>JAJKFI010000004.1:27892023-28000297 GCA_029204185.1 Lerista edwardsae | reverse complement strand
TCACTCACTCACTCACTCACTCACTCACTCACTCACTCACTCACTCACTCACTCACTCACTCACTCACAAATTAATGTTCAGCATTCCTTATTCTTTCTAAAACATCAATTGTATACTTCAAATGATGAGTTTCACGATGCTGGGGGATCATTAAGCTGAACCTAATAAAACACTTTACTTAGTAAAAGAGAGTTTATGTAGGGAAATGTGGGGGAATTAGGGCACAATCCTATGCAGCGCTGGAATGGCGAGGCTGACTCAGCAGCGCCATATCTGACACTGCATAGGAGAGGCTGGAGTTCCCTCCTCCACAGCAAGGGAGCATTTGCTCCCTTACTGTAGGGGACTCCAGCTTCCCTTATAAGGTCCTTGGATCTGCAGCCACTAAAGAGTGGGCGCAGATCCGAGGAGACCGCGTGGCCCGAATCAGGACTGCGCAGCCTTGCAGATGGGCTTAGGACGTGGCCGTATGGCCCCCTCCCAAGCCCGCCCACTTCCCACCCACGTCCCGCCTCCGCCTCCCTCCCTCCCTCCCATCAATCTCTGCCTGATATGGGACAGAGCCTCCCTCGCACCGGCTGACTTCAGCTGATGCAAGGGAGGCGCTGCATGGGCGCAACAGGGCCGGCACTGCCAGCAGCGCCAGTCCTATTGCCTTAGTGCTGACGCGGGGGTGCTGCTAGGCACCCCCACGTCGGCACTAAGCGTCAAATAGGATGGCGCTGTTAGTTGCATGAATGGAATCTGAAATGTGTCACGCAATTATTCCTGACAAAAGAAAAAAAACTGTCATTAACATGTTCACACACACACACACCTTAGGTCCCAGAGGTCATGTAGTGATCTGCATGCACACTATGGGGGCAATCCTAAGCTGCACTGGAACAGCAAGGCCGGCAGAAGTGCAGCTTTGGAGTGCTCTGAAACCTCCCCAGGCAAGGCATATTTGCGCTCTTGCCCCAGGGGAGGCTCCAGCCTCTTCTATGGGTTTCTTGAATCTGTGCCTGCTGTATAGCAAGCACAGAGCCGAGGAAGCAATGCCACCTGAATCGGGGCCACGCAGCCTGGGGATGGAGGCTTGGATGCAGCCTAATGGCTACATCCCAACCCCAACCCCATCCCCGGGCCAGCAAATCTCCCAGCATGCCCACCCTGCCCAGATCCTCCTGCCCTCCCGCTGCCCAGAACCAAGTGTGGCTGGTGCAGGAGCGGCACAGCCTTGGGCCGATGCGGCTGCTAGTGTCTACCCAACGGCACCAGCGCTGACAAGGAGATGCTGGTCAGCGCCCCTACATTGGCACTATTTATTTATTTATTTATTTATTTATTATTGGATTTTTGCCGTTCGGCCAACACAAGCAATTGGCTTCAGCCCAAGAACGCACAGAGCATGACGCCCTAAAACTCAGCAAGACGTCACATACAGTAATTCAGGAGCAGACCCTGTTTTTAAATGAAAAAAACAAAACAAACCTGTGACAAGTGGGAGACTTCAAGAAAATATTGGACAAGGTTGTAACAAATTACAAAGGATAAGGAAAACAAACCTGGTAGATGGGTTACCGATTTACAGCTCAGGTCCGGGGTATTTGAGGGATCACCTCCTTCCATACAATCCTGCCCGTGCTCTGAGGTCATCTGAGGGGGTCCTTTTGACTGTGCCGCCACCAGGAGAGGTGAGAGGGGCGGCGACCAAGAAGAGGGCCTTCTCGGTGGTGGTCCCCCAACTTTGGAATACCCTCCCCTTAGAATTGAGAACTGCTCCCTCTTTGTTAACATTTCGGCGGGGGCTGAAGACCTTTTTATTTCAAAAAGCTTTTAGCTGTTGACAGGCTGGCTGGTTTTTACACTTTTATATCTTGATTATATCTTATGATCCATGGGGCTTGTTGTTTTTTAAAATTTTAAATTGTATTGTTTTAATATTGTTTCTAAATTGTTTTTTAATGTTAAATTTTGTATTTTATTGTGTCTTTTGCTGTAATGCCACCTTGGGTGCCTTCGGGCAGAAAGGCGGGATATAAATCCAATAAATAAATAAATAAATAAATAAATAAATAAAAATAGGGTCTTCTGAGCATGCTCATAAGCTGGCCAAGACAATGCATGAAGCCCTAAACTGAGCCACACTACACATTTACTCATAAGTAGGCGACGATTGGAAAGGGCAGGCCGAGAGGAATGCAACGCCACTGGAATGGTCCCGATCCGATGAACATACGCCCCAAAAACACTAGAGAAAGAAGTCCCTCTCTCTAAGCTGAAAAATGTATTGAACCTTATGGAAAGGGGCAGCACAATCCTACACTGCACATAGCATCGACATAATGTTGTTGCGTCGATGCTACGCCATTAGCGCCGATGCGGGGCACCGAGCGGCACCCCCACATCGGCGCTAAAGCTCTCAAGCTGATGCTATGAGTAGTGTTGGCTTGAGAGCGCTGACAGAGAGCCTCCTTTGTGCTGACCGAACCCAGTTGGCGCGAAGGAGGCTCCGTCCTGCTCTGGGACGGGGATTGGTGGGAGGAAGAAGGTTGTGGGAGGGACATGGGCGGGCTTGGGAGGCGGCCATATTTAGCAGATGCAGATCCAAGGGCTCATAGGGGAGGCTGGAGCCTCCCCTATGGTAAGGGAGTGAACACTCCTTTGCTGTGGGGAGGCTCCAACCTCTCCTAAGCAGCGTTGGATATGGTCTGGTCCCTCGGCCTTGCCAATCCAGCGCTGCTTAGGATTGTGCCCTGAAACTGAGCTACAGTTTTGCGTTTACTCATGAGTAAGCAAATGGTGTAATTGTTCCTTGCTATGTTAGTGTTTGGTTTTGTTTTTTTCCTGCACTTTAAACCCAGTTTTCCCCCAATAGCAATTCAATGCTATGTAATGCTGGTTCAAACTGCAACCTCCTCAATGGTTTAATTTGGTTATATTTTTTAATTCATCAGTATTTGGCAGAACTAGGTTTGTTGTAGTTGTTCATATAAGTGTAGCATTCAAAAATGGCTCCTGTATGTTTAATTCAAGTAGTTGACTATTGCTGCAATCCTATACACATTTACCTAGGAGTAAGTACCACTGAATACAATAGAACTCATTTCTGAGTAGACATGCATAGGATTGAATTGCAAGTAGTTGTGCTCTTCTGGGGGAGTGTTTATGTCTGTTTCATTTCTGTGGTTATGTCTGCTGACAGGCACAGCCATAAAACACATATATACCACCTATATGACAATGATTACACTTAACAAAATACTTTAAAATTGATTGAAGTATTAATTTGGAATAAAAACAAACACCACTTTCAGCCCCGCTTTTTTTAGGATAACACAGCCATCCATGAAAAAATAAAACCGATTTAGACTGCCCCTACTGATAGAAGAGTCACTTTAAACATCTCTTAAGTTATAGAAATAAGAAAGGCACTTTCTGGCTCACAGACTTGTTTTAGTATTCTGTGTTAAATGAAAATGCACCTTATAACTTTACTTTTTTTCAATAAATAGGTAGACTATACAGTTTTTAGGTAACAATTACTGGTAGGTCATTTGTCAGAATCTGGTGGGTAAATCAGACAAAATTATCTAATTCAAATAATTGCATCTACCCCTTTTACCCTTTACTTATCTACGGGTCATGACTTATGCACAAGTATATACAGTAGAAATGACAAGTTCTGGAAGTATTACTAGAAAATGATACTCTACAAATTTACTCACATTGTAGTCGGCTTCAGGAAGTTTAATACCAGGAAATAAATCACTTGTAATACCCATAAACAGAGGTATGTCATGTGATAAAAATTTAGGCTCATTTACATCCTTAATTGAGCGAAGAAGCTGAATAAAACAAGAAAGCAGTAGAACTGTACTGAAGCATGTTCTCGTTTATATCACAATTACTATTTTAATAATATTAAATATTATTATTCATTAATAAATAAGCAATTAAAACATTTCCACAATATAAAGTGTGTGCCCTTTCTTTTCACCAACATTTACCCTTTCTCGTATTAACTCTTTCTCTTCACCAATATTCCAACGATCTCAACTGGAATTGTAACATGGGCCACATTTACTTGTTTGTTTAAAGTATTTTAACATAATTTCCCTCCAATCTTTCCCCTCCAATCAGGAGGAGGCTAACGCCCCTCCCCAAAGAACATATACCTGATCCAGACTGCAACTCATCTCCCCTTGCAGTTGCTATTTACAGAACAAAAAACAAGTATATCAGTCACAAGAATGTGCTTAGGGTAAACTGATGTTTGGCCCTAAAATAGCAATAAATGTTTGGCACTTTCTTTTCTAGCATCTCTTTCATTTAACAGACAGTTCCTTCAAGCCACTGGAAGCTGCTTACTGGGCACTGCATAGAGTAGTGCTGGCCCAAGGGGGCATTTTCTACCCTCACACCAATTTAAGACCAGAGTTTGTTCAACCAGCATGTATGTGACACACTAGATTTGCACAATCATGTAAAGATTGTGCAAACTGAACTACTACTAAATTGAACTTAATTAGAACTAAACAGACATGGAATGGGAAGACATCACTTAGATGATTCTTTGACATGATGTCACAAATGGAAAAACTATTCCAAAGTGGCTCAAACAAGATACAACTGCCAAGATGCATTTTCCACTAAAATAATTCACTAATGTGCCACTCACCAGTATGTCTTCATTCTCTACTGGGTATTTCAGTTTCAGATTACCAGCAGCTATTAATACAGCTTTGACTGCACGCATACCATAGTCATAATGGAACTGAGAGGAAAGCTGTTCTGAGCACAATCTGTAGGTCATTACTATTTTCACAGATAATGGTTTGGCATTCAGAAAGCCATAAGAGTAGAGGGAAATTTCGGCAATGAGAGCGTAATTTGGAACCATCATAGCCACTGTTCGGAAAAGGACCTGAAATATGCATTGAATTATTAAAATTTTGTAACAACATGCTATAAAAGAGCATCCAAGAATTCTAGCAGAAAAACAACAATACAGGTAGTTATCCCTCTAGCAGTACAGGGTGCCCCAGTATCCACTGATTTGGTTTCCATGGTTTCAGTTATCCATGGATACCATGAATAGACACCTATTAAAAAGACAGGGAACATGAAACAAATCTTTTTTTACTTTGTTGCAGCAAAACAACTGATGTCCCCCTAACTTTAAAAAGGTGTCCCCCGTATCCATATTTTCAGATGGTGGGGTCTGGAACAGAACCCCAGCGGATACTGGGGCATGCCTGCAATCTTATTTATAATTCTGCTATGCAGATATTTGGTCTGCCTTCCCTGACCTACTGATCTCTGACAAACTGCACAGCCTTAGCTTCTCATTTACCAAATAACAAAAATAGAAAAATGAGAGAAAGCCGTGTTGTTGTGAACTGTTCCTCTATTTGTAGACATCATTACTAATAGAAGTGATTGAAAATGTTGCTGCTTGCTTTATTGAGAAGTAAGTCCATTGTGTTCAGTAAGACTTGGGCTGTAATTCTACCTTACTCATCACTCATTCCCCCTTATAGGAACGCCACTGGCGAAACTGCAAGGTTTTTCAAAAAGAATCTGAGACAATGTTCACCCCTAGAATGAAAATACCATGATTTGAAGAACTCTCAGAGTGGATTCTTCACCCACAGTGTGACCCAGGCTTTGTGATGCTCACGACATACTCGTATATCAGCAAGCTGATCTCCAAGCTCAGGGTGCAATCCTAATCTGGAATTAGGCCGGCACAGTTAGGCCAGCAAAGTTTGGCTGACACAAGGGACACCATAAAGCACATTTGGATGGCTTTTGGAGTCAGGGATGGTGCATGTCTGTGTGCCGGCCTGTGACTCCAAGAATGGTCCAAACATACTTTATGGTGTCTCTTGTGCTAGCGAAACTTTGCTGGCCTAACTGTGCTGGCCTAACTCCAGGTTAGGATTGTGCCATCAGTCTTACTGTTCTCTCATATAACAGTGGGCTACAGACCCACAGTTTGGGAATCAGTTCTCTAGAGACAGGTGAGGGAGATATAATGATGAATGAACTGACCACTCAAAACATTGCAGAACTGGCTTTTCCACATGTTGCAAGCATAGAACCCAAAAGCCTTTTCAATTCAGGACAAATTACCTTCAAGCATATGTTTATTTAGTAATTTTACCTTGAGATTATCTGGCAGTTCAGAACGACCTGCATAACCTGGATTCATGGTAATAGCAACGAAACAGTTGGGATTAAGCTTCAGGTCAGTCCCTTCAAAATTAAATATCTCCAGCTTCATTTGTATAGCTCTCTGGATGCAAAGAATCTGCTGAGCCACCACAGATAGTACTTCTAGCTCTATGCGGTTGAATTCATCAAAGCAAGCCCAAGCACCTGAAGAAGCCAGACCCTTGAAAAACTAAAGACAAAAAGACACACCAATAATCATAGCCTCGATGGTTTGAAAGTATCTTTATGCCTAATAAATACATGTTCACTATTGTGCTTAAAAAGGTAAAGGTTTCCCCATCGCTGAATGGTCTAGTCATGACCAACTGAAGGGGGCGGTGTTCATCTCCGTTTCTAAACCGAACAGTCAGCGTTTTTCCGAGGACAAGTTTCCATGGTCATGTGGCCAACATAACTATACGCCAAGGCACATAGAACACCGTTACCTTCCCACTGAAGTGGTACCTATTTATCTACTCATATTTTTACATGCTTTCGAACTGCTAGGTTAGCAGGAGCTGGAACACTCTGTCGCGTGGTCTTAAACTGCCAACTTGCCAGTCAGCAAGCTCAGCAGCAGCGGTTTAATGAGCAGCGCCACCACATCCCCTACACTATTATGCTTACATTATAATGAAACCAGTTTAGGAAAAAACCCAATCTTAGGTAAGCCATCTGGCTATACTAAAATAGGGAAGCTGCTGTACAATTATTCCCAAATCTTAAGCAGTGTATAAACAATTATTTCTATAGGAATGAGTTCTATCTAACCATTACCATGACACTATCACAAATGGGGGGGGGGCTTGTGAAGGAAAAGGTCAGTTCCCTTGTTTCCTAACTCTTAATCAGAACCATTTTATCTTACTCCCATACAAACTAATGGAATGGTGAAATTAACTGAGACCACACACAGCTGGTTTTGTAGGTTTCACTCTAAAGCAGAGATCTCCAAACTCTGGCCTGTGGGCCATATTCGGCCCACCAGAGGATATTATCTGGCCCTTGGAGTTCCTCGCTTTTTGGTGCTAAAAATAGCTCAAAAGATGCACATCCAGGTTTCCCAGCATGGGTATGACATAGATATCATGGAACTTCAAAGGTTTATCCCCCTGGCCCCTGTGGCATAGGCAACAAACCGGCAATCACCAAAATGCCAGCAAGTTTGGCTTCAGTGCTCCTCTTCAGAGCTGCAACCATCTGGACATAGATTGCACACATGGTAATACAGTCCATGTAACAAGTGACTGCATAACCACTGAAACAGTCACCTTCTTCTCTGCTTGAAAGGCATTGGTGGCCTCTAGAAATGGCTACAGAACTTTGCTCAGTTGTTTGAGCTAGGAGTACCCCCTGATGGAAGGTTTTCAGATTGGTCTGGTTCACTTCCTCCAGTACCTTCTTCAGCTGCTTTCTGTCCAGATCAAGAAAGGAGTTCTGTTGCAGGGTGCTGTTCCATCTTGTGCCGTTAACTTGCAGAACAGTCATTCAGCCCAAAACATTTCTCAAGGGTGTACTAAATACAGTGCTGGTGTGAAGCAAACAACATACTTTCAAGACTTTGGTTTGCGTATTGTTGATCCATGCCTCCTTCAGGCTATCATTCATGCACAGTTCCAGGGTGTGTGTGAAGTAAGACAGGCTCTTCAAAGACCGAGTTGGGTCTGCAGAATCAGCCTGCTGCACAAAGGAGATGATATTGTCTTCATCCACATCTTTCCAATTCTCTATGGTGTTGCACTCAGGATCAAAACTAGCTTCTTCTGATTCTGTCTGTCTGTCATCCAACACCTCTCCAGAAGGAAATTCCAAGGTAAACGCCTCAATCATGTTACCTGTGTTGGGCATGTTGTTGGTCACGACGTATCAAATTTTCTCTTCCCCCCCGAAAGAGGCACATATGCTTTCAAAAACCTCAAAGATGTTCTCAGCAGTGTGTTGACTTAAACATCTCTTGACAGGACAACAGTTGTGGGTCTTCAGTTCAAAGCCAAGGATAATACCTAGGAATCCTTGCATTTTCCTGTCTGACCAAATGTCAGTGGTCAAAGTTGCATCATTTACCTTTTCAAGAAGTCCTGCAACGACTTCTTCCAAACTGTTGCTGTATTTCCGTGATAAGGAGTGAGGAGGAAGGTGTGTTCCTCTGCTGTGCCAAATGCAAAGTGCCCATGAGGAGCTAAAGGTGTTCCTCTTCTATCACAAAGACCCACCTCCCCCCTGCTTTGCTTGCCTCCTTTTGCCCTTCCCTGACTTGTGCCTGAAAAAAAAACCCTGATGCAGTTCATTCCTATCATAAAGAACCCAAGCCCTTCCCTGCTGGTTTGCCTGCCTCCTTCTCATCCCTCCCTCCCTCCCTCATCCAGGAAAAAAAATCAAGCTATTTGTCCCTGTATATAAAAGAGCCCTATCCCCGCATCCTGGCTCCCCCCGCCTTCTGGTTCCTCCCTCAGCCTCGTGCAGTCAAACCAAACCAAACTTACTGTATATGCTTGAGTATAAGTTGATCTCATAGAAAAGTCAAGGGCAAGTTTTAAGCCAAAAATCATTGGCTTAATTGATTTTTGCCAATCAATCAATTGGCAAAAATTGATTGATTTTGCCCAGTGGTTAAGTTGAGGGGAAAACTTAGGGTATCTGCAATTCTTTGAATTAGATAATTTTGTCTGAATTTACCCAACACCAGATTCTGACAAATGATCTACCAGTAATTGTTACCTAAAAACTGTACAGTCTACCTATTTATTAAAGTGCAGGGAAAAATAAAATAAAATAGCAACGTAACAAGCAACTATTAAACCAGTTGTTCCCAAACCTTTTAGCACTGGGACCCACTTTTGAAAACGACAGCCTATGGGGACCAGAAGGGATGTCATTAGAGACAAAGGGAAAGGCATACTGGAATAATGAAACAAGGCACACATAAAAACTGTTCAAGGCTAGAACTGATTAAGCATATCTGACTGGAATAGAGTGCATGTCACAGAGGAGTCCCTAGCTACTGTCACTTGCTTAGGCTAGTTTTCTTTGTAAAAAAATTATAGGTCTTTACTTTTGTGAGGAAAAAATATCTAACCTACTTTTTTTTTAACAAAAGTTACATTTTAATGCAGTCAGTGGGGTAGCTAGGTCATTTTGCACCCACGGCCCATAAATTTTTGTGCATCCCCCATGTGACAAAATTATTTTTAGTAGTAGTCATGACATGAAATGGATAGTAATGGCCAGAGAAGAAGCATAGTGACCATTTTTTATTGAACTCTCTCTCTCTTTCAGCACAATTCTATACCCCCCTCTGTGCCTGTGCTATGCTCTTGCGCCAGCCAAATGCTGCCACAAACGTGCCGTAAAGTGCGTCCGCGTTGGTTGACACAGGGCCTTCGCGAGGACATTCCAAAGGTATTCTGGGGGGCGTGACTGGGCGGAGACAGGGGTTGTGAAACAGGACAACCGTAGTGCCAAATCCTAAACCCTGTCCCCGGCCAGGGTGGCCCTGATTCGGGCCGCTCCTGCCCACGTTCCTATGCGCCTGCAAAACAGCAGGCGTAGATCCGAGCAGGCCCATAGGGGTGACTGCAGCTTACGTGGGTGCAAGGGGAAAACCTCCCCTTCTCCTGCATGTTGCTGCTGCTGCCTCCTAATGGGCCTTAGGATATTGCCCTGCTATGCCGACCTTACTAGGCCAGCATACTATAGGATTGCGCTCTCTCTCTCTCTCTCTCTCTCTCTCTCTCTCTCTCTCTCTGTCTGTCTCTCTCTCTCTGTGTGTGTGTGTGTGTGTGCATGCTTCACAAACAAAACACTGTACATGTAACCATGGCAGTAAGCATTTGAAAAATATTGTTAATAAATAAAAATAAATGAAAATAAAAAATTATTGAAAAATAAAAAATTGAATTTTAAATTAAAAGTAAAAATAATCTATAAAAATAAAAAGTATGTTGGAGGTGACGTTGCAGAAGTGCCAGCTTGTGTGTCAGGTGGTGATGCAAAGGCTTAGCATATGTAAACATAGCCCCAGACAGCTTAGCCTTGCCTTATCCTTTGCTTTTTTATTTTTCTCTGTTCTGCTTGGTTTTTTCATGTTTTTTCTGCAATGGAGAAGTTAAAATTCTAATCCTCTGCACAATCTGTAGGAGCTCTGTGTGACTGGAAATATGGCGCATGCAAGCAAGCAAAACTGATGAGAACATTCCTTTCCATGCTTGGCATGCAAGCAAAACCTATGAGAACTTTTTCTCTGCAATGGAACAGTTCAAGGGCGCAATCCTAACCAACTTGCCAGCACTGACATAGCTGTGCCAATGGGGCATGTGCTGCATCCTGCATTGGAATAATAGTCACAGAGGCCTCCTCAAGGTAAGGGAATGTTTGCTCCTCACCGTGGAGCTGCATTGCCCTTACCCCAATGCTGGAAAGTTGGTTAGGATTGAACCCTAAAATTCGAACCCCCTGCACATGCTCTGTATGACTGAAAAGATGGCACATGCAAGCAAGCAAAACTGATAAGAACATTCCTTTTCCTGCTTGGCATACAAGTAGAACTTACAGGAACATTTGTGGGGCACAAAGCCAAGATGGAGCTTGGCTCCATATACAGAAATGAAGAAGATGCACAGGAAACCTTTATAACGATATCATAGTCACTAATCACCACAAAAAGAGCCTGGATGCAAAATTGAAAAAGAACTACTTGAGAAATGAACAAATAATACTTTATACTTTCCCTTCATGCACACCTTTTCATGCCTACCACTAACCCAGAAGGAGCCTGGAGGTTGTATTCTCTCATGCTCCATAATGTAGGGGGATGGTGTTGTTTCTAATGCATAAAATCACAAAATGCCATCTTTTTGGTGTGAAAATATCCGAGTAAAATCACCTAGCACTGGATTAAGATATTTCAAGACATCGATGGCACAAGCCTATGCACGCCTACTCAGAAGTAAGCCCCCATTGTGTTCAGTGGAGCTTACTCCCAGGAAAGTGGGTATAGGTTTGCAGCCTAAAAGAGATTACTTTTGCAGTTAGAAATAATACTGTGGCTCTATCTACTGACAGTATATCACTTACCTAATACACTTTTAAAGCACTTAAAATTAATAAAAAAATGAGAACATGCACAAACGACACATGCAGAAGCCACCACCACCACAGAGCAGGTTGCAGTGGAGGTCTGCTCCAAGGTGCAGAAACACTGCTTTCTGCCTTTACAATCACAAAATCTGCAAAAAATGACACAATTTTCAAACATCTCTATCCATATGTGCCCTCTCATACCCTTTAACATGTGGAATCATAGAGCATCAAAATCTGTTTGGCACTCCCCCCCTCTCGCTCTCTCTCTCTCTCTCTCACACACACACACACAAACACACAGGAGAACATATTTGCAGGGCCATTACAGACATGCCACCCCCCAATCCCAGCCCCCATTTTGCCCCAGAGAAGTTCCAAAAATGAGGCACACCCCATCCAACTTCCTTTTTAATGCAGCAAATTATTAAGCCAGTTATAATTAGAGTAAATTCCGGGGCAGCCCATGGCTGTTACCTGTTGGAAATATTTCTTTCAGTGTGACAACAGATCATAATTGTGTTTATTGGGGACTGTTTACCTTGGTGATGCTCTCTTCCAAATTTCCATGAGTAGCCTTGCTAAGAGATGCAGCCTGCTGGACTCAGTGTGAGAGATATGCAGCACGAGGCAGGAACTGCGCGGGCCACCACACTCCTTCCTCACTTCCAGCTGGATTTTAAAATTGGGGGAGGCTTCCTTCCATCCCCTTTGATGTTACGTTTTTTTCCCCTTGCAGCCTCTGACTGGGTGCAATGGAGCAGGTTGGCTCGCCAACTTGCTCCATTTCTGGAACTTCTCTCAGAGAGGTGGCGAGCCAACCCCCGGATTTGAAGCTGGAGGCTGCAAGGAAGCACCTTGGAGCAGACCTCCGCTCCAACTCGCTCTGTGGCGGTGGTGGCTGTGTCAGTAGCCAGGCTTGGATACGGAGGCTGGGATGTGGCCTCTGAATTTGAGATTAATTGGCAGCGGCAGCCGCCACCCACGACCAATTGAAGGATTACCCCCAATCACTCAAAATTATCAAGGTTCCTGCAGATTGACAGCTTGTGGGGGCGGCTCCCCCCCCAGCCCCACTTTCCCCTCTAGCCTCCTTAGTCGTCGATGGAGAGGCGGCTAAAAATGAGTCCAGGCTGGGACACTCTGATCTGCTGAGGGAGACACTAACTCGCCCGGTCGGAAAGTGAATTAGAAGGGGCTTTGAAGACGGGCAACTCGGAGAGGCGGCGCAAGGGCTGGAAGCTGAAGGGCGGCGAGGTGGGAGGGCCGCAGGGGGTGGTGGTCAGCAGCTGCCCCCTCCGCCTCCTCCTTGCTGCTGGTGGCAGCGACTGTAAAAGGCGGCCGCGCTCTGCGGCGATGGGAGCTGCGGCCGGGCTCAGATTCAGAGGCTGGGATGCGCCTCTGAGTTTGAGCCTGGCCACAGACACAGTCGCCACTGCCGCAGAGCGCGGACCTCTAACGCGTTCCTGGTGTTATTTGGGGGATGCCTTTTGTGCACTCCCTCATGTGATCTTCGGGGCAACACCTGAGGCGCTTCACCCCCCTGCCCCATAGCTAGCTACGCCACTGAATGCAGTATTTTTAAGCTAGTAGTGCCTGATTCTTCATAAACCATATCACATGCACTATACCCTGCAAGTAATTTCATCAAATATCAGTGAATATCGTCAGCCTGTGAATTTTATACAGTTTTGTGTGCAATTGGAATGTCTAATAAAAGTATACATTTTTGTTAAAGCTCAGAATTTTTAAAAAATTAAAAACTGGGAGGGCTTTTTAAATAGGAAATTGCACTATTAGAATTTGCTGCAGTTTACCTTTCCCATGGCTAGGTAGTCAAGGCCATCTGAACAATTGAAGACAACACACTGCACAGCGAGGGCTTTAGCCAAGTCCTTGGTAGTCTCTGTTTTACCTGTCCCAGCTGGTCCCTCTGGAGCGCCACCAAGATTTAAATAAAATGCTCCAATCTAAGGATAAAAATTCAAGAAAGATAATGCAAAACTTAAATATGCATAATTCTCTTATTTCGTTTTTTTTACACATTATCTTACATATTCTGCATCAATATTCTCATCTACCCAAAAGCCTTATTTCCTCCATTTCTTCTACTCTCTCACCATAATTTGAGTTTCCTTTCCATTGACATGCTCTGTTGCTAAAAAAAAAAAAATAGTCACAATTGCACAAGACAATTATTGTGCACCAATACAAAATTATAAGGACACTTCTCTCCTTGACCCCTTTTTGTTTTCTGTTTTCCATTTCTAAGTTCAACTGTCTTCTAAGTTCCTATATTTCTCAGTGTACTACAGGAATAACCTGAAAAAAAAACACAGTTGTCATTTTCTTTGAATCCAATTCAAATCCAATTAATTGGAGTTAATTGAAGATGGCTTTTTCTGCTGTGGTGTAGTGATCGCCAGCAAAAGCATGTATATTTGCCATTTCTTATAACGTGTTTAATAACTAATCAGAATCAGATTTAAAATGTAACTGGATTTATATACTCCTGGGAAACCAGGGCCGTAAGCCATAAAAGTACCAATGAAATTAAATTCTGATATCCTGTACAACATGAATACCTCTGCATACTTCTGTGTTAAATGGAAGATAAGCCATACTGTAATCAGTTGAATTCTCTGGTATTCTAATTAGAAATTTAATTTAAAAGGCATACCAAAGTTCGATAACATCTGTCTGTGAGAGGAGTAATGACAAGTCGAGGAGAGTTGCCAAGATATTCATAAGCATATTTTACATTGCAATTGATGATGCGCACCCGCACATTTTCGTACTCCCAGTAATACCGCAACTGAGCAAGCCATTGAAAATCTGTTTCATGCGACACACCTAGTAGTAAGGAAGATATGCTGAGCACACTCTGGAAAAGCAGTATGAATGGTAAATCATTTGAAGTTGCCAACTCAATGTATGCATCTTAGACAACTTTTACTCCACCTTTCTGTTTCAAAAAAGGGGGATAACAATGCGGTACTTTTAAAGCAATGCTTTAAAAACATGTTTTTATTTTTTAATATTTTTCTTATATTCTGTAAGCTGCTTTGGGGGTGCTACTTTAATAACAGAAAGGGAGGATATAAATTACAACAATAAATAAATAAAATTAAGAATATTTTAAGCGTGAGACTATAAAATCAATAGTTCTTAACAGCAATAAAGAATAATCAGATAACAATGTCAATAGATCTTATTTCTGATTTGCTCTATAATTGTGCAGAAAAGCTAATAAGAAGTCACATACCAGATTCAACCATGTCCATGACAACATCTCTAGCATGGACATCAATAGTAACTAAAGCACCCAATGTAGTTCTTGTTTGCTTAGATAATTTTCCTCTTACCAGCTCTACAATATCATTTAACTGAAGCTGAAGGGTATTGTAATAATCTTTTAAACCCTGAAAAATGAAAATGAATTTAAAAAAATTCAGTCAACTACAAACATATCCGAATAAAGAATGATTAATGGTCTCTTCCAGATCAGTGTTTCTCAAACTGTTGATCAAGACCCGCTTAGTGGGGCTGTGCCCTGATTTCTGGTTGGTCCCACAGAGCTGCCAATGAAAACATGGGTGATTGAAAGATAAATAATTGCTTCAAGCCCTGAAGCTATTCAAAAATCAAATAGCTGCTAACTGCCCTGCAAAGAGCTAAGCTCCTGCAGTTTGCAATATAACTGCTAATTATTAACATTATTAAATAAATAAAAATATTTCTTTCTAGATCACCTTTTAAAAAAATCTCATAAAGCTAGGTGGGTCTCAATAGAGTGTCATTTTAAAAAGTGGTTCCCGGTGCTAAAATGTTTTGAAAACCACTGCTCTATATTATTATCTTGAGTTGCTTGTTCACAAACTCATTAACTATTACGTAATGCTAAAAATTTTTTTAATACAAATTCCAAGATCACACACATGAAGCATTTCCTGTGCATTTCAGTAGACGGACCTCATCTTTATTCATTTAATACATTTTTATCTTACCTTTCCCTCGACATAGCTGCCCAAGGCAGCTAACAAAAAACATTCTAAGATTTCATTAAAACAATTTTTAATTAAGCAACAGCATAATAAGAGAGCAATAAAAAGCAGCAAATTAGAAGCAGCAAATAAAAATAATGAAATATGTGCATATGGATTGGTTTTTTTCACTGAAAGCTCTGGGAAGTTTATGGGAACATTTCGGTTCGTGCAACTGCAAGATTAGGATGCTAATGATTACAAAAGCATCAATATCCCCGAAAGCTTACAGAAAATATACTAAGAGTATTTCTAGTACTCATAGAGTTTGAAGTAGTCCCCCTCTTACTGATAGCTCCTAAAAGTCTCCGCTAGAAAAAAGAATATTTTCTTCAGTTTTTCTTCAGTATTAGACACTGTATTTGACCGTTCAGTGTCACTCCAGATTTGTAGCGATACCTGCATATGTGTTATGATTAATTTTATTTGCTGCATTCAATTTTACTTTGAAGAGAGAAATTAATGTCACATTTATTTAAAAAACGCATGTTCTACTTCTCCAGTTCAAAGTAACTAACATTAATATAAAAACAATAAACATAAAAGACACAACTCTAACATAGATGAATAGGGAGGAACTACCAAAATAAAATCAAAAAACATAAGGAGACAATACAAAAAAAAACACTATACAAAAAAACACATACCTCTGGGCCGCTAGATATGGCTTCATGTACTTCACTTGTCCAGAACATTTGTGAGACACACAGAACTACTTGCCCAGGCCACTCTCTCACCCAATCTTTTCTTTCTCTTTCTGGATATGCCTAAGGAAGTTCATCACATTATCCAACAGAATCATTATTAACAGGTGAATATGCTGTGCTGCAGTGGTCTTCCTACTGGGGACAAAATGAAAAGTTTTGCAGGAGCTTGAGCTCCTGTGTAAAGAAGCCCCTCCTACTTGCCTTCAGAGTCATTTGCAGCTCAGACAGAAAAGCCTCCAAGCCGGCTCTCCAAGTAGAGAATCACTCTGAAGGCAAGGGAGAGGGGCCGCGTTACACAGCAGCTCAGGCTTCTGCAAAACTTAGCAATTTGCCCCCCTTGTAGGAAAGCCACTGCTGTGCTGAATTATTTATGCAGTAAATATTATATCAATTACTGCAATTAACACCACCATACTCTTAAATGCCAGCAGAACTCAACGCAATTAAATATAACCACTACAGTATTTACAATTCCTGCATTTGACCATGAAACAGTGTGTAGTGATACACTCTAGAGGTTCTCTGGCTGCGATGCCCCAGCCAGAGAACCTCTGGCCCTGTTCCCTTAAAGGGTGGGGAGGAAAGAAGGCAGCAGCAGATCTCCAGGATCGCACTGCTACCTGGGGCAACAGGGGCTTTGATCCACTTACTAATCGAAGTGCTGTAGTCCTGGAGGCAATTGCAAACCGGAAGTACATCACAATCTTTTTAAAAATTTTCTGAGGCTTGGGGAGCCCTGCAGAGGTATCCAGGACCCCAGGATGACAGCATTTCAATTGGTAAGTAGATTGAATCCCCTGTTACCTCAGGCAGCAGCGTGATCCTGGGGATCATGCTGTTGCCTTCTCTTCTCCCCTGCAAGTACTAAGTGCTTTTCAAACTCTGAGCAAGTTTGAAAACCACTGCTCTAGGGCCTCTATAAGAACACAAAAATATTTACTGATGGATCAGAGCAAAGGTACATCTTGTGTTAACAGTTGGTGCACAAAGTCCACAATTCTATTTCCAATGGTAGCTAGTCTTGAAGCTTCTAGGTTGCCAGGATTGGGTACTTAAGAGGCAGGGATGACATCAGATGTCATTGGGGGGGGACGGACATCAGAGGGCTCAGCTTGCTAGGTTGACTCAGTGATCATGGAGCTGCCCAATGCATTAAACAAGGGAAGGTGGTGGCACTATATGGGCATCAGTGCAGGACTTTGTCCTAAGATCCCAAGGCCAGCTGGCATGGCTTAGAGGCATACTGCCTCTGAACACAGAGGTTTAGGCCAAATCCTATCCATCTTTCCAGTGCTAATGCAGATGCAATGCAATACCTTGAGGAGGCCTCCACAACCGCTGCCCCCCCCCCCACAGGATGCAGCACACACCCACTGGCATGGCTGCATTAATGCTGGAAAGTTGGATTCAGCCCTTTAGCTACCAAGGTGAACAGACACTACAAACAGCTTACAGATGAAAACTTCTCATCTAAATTCATTGTTGCAGAATGAATTTCTCATTGCAGTTCTAGTTGCAAACTTTACTAGATTACGTGTCAAGATAAGCAAGAAAAATCACAGCTTTAAGCATAAAAGCTAAAGAGAAACTGTCCGTAATTAAACAAGGAGCTGTGTGTGCATGTCTGAATATAAACACATAAACCGAAAACAAACCATTCTTGATCTTGTAATGACATCTTGTATACTCCTGAGCATGAGATCTTCCACTTGTATCAGCCACTTTTCCACAGCCCCTCGCGCTTCAGAAGTTGAGATGGTTGAAATCAGCTCCACACGTTCACCTTCACTGCTGTACATTGCCCTAATGTCCAGATTGGAAAGGAATTCCAGCTTAGCAATGCCCTCAAAACACTTTTTCAAGTGAGGCTGAACTCTGAGGGGGTCCTTCGTCTCTGATAAGATTTCCAACATTTCATCATTGGACAAGAAAAAAAAGCTGCAGAGAAATTGAATAAAAATTGTAAATTCACCCAGTAAGAGTGAGTGAGTTAAACCAGTTAACATGGAGTAATATACATCCCATTATACTTACCATGTGTCCTCGGTTCTTCCCCTCTGCTGGTGTTGACTGTAAAGAAGTCAGTGCCAGTCGCAAAAGGAACTCTGTCAGCACACTACTTAGCATGCTGCCTGCAGTGCTGAAAGGGAGTCCTGCACCTTAGTGCCACTCACAATCGCCAACATAAGTGAGTAGAGGTAGGAGGGGATGGCAGGACAGTTGAATAGGTGTGTGTGAAACAGGGCAAGGAGAGCAGGGAGGGGAGGGGATGGACAGATGTGATGGACAGACCAATGTCATCACATTGGACCCCGTGCTTTGAGGGCCCCACACCTGCTGCTGCAGCCAGGATCTCTATGGGCTGTAGGTCAGAGGGGCGAGCAAGCAGCTTTACCTCGACCCCTCCCACCTGCCCCTGCCTCTGGGCAGCCGAAAATGGGCCTCCTGGAAGCAGTTGGTGGTGACATCATCACGTCACCACCAACTATTCCCAGGTGCTGCACTTTGTGCGTGGCACCACAAGCGCTCTTCTTGGTGAAGGGGGGGGCCCTGTGGGGAGAGTTGGGGCCCCAAAGAAATGCCCCACACTGGACCCTGCCACTCCTAGAGCCGGCCCTGCCTGGGATAAGGCAGGACCAACAGCGCTGGTGCCGCCAATGTTCTAACAACCTTCCTGGACCCAGTCCTGCATGGGTGCTTGTGGACCTTCAACAGCTATTTAGCTCCCCCCCCCCTGCACAGAGGCCTACCTCTAGGTAAAGGAACGCAACTGCCCCTTCCACCACAGCATGCAGCAGTCGCCATGCTGGCACAGCTGCTTTAACAGGAGGGTAGTGGATAGGATTGGGCTGTTAGTTATTTTAGCTGAGGCAGAACTTTTCAGAAGCAAAACATCACATACCGAGGGAAGAAGAGACGCTTCTTCTCAAGATAAGCATTCAGTCCTTTCATTATTTTATCTAGGAGTTCATTACAATTCTGAAGCTTTTCCAACAAACCTGTTAATGACGTAGCAGCAAGAACCTATAGGGAAAAAAATAGAATTGTCATAGCCATAGCAGCTATAATGCAGAATAAAGCTGCTGAATGCTCAAAATATCAATACATGGACGTGGGGAGGCCCCTGTCTGACAGATGCTTCACATGCTACATGGGGGCAAATATTGGCACAGCTGGTGGACATATTGTGCACTGGAAGAGAAGATCACTGCCAGAAAAACGTTATTGAAGAATCAACATAACTGAAAGTGGCTGAACATAAACATAAATGAAAGAGACTGAACGCCTGGCTACCCAGCTGAGCGGGGGGGGGGGGGTACTGTAGTTCCAGAAGTCAGCCTGTCAAAAGCAATCTGAACAGTAAAGGAAACTTACTGGAAAAGAAGACACAAAGCAGTAATTCCTCCAGCTGGCTCACTAACTATAGTCCCTTCTCCTTCAGGTGCAGAATGTTTGTGCAGTGTGTGCATTAAGTTGATTCACTCAGAGCTCAATCCTCCCCACAACTGCAGGATGCAGCATATGCCCCTCTGGCATGGCTATGTCAGTGCTGGGAAGTTGGTTAGGATTGTGCCTTCAGCCAGGAACAAGTTTGTTGCCTGCACATATTACTGTTTTATAGGTACATGTAAAGATGTTGCACACATATGAAAAATGTAACATGGAATAAAATCCTAATGGCCCAATCCAGTCCAAGGGATATGCTGGCAGTTTTCATGATCCACCAGTGTATTCTATGGTTTGCCATCACAGCTGCCTCTCTGATGCTCTCTGGAGAGTGGCTGCAACTACAAAGGTCAGAAGGCTGAAAACTGGCAGTAGCGCCATGCAGATCACCTACCAACACAGGTAATGTAGCGGCAGGGCAGAACAAATCAGACCAGGGGCGGATTTTGGCATCCATGCGCTCTGGAGCCCCCATTCCGGACCCAACTTTTCCCCTTCAGCCTAACAGATTTTTGCCAGGAAAATATCTGGCATAGATCTGAGTAGGACCATTGGGGACCAGGCAGTGACAGAAGAGGCAAGGAAGACATTACATGTCTCCGGTGGCCTGGTCCCCAGCTGGCCTGTAGGATGCAGTGGAAGCTGCATCAGTGGTACTGCACTGCCAGGCTGGCCCAGGAAACGACTGGGCCCTGAGAGTCTGTTCAGGACTTGATGCTAGGCATCCTGGACAGGAGTGATATAAACGGGAGAGGTGACAGAAAGAAATATATGGTGGCTCTTTCTAAGCTTGAATATTTTTCTCCTTCCAATCTTAGGGAATGAATCGTTATAGTTCACAAAGAATAACTGATTACAACTACTATATTTTAAAATCATGACACAAATAAAGTAAGAACCACAATCTCAATTGGTACAGCTATTACTCGATCAGTTGCAGGCCCTTAGCTAAAGGGAGCGGCACAAGGAAAGCCACTGCCTCTATATTTGTGGACATAAAATACTGTATAGAATAGATTCACTTTCTTTTTTTGTCTAATATTTAAGTGCCAAACGTATGGAAGTTCTTTTCTTTCTGTGTTTTTAAATATGGCTAGGATCCAAAAAGTCTTGGGAGCCTGCCTAGAAGCTTCTGCACAAGTATAGGAAGGTTCTTGATTTGGATTGCAGCTCCTTAAACTGGGATTGTTGCCCAATTTTCCCCCAGGCTGGGAGAAGGCCCCAGGGGGTAATGGAAGAGGAATGAATACGTTTTCCTCCAAGCTAAATAACTATAGCCCCCATCAGAACTACTATTTTACCTTGGGATCTTTGGCACAGTATTTCATAATGTCTCTCCAGTATCTATCCACAGTCTGGAACTGACGCCCCTCCTCTGGCATCTGTTGCATAATGTCCTCTGAAGAAAAGATTGGCTCTAAATAAAGCCACTGAGCCTGCACTTTCAACCACTCATCAATAGTCTCTTGGATTCTAATCAGCCGTTCTTCCCATTCCTTTAGAATAAAATAAAGTCTTTACTTACAGATTAAAACTACTGTAAAAGGCACAGAAATTAAGATCTATCTACAATACTAGGAAAATATATATTTTAATTAACACAAAAACATTATTTGCGATGACGCATACATAATGGTCCCGATCTTTTAACCATAGTTATGGCATTACAAGTGGAACTCTCTTACATGAAAATTTACTCTAAAGAAAAACTTTATGGGAGAAGCAGCCCTGGCTTACTGATCTCTTCTACATTTCTACACTGTGATGTGTAGAAGTCCTACACATAGAAATCTTTGTTCAAAAACATTTCTAAGCAGCCTTGAAGTTCTAAATGGAAGAAACGTAAGATATACAGTATATTATATAAACAGACAAACAGACCTGCACAGAAATTGACAGTGCTTAACTGAAGTCACTGCCAGCATGTTCTTAAACTATAATTCGACTCTGTTGTGTTAGTGCTAGAATGAAAGATTCGCTGTTCCACATTTCTGAATTTGATGACTTGGAGCACAATCCTCTGCCTGTCTACTCAGAAGCAAGTCCCATTATAGTCAATGGAGCATAATACTAGGTAAGTATGAATTATAGTCTAAGAAAGGCTTTGAATTGTAGTCTAAGAAAGGCTTTGAAGAATCTATTCTTCAAAGAAGTTGTAATAACTTTTGTTTCTTAAAATATTAAAAATTTTTATTGTAAACCACCTATACAGCTTCTTGTGGTCAAAAGGGACAAGATAAAATCTGAGGATAAATAATTCTTAAAGGAAACTATTATATTCCTCCCTTTTTAGACTTGCAACATGGATTTAAATGTAATAAATAAATTGGTTAACGAGTTCAGGTGAAAATTAAGATTTTAAAAGTTAATATAACAATCTGAATAGGTCAATGATATCTCATTAATTATACACCCTGAATTTGAACTAGTACATTTGAATGAATGTATAGAAATACCTTTATCTGCTTTTCAAAAGGTTTGATGAATGGTGATCCCCTCATTGTTTGTGTTTTAACAATCTGGTCATCCAGAATAGTCTGAATTTCATCTACTGAAGACAAAATATTAACTCCAGTCTCACGATACAAGCTTATTTGGAAGGAAATTCCTTCCCAAACGTCCATCATGGTATGCATTGCTTTCTCTAGTGAGAATTCCTATAACACAGAAATGCATGATTTTACCATCAATTCAATTTGATTCTGTGGTGCAGGGATGAAAGAGTTCATGTTGGTTCTTACCTTGCTTGCTCCCATGCTTATGGTTTCAAATTGCTCTAGGAATGGGGTTAAGTTCTGCTTCAAAACTTTTCTCAGCGTGGTTCCAGAATCTGGAGTTAAATCATATCCAGCAATTGCTGACATTTGTTGCCAGTGACGAATCCTCATGCCTGGGTTACAGAGGATAGTCACCAAAGGGATATTTTCCTGGGGGGGGGGGGAGCAGAGGAAGGTTTAACCACTTTTATAATATTTTATTCATTTAAAATTCTTTCATACAGCCTACCCAAGAGTTACCCAGGTGGCTTATTATTCAGTGTTATGGTAGGAAGGCTTTAATGTATTTTAAGGCTCTCATTAAGGACCACATATTAAGTTACATTTTCAGTCTAGAAAAAAGGTGCCTGAGGGGGATGTGATTGAGACATACAAAATTATGCATGGGATGGACAGAGTCGATAGAGGGATGTTCTTTTCCCTCTCTCACAGCACCAGAACCAGGGGACATCCACTAAAATTGAGTGTTGGGAGAGTGAGAACAGATAAAATACTTTTTTACCCAGCGGGTAATTAATCCGTGGAACTCCTTGTCACAGGAGGTGGTGATGGCATCTGTCCTAAGTGGATTGGACAGATTTCTGGAGGAAAATTCCATCATGCCTATAGGCCATGATGGATTGTGCAATCTCCTGACATTAGTAGTAGGCTAATTCAGAATGCCAGATATAATACAGGGAAGTGGCAACAAGATGCAGGCATCTTGTTGGCTTGTGTGTTCCCTGAGGCATCTGGTGGGCCATTCTGAGATACAGAAAGCTGGACAATGGGCCATTGGCCTGATCCAGCAGGGCTCTTCTTATGTTCTTAAAGATACATCCATATGTAACTTATTATCCATGAATATTTGTGTAACTCATTCTACAATATTTCCCAACTTTCACCTGTGTGCACTGATCATAAATGGGAGCAAAGGATGTCTTACCTTGAGTTTCAGAAAACATTTACCTTGAAGTCTTTAATCTGTTCCATGACTGCAGCACACATTAGAATAGTTGGACTATCCTTCTTTTCCTCATCTACTTTCTCGTCTACAACTGTTCTGCGTTGTGCTGACTTCTTCTTTTCTATCTCAGCTTTCTTCTGCTTTTGCTGAAAAAACCGTAGTGTCTTGTAAACTTCTCGAAAAAACTCATCTACCTCAGCTTCCATACTCTCTCCATTGAGATCTAAAAAGGCACCATCCATCCATCTAGAAAAAGAAAAGCTAAATCTTATACAGAACTATCATTAACACTTCAAAAACAGGAATTTCTGAACGTGTTAAAAAGTGTTTAAAAAAACTTTTAAAAACACTTTTGCATTATGAGTCACAAATAAGGAAACCCAACATATAGTGTTTCTGCGATTTATAATTTCTATAGCATGAACAGTCGACATTTAAAAAAAACAGAATTATAAGATATTCATTTTAAACCAGAAATATTAAGCCTTTCGTACCAAATTGTGAAAACCATGGTTTCAAAAACTATATAGAATTAATGTTCAAGGATATGGTGGCAACATTATAATGCTTTACAGCTGAACATGAGGATTTATATGAAAATACATACATAGTGACTGTGTAAGTCCAAATCAATTTTTCTATAGTTCTGAAAAGATGCTATTGTTTATATAGTATTTAGCCACTAGAGGGCAACACAAGCTCTAAAGCAGTGTTCCTTGAGTTATCTGATATTGCTAAAGACTATATAAACATTATCAACATCTTTTCAGAACTTGTCTTATTCTTCTCTTTTCCCCTCTTGTTCCTTGTCCATCTATTCCCTGTGCCTTCGCTGTTCTTCAGCCTCCTGCTTCAGCATCTTGCAAGGCTTGCTGCGCCAACCCCGAGAGGTAACATCCAAATCCTGCAGCAAACCTTGAGAGACTTCACAGCTCCAATCTCTCCAGATGCCTTCAACCTACCAGAGAAGCTGGAAGCCACAGGAGCTAAGCTGTGGACCAACAGCCAATGACTCATGGACTGGCACCTGTCTGCGGCTCACACTAAGGGCGCAATCCTAACCTGGAGCTAAACTGGCACAGTTAAGCCAGCAAAGTTTGGCCGGCACAAGGGCCACCGTAAAGCGCGTTTGGACCACTCTCAGAGTCAGGGAGGATGGGGCACGTCTGTGTGCTGGTCTCTCTGACTCAAAGAGTGTTCCAAACATACTTTATAGTGTCCCTTGCGCTGGCCAAACTTCGCTTGCCTAACTGTGCCAGCCTAACTCCAGGTTAGGATTGCGCCTTAAGAGAAGCACTACTTTATAGAGGGCCCAATATGGGAGACTGTTGTTGTTCAGTCATAAAGTTGTGCCTGACTCATCGCGACCCCACGGACCACAGCACACCTGGCCTTTCTGCAGTCGTGGATCTAGGGGGGGCTAGGAGGGCACGAGCCCTGGGCGCCATCTTGGGGGGCGCCGGTGGCATGGTGCACCCCCCAACATTGCACGGGTAGACGCTACAGGGAGCCCAGGTCTACCCATTAGAAACGACTGCAGGTAGACCCATTGGGACCCATTTGAAAGTGGAGACACAGGGATTTCAAACTGAAGTCAGCAAATGTAAAGAACCAACTACAGAAAAAACTAAGGCTGAGCTCACTGTAACCTTAAAAGTTATGAAGATTAAAGATGCCTTGGCACTTTAAAGATGCTTTCAATGGGTGGGGAAAGGTCTGGGTTCCGGATGCTTTCCCGACCTGCGGAGTGCTGGTCTACCCGTGGCTGGTCCCAATGGGGTGGCATGATGTCACGTGCCCCCTGGGGGCGCACTTCCATTGGGTGCCATGGGCGCCATTTTGACTAGGTCCGCCCCTGCCTTTCTGTCTTCCACTAGATATGGGAGAGTAGCTGCACTATTTTTGGGATATACTATATCCTGAGAAAAAAGCTAGAGGGCACAACCTTTTGCAAAGCATTTGCAAACAAAGAGAGGTGCTTCATGAAAGTGACGGGGAGAGGGAGTCTGAGAAGGCAAATAAGTGAAAGTTTGGATATGGGACCTGCAGTGGGAAAGAGGAACAATATATTCACTTTTTTTAGACAAAAGTACACTTGCTCATTAGGCATCCTTTCATTTAAATATATGTGAATTTAATTACCGCTTTTCAGTCCTCTGCCATTTCAAGATAAACATGAAGAGTTTTTGGTATGGTTCAATTTGAACTTTTAATTCTTCCAACTCGGGATATTCAGTCAGCTCCCAGTTAAAAAGTTTTTCTTCTTTATTAATGAAGGCAACAGTTTCATCAGCATCTTGTATACGTTTCTGCAGTGCCCTCATGTCGGTTACATACTACAAACAGATTTATATCTCTTGAGAAATATGTCAACAGTTCAGTGAATAATGTATCATACTATAATTCAACTAAGCTTGCTAGCTGTTAAACAAGTACCACAGGAGATATACAGGGTAAGAATGAGGCATATTTTGTACAATACACCAAAAAATACATTTTAAGATGTGTCTAGAGTAGGGAGAATACTGAAGCAACACTAGAGTATAGCTGCAATCCTAGACCCTTCCAAGGCAGTCCAAACTCAGCAGAGCTCAGTAGACTAGGCTATAATTTACTCCATGAAATGCAATAATCACTTCAAGACGTTCTAAGTATGGCACTGGCATACCTGGGGGAAATCAAGGGGTGTCGTGGGGCACCACATGAGAGGGTGGCAGAATCACTTCCCCCACCCTTGGTTACGGTTCCCACAGTCCTGCTCCAGGGGCCACCCTCCACGTCCTCCTTCTTCTCCACCAATAAACTGCTTCATGCGCTGCTGCTTACGTAGCCCTTATCATTCAGTCCCTAAGGCCCAATTCTACCCAACTTTCCAGTGTCAATGCAGCCATGCCAAAAAGGTGTGTGCTGCATCCTGCGGTGGGGTTAGCAGTCATGGAGGCCTCCTCAAGGTAATGTTTGCTACCTTACATTGGGGCTGGATTACAGCTGCATCAGCGCTGGAAAGTTGGATTGGGCCCTAAGAGTATTTCAACACAATCTATTTTTTACACAATAGATACAGTTGCTACAATGCTCATGTCTCCTCTTGCAGAGATACAACCCAGCATTCAAATTGGAATACTGAATTCCACTTAGCCAAGGAATTGGAATATTCCAGTTCCACAAATTGAATTCCGCTTAGCCAAGGGTGCCTATTAACTGCCAGGAATGTCACACAACATAGTATGACATCATGATATCATTTCCAGCTTCACCCCAGAGGAAAGGGTGGGCACATGAAACATCCAGTGCTTCCTCTGCGGAAAGCCTGTAGGAGACTGCCTAAGGGGCACGCACCCTAGATGCTGCGCCAAGAGGGGGGCACAAGACTGGCCTCAGGCTCTGCTCTAGTTATGGAGGTGGCTGCCTTCACACCTCAAGCAGTACAAATGCAGTCTCTCTGGCTTCTCCCTGGAGGAGGGATGGGCACATAAACAACCAACACCTCATCCTGCCAAGACTAAAGAAGACGACCTTTGCACTGCAAGTGGCACAAAGGCAATCTCTTCTGGCTTCTCCCTGGAGAAGGGGACAGGCACACAAAGCGGCCAGCACCTCCTCCTCTGGGGAGAGCCCAGAGGTGACTGCCTGCACTGCTTGCAGTGTGAAAGCAATCATCTCTATAAATAGAGCAGTTGTGGATCTACCATTAGGGGGGGGGGAAGCCCCAGGTGCGGTGCTTCTGGGGCGGGAAGAGAGCAGCGATTGAGGTGGCTCACTTCTCAGAGAGGCGAGCATTTTTTGGCCCTCCCGCCCATCCCTGCCATTATATGGATCCAAAATGGAGCCTGGCATGGCATGGGGGCGGAGCAGAGTGGCCCATGGGGTTAGGGAAACAGCAGAGGGGGGACCTACTCCTCCTCTGTCCCTGGGCAGCTCATTAGCTGGCTCTGCAACTATAATAGAGCAGAGCCTGGACCAATCTTGTGCCCCCCCCCTTGGCATAGCACCCAGGGTGGGTGCCCCTCAGGCTCCTCCCTAGTTATGGCTCTGGCCTATTATACCTCCTGCAAGAGACATAACTGTGCAAGTGTCACAAGTCCCAGATACTGCTTGTGGTATTGCTAGCAGTGAGAATATGTAGTGCCCTCATACATACACACATTTGCTTATAACACTTACTAAGTACACTTGAACCTTATTTTATTAGCTATATTTCCACTCCTGTCTCCAAACAGAAACAGAAGGAGCCCCAAAAGTGCCCAGGGCAGGGCGATGTAACCATGCCCCCAGCACATTGTCCCACCCCTGTGCGTCACCCAGCCACACCTCCCTGTGCCCGGGATCGGTCCATTTCGAGTGATACAAGCGATAGGGGGGGTGGGCAGGCCAAAAAGCGTGCAGGTTATTCTGCGCAATGGCGCCTCACCGCTGCCGGCACCCACTGCTCTCGCCACCCCCGCTACACCCTTCCTCCGCTTCTGCCTCCAAACTGCTTTTCCAGCCCATGAGATTCCAGTGGGGAATGGCAGGAGACCATTTGGAACAAGAAAACATCTGGTGGGGAAATAATCTCCCCTTCTGCTCAAAATCACACTTTCCTGAAGCTGCTTTTCAGCATCAAAAACAAAGGCTTTCTTACCCATATCTGCATGTCATATTTAGTTTGTCCACAGGCCACCAAATAAACATGGATAGGATTGGACAATTTGCAGCTAAAGGAATGTATGTGAAGGCAATGTACTGCTTTTCAAAGACTTTATGGATAATACCAGTTAAAATGCACGTGGGAGCACACTTCCACTGAATGTATAGGAAAAGCCCAAGTCTTCATTTGGATCTAGTCAGACATCAAAAACTCGGAAGAGGGAAATTGTCAAGTGGTCCCTTAGGCCAGACCTCTGTTGTTATTTTTTAATATATGTGTTAAATGAGGGAGGAGGAGGTGTATCGGGCAGCCAGGAATTGCTGCCCTATTCACTTGCAATTTTGGGCGAGAACTGCATATCATACTGAGTACCCCAGATATTGCAAGGGATGTGCCACAGGCCTATGAAAGAGGCAGGTGCAGATTGGGGCCATGCAGCCAATGGGGACTTGGATGCAGCCTAACCACAGCATCCTGGCCCCACCCCCTCCCCGGGCTGGCCCACCTGCCTGCCTGCCCACTCACGTCCCAATCCTGCCTCCTCCCAACCCTCCCTCCTCACAGAACCTCCCCTGAGCCAGCCAAGTTCAGCTGGTGCAGAGGTGGCTCTCCATGCGCGCTCCCAGGCCAGCACTACAGCTAGTGCTGGCCTGGGAGCCTTGGTGCCGACATGGGGATGCCGCTCGGCGCTCCTGCATCAGGGCTAATGATGTAAAAGGCGGGATTGAGCCCAAAGTGTCATTGAATGTTTTGTTCTACCAGCATGATAAGGTTATATCTATGGAACAGATTTTCAGAGGGCACAGAAGTCTGGACAGAGGGAGTTGATCAAATCACACCCCTCTTGTATGAGACAGCATGCACATATGAGAGACTCTGAGTGCAATATTTTATAAATATATATATATATACAGTACATTTCAGACCAGATGTCACATACCTGCTGCATACGATCCAAATCTGATAATTCTGTAAACTCACGCATACGACGAGACTGCCTTTCTATTTCCATTATCAATTTTTCACGTTTGGACAGTAACTCACTTTCACCTTTACGCTTAGACATTTCGATGATCTACAAGACAATTGTAACATGTTGAAAGAAAGGAAATTAGTGGCAGACATCCATGGAAATAAATATTTGAAACAGTACTTTCTTACAGGGATATTAAGAGCCACATTATTCTGAAGGGAACACTAGATGCGAGGTGGAATGCATTATGTGGACCAACAACAGGCTACAAAATGGGACTGAACTGCAGAAAAGAGGCTGTGGGACTGTGACCCTGCCACTTTTCTGATCTCAATTGCTGCGCCATCACTTTGCTAATTGGAAAACAATTCCACTGGCTTTCAGCTGACATTTTTTATCCATTAAAATAGCACAACATGTAGTCTGATCTGAATGAGACCAAATGCACCATATGTTACATAGTCAATATTCTGGGATCTCATTGCATCCCAGAGGAAGACACCATGTGCAACCTCTTTGTCATCTGTTAATAGATGACACAACCGTTGACAGCTATGCCTCCAGAAACATTTTGAGTGCCACTATAGGGGGATGGCATCTACAGTGCATTTATGCCCCTTTTTCATATCATTAATTTATATATTGAATTTATACCCCACCTTTCTCCTGGTAAGGGCACTCAAGGCAGCTTACAAGATTTAAAACATACAACAGTAATAAAGCAATAAAACGTTAACAATTAAAACCATGCAACAAAACACCCAGTGGAGTGCATAGCACACAATTAAACAAATCAAAATCACATTCAGGGCGCAATCCTAACTTGTGCTGGAGCGGGCAGGCTGGCGTGCCTGCGCCATATCCAGCGCAGGTTGGGAGCTGCCTGGAGCCTCCATGGGGCAAAGGCATGTTTGTGCCGCCCTGATGGGCTACTTGGATCTGCACCCACTAGTTAGAAGGTGCAGAGCTAAGCAAACTGTGCAGCCCGAATCCCTAATGGCCTCATCCCAGCTCCACCCCCCTCCCTGTGCCAGCACACCTCCTGGCACTACAATCTAAGTGTTAATTTTCAAACACTGGAGCAATTGAAAGAAAAAGGCATATAATATTTACATCATCATTTTCATCAAATATAGGATTAATATTATGAGGCCATAGTAGGACAGTTGCATTCAGTGTTAAGTCTTCTGGTTCAAATAGGAAAACATCTAGAAAGTAATTCATTCGCCGTTGGCATTCCTATAAAAGAAAGGAAATAGTTCCTGAATAAAGCAAGAATCAGAAATTGATGAAGAACAAGTCTTCTTCCATAAAGAGAACAATCCTAAACTGTAGTTAGGCCGGCATAAACTAAGCCAGCAAAGTTTGGCTGGCACAAGGACCACCGTAAAGTGTGTTTGGACCACTCTCGGAGTCAGGGAGGATGGCGCACGTCTGTGTGCTGGCCTCTCTGACTCCAAGAGATGTCCAAACATACTTTACAGTGACCCTTGTGCTGGCCAAACTTTGCTGGCTTAGCTTATGCCAGCCTAACTCAGTTTAGGATTGCACCCAAAGTATTCTTCCATGGTCTTCTTCCATGAAAACCTTCTTCCATGAATTGATGAAGAATAAGTCAGTTGGTTATTATTTTACTTCCAGAATTGTGAAGTGAATAAACTGATGAGAGGTCTCACAAGTCTCAAGTATGTGTTTTTAAAATCCAAATAGTAGCCATGGGAGGCCCACGTAGGTTCAGGATTTCAATATTTATTTAACCTTTTCCCTTCATTCCATGGTCCTCACAAACATAGCTGCTATTGGCCTCAGAAGGAATGTTCCTATTTGGTGCCACTGGTGTAGGGCTCCCTGTGGCTACTATTTAAGCTTTTACAGTGCAATTCTAACCTGGAGTAAGGCCAGGATAGTTATTCCAGCACAACAGCCACAGAAAAGCACATCTGGACCACTCTCAGGATGCAATCCTAACTAACTTTCCAGCACTGACATAGCTCTGCCAATGGGGCATGTGCTGCATCTTGCAGTTGGGGGGGGGCAGTCAAGGAGGCCTCCTCAAGGTAAGGGAATGTTTGTTCCCTTATCTCAGAGTTGCATCGCCCTTACCCCGGGATTGGAAAGTTGGTTAGGATTGCACTCTCAGAGTTACAGAGGATGGTACACATCTGCGTGCCGGCCTCTCTGACTCCGAGAGTGGTCCAAACCAACTTTACAATATCCCTTGTGCCGGCCAAACTTTGCTGGCCTAACTGTGCCAGCCTCACTCCAGGTTAGGATTGCACTCTTATAGAGAAAGAATGTGTAATTTGACCCCCATGACTACCTGGCAGATTGTGTGTGAGAAGGAGAAGTTTGGCAATTTGAATTTGGATATAGCATAACTATGAGAGGGCTGAAAGTGCAGTATCTTGAGGTGCAGAGTCACTCTGACACAGGGTAAAAGTTCTACAATCACGTAGGAGTGCCTGTTTGTCTCCACGTCTGCTCTGCATATATAAAGAAAGTAAATATTGCCCAGACACCTGGGCAGCCCAATCCTAAACATCGCCAGCATAGTAAGGCCAGTGCAGCTGGGCAGCATCCTAAACCCAGTAGGAAGCAGCAGCAGCACTGCGCAGAGCAAGGGGAGGTTTTCCCCTTGCACCCAGGTAAGCCCCAGTCAGCCTTATGGGGCTGCTTGGATCTGCGCCTGCAAATTTGCAGGCACAGGTGAACATGCGCTACAGTGGCCTGAACTGGGGTTGCCGAGGCTGGGGCTTAGGATACAGTGCAACAGCCATCGTCCATCACCGCCCCCGTTGCTGCCCACTGTGCCGCCCTGTTACACCCATGGCACACCTAGTGCTCCACTGGTGCACAACTGGCACAGCCAACGGGCACAGCAGCACCCAAGCGACAGTGTTGCTGCTTGTGCCAGTCCAGCACCCGACTCACTGGCGCAGACGTGCCTGACGGCACATTTGCAACAACACTGGATTGGTGTATGAGTACAGTGGAGGCATGGGATTGCGCTCTGTCTCTTCCCAGACCTGGCCACTTCCTGGACCTGTGCTGTGAGTTTAGGAAGGCTGGCACATTGGGTTGGAAAGAGCAGGGGAAGGACAGGGGGAGGGCAGAGCAAGGGTGGATCGGGGCAGGGAAGGCAGGAGAGGGCAGAGCCATGGGCAGTCCAGCCCAGGGAAGGAGGTGAGACGGGCCTGGGCAATCCAAGCTGGATCCAAATCCCTGCCCCTGGCCCAGTTGGCTTTTCCTGGGACTTTCAGATTTGTGTCAGTGATTTTGCTGGTGCAAATCTGGGTAGTGCTATTGGGGCTGGCTGCTGCACGACACAGAGTCAGGGAAATTAATTTCCCTGACCCTGTTTTGTGCGGCAGCCAGTCCCAACCCCACACTGGATACAGGACAGACCAACTCGTCTGTGTGTTCCATCACAGATTAGGGTCGGGCTGTCAGGGATTTCCGCCTACAGATGATGGGGCTGACTATGACGTGGGAGCTGAAACACACATTTAGCTAAGGATTGCAGGAGTAGAAATAAATTTGGCTGATCTTACAATAGCAGGATATATGGGAGAGACAAATGTACTCCTAGAAACAAGAAGATGGGAAGAAGTAGGCACAGAAGGGAAGTTGGAAGAAGAGACTGTTTCAGTGGGAAGGAGAAGCAGAGGATATAAAAGCTGTAATGGATGGATTGTGCCAAAAAAATGGGAAATGTGAGACAGGCTATTGTAGAGAAAAAAGGGGGCAAGAATAAATTGTATGAAAATCTGTACATGTAATTCAGAGGCATTTTAATGAACCCTCTTATATAAATACGCACAGAGTTGGGGCCAAAAACTGAAGTACAAATATGGGTGACAGTTCTAAAGAGTCCTGTTCAGAAAGGCCATGCATGTCAATATAATGAAATCTATTTATGATGGTACACTACCTGTACCTGAAAACCTGCTCTAATGACTAGATATTAAATCAGTTTTGCATGTGTTGTCTTGCAACAAAAATTAGCCTAAAAGCCAGCAAGAGGGGGCAGGATTGAAATTAACATCCCCTGCCCTGATCTCTATTTTTCGTAAAGAGAACACCTCTAAAACACTGTGACCTCACAGTGAGAGAGTGATGGATTCACAGTGATGGATGGGGAGTGAGCCGGCTGCCAACAACGGAAGTTTAACAGCTTGATCCGGTCTCTAACTGCTCCTTGCTGGAAGGAATATCCAGCAAGAAGAATGGATGACCACGCCATGATGGCTCCACCTGGAACAAAGGGTGCTACGACTGCTCATAGAACAACTGTGCAATACGTATAGCCTGCCTGTGTCAACCGCCTTGAACCAGCAAGACTCTCACACAGTGTGAGAGTCAGGGAGAAAAGGCAGTATATAAACACAGTCAATAAGCAAATAAAAGAATATGATCACTTACTTTGATCCTTTCATACAATTGATGAATTCCTACAGTTTTAGCCTTGTCTATATATACTATACTTTCCATCATTTCTTCTGTTGTTTCAGGAACTTTTAATGCACGTTCTTTAATGGTTTCAAATTCATTGCATATCCTGAAAAAATAATTATATCTTAATACAAGCTTAAAGTATAAAAGATTTAATTTGAGCCAAACTTCTTGTTGTTGTTCAGTCGCTAAGTCGTGCCCGACTCTTTGCGACCCCATGGACCACAGCACGCCAGGCCTCCCTGTCCTCCACTAGCTTCTGGAGTTCACCCAATTTCATGTTCATCACTTCGGTGACGCTATCCAACCATCTCATCTTCTGCCGCCCCCTTCTCCTCTTGCCTTCAATCTTGCCCAGCATGAGGGTCTTTTCTAAAGAGTCCTCTCTTCTCATGAGGTGGCCAAAGTATTGGAGCTTCAGCTTCAGGATTTATCCTTCTAGGGAGCAATCAGGCTTGACTTCCTGGAGGATTGACCAATTGGATCTCCTTGCAGTCCAAGGGACTCTCAAGAGTCTTCTCCAACACTATAATTCGAAAGCATCTATTCTTCGGCGCTCTGCCTTTCTTATGGTCCAGCTCTCACAGCCATACATTGCTACTGGGAAAACCATAGCTTTGACTAGGCGAACCTTTGTTGGCAGGGTGATGTCTCGGCTTTTTATTAAGTTGTCTAGGTTTGCCATAGCTTTCCTCCCAAGAAGTAAATGTCTTTTAATTTCATGGCTGCAGTCACCATCTGCGCTGATCTTGGAGCCCAGGAAAATAAACTCTGTCACTGCTTCCATTTCTTCCCCTTCTATTTGCCAGGAAGTGATGGGAGTGGTGGCCATGATCTTAGTTTTTTTAATGTTGAGCTTCAAGCCAATTTTGGCACTTTCCTCTTTCACCCTCATCAGAAGGTTCTTTAGGTCTTCCTCACTTTCTGCCATTAGAGTGGTATCGTCTGCATATGTGAGGTTGTTGATATTTCTCCCAGCAATCTTGATTCCAGCTTGTGAATCATCCAGCCCAGCCTTTCTCATGATGTACTCTGCAAACAAGTTAAATAAATAGGGTGACAGTATACAACCTTGTCGTACTCGTTTCTCAATTTGAAACCAGTCGGTTGTTCCATGTCCAGTTCTAACTGTTGCTTCCTGACCCGCATACAGGTTTCTCAGAAGACAGATAAGGTGGTCTGGTACTCCCATCTCTTCAAGAACTTGCCACAGTTTGTTGTGATCCACACAATCAAAGGCTTTAGCATAGTCACTGAAGCAGAGGCAGATGTTTTTCTGGAACTCTCTTGCTTTCTCCATGATCCAGCGAACGTTGGCAATTTGATCTCTAGTTCCTCTGCCTCTTCGGAAACCAGCTTGTACTTCTGGTAGTTCTCAATTCACATACTGCTGAAGCCTAGCTTGTAGGATTTTGAGCATCACCTTGCTAGCATGTGAAATGAGTGCAATGGTGCAGTAGCTCGAACAATCTTTGGCATTGCCCTTCTTTGGGATTGGAATGTAAACTGATCTTTTCCAGTCTTGTGGCCACTGCTGGGTTTTCCAAATTTGCTGGCATATGGAGTGCAGCACTTTGACAGCATCATCTTTAAAGATTTTGAGTAATTCAAATTTGTAAAGCCTCGTCAGATAGCCACTTTGCCTTCTTGCATTTCTTTCTCTTTGGGATGGTTCTAGTTGCTGCAATGTTACAGACCTCTGTCCAAAGTTCTTCAGGCACTCTGTCTACCAAATCTAAGCCCCTAAAACTGTCACCTCCACTGTATATTCATATGGGATCTGATTTAGGTCATACATGGAGGGCCTAGTGGTTTTCCCTACTTTTTTCAGTTTAAGCCTGAATTTTGCAATAAGAAGCTCATGATCTGAGCCACAGTCAGCTCCAGGTCTTGTTTTTACTGCCTGTATAGAGCTTCTCCATCTTTGGCTGCAAAGAATGTAATCAATCTGATTTCGGTGTAGACAATCTGGTGAAGTCCATGTGTACAGTCGCCATTTGTGTTGCTGGAAAAGGGCGTTTGCTATGACTACTGTGTTCTCCTGACAAAACTCTGTCAGTCTTTGCCCTTCTTCATTTTGTACTCCAAGACCAAACTTGCCTGTTATTCCTATTACTGCCTACTTGACTGCCTACTTTAGCATTCCAATCCCCTATGATGAGAAGGACATATTTTTTGGGTGTTAATTCTAGAAGGTGTTGTAGGTCTTCATAGAAACAGTCAACTTCTTCCTCTTCAGCACCAGTGGTTGGGGCGTAGACTTGGATTACTGTGATGCTGAACGGTTTGCCTTGGATCCGAACTGAAATCATTCTATCATTGTTGAGATTATATCCAGTGGTGGGATTCAAATAAATTAACAACCGGTTCTATGTCCTCCTTTCTTTGTACTGCTTCTTACTACAGCACTACTTTTTGTATATCAATAAATTAGCAACCGGTTCTGCAGAACTGGTGAGAACTGGCTGAATTTCACCACTGGTTATACCCCAGTACTGCTGTTCCCACTCTCTTGTTCACTATGAAGGCTACTCCATTTCTTCTAAGGGATTCTTGCCCACAATAGTAGATGTAATGGTCATCTGAATTAAATTCTCCCATTCCTGTCCATTTTAGTTCACTAACTCCCATGATGTCGATGTTCAGTCTTGACATCTCACGTTTGACCACATCTAGCTTACCTTGGTTCATAGATCTGACGTTCCAGGTTCCTATGCAGTATTGTTCTTTGCAGCATCGCACTTTCCTTTCACTTCCAGACACATCCACAGCTGAGCTTCCTTTCGGTTTTGGCCCAGCTACTTCACTCTTTCTGGAGCTACTAGTACTCATGTTCTGCTCTTCCCCAGTAGCATAATGGACACCTTCCAACCTGAAAGGCTCATCTTCCAGTGTTATGTCGTTTAGCCTTTTTGTTCTGTAATCCATGGGGTTTTCTTGGCAAGAGTACTGGAGTGGGTTGCCATTTCCTTCTCCAGCGGATCACGTTTAGTCAGAACTCCCTACTATGACCTGTCCATCTTGGGTAACCCTACATAGCAGAGCACACAGCTTCATTGAGCTACTCAAGCCCCTTCGCCACGACAAGGCAGTGACCCATGAAAGGGGAGCCAAACTTACTGGGCCATAAATCTTATTAACTAATCAAAAAAGAGAGAAAGAAGTGTCCATCTTCCCGAGGAAGGAAACTAAGGGCCAAATCCTATCAATTCGTATGGACTGGGATGTAGCCATCCCAATGGAGTGTGTGATGCATTTTGCGGTGGTAGGGAAGTCATGGAGGCCTCCTCAAGGTAAGGGAACATTTTTTACACATAAGGCAATATCTTTTTTACACAAGAGGTTATTTACAGCAAGGCATTTACTCACTTTTCATTTTCTTCTTTGTGTCTTGCAACTATTGTCTCCAGCAATTTATTTGAAAAGCTTCTTGCTTTGTCAACCAAACCTTGCTTCAAATCATCACAGTCTAAACGCACCATAGGGAAATGACCCATCAGTGGCAAGTTCATTATTTCCTTTGCTAGGGTGAAAAATTCATCTATAAACTTCAAAACAATGTTATAGTTAGTTTCAGCTGCATTCTTTAAAATGGGTGCATGCTTCAATAAGAATACTAAACTTTATCAGCTACATTTATTTAAAATACTTTGAATGAATGAATCTTTCAATTGTGGCAGGGATGAATGAGACATGATTGAGACATACAAAATTATGCACGGAAGGGATAGAGTCGATAGAGGGACGTTCTTTTCCCTCTCTCAAAACACCAGAACCAGGGGGCATCCGCTAAAACTGAGAGTTGGGAGAGTTAAAACAGATAAAAGGAAGTGCTTTTTTACCCAGCGGGTGGTTAGTCTGTGGAACTCTTTGACACAGGAGGTGGTGATGGCATCTGGTCTAGATGCCTTTAAGAGGGGTTTGGACAGATTTCTGGAAGAAAAGTCCATCGTGGGCTATAGCCATGACGGATTGTGCAACCTCCTTACATTAGTAGTAGGCTACTTCAGAGTACTGGGTGCAAGGGAGTGGCAACAAGATGCAAGCGTCTTGTGTCTCGTGCCTCCCTGGGGCACCTGGTGGGCCGCTGTGAGATACAGGAAGCTGGACTAGATGGGCCTTTGGCCTGATCCAGCAGGGCTCTTCTTATGTTCTTATATTCTTAATGAGGACAGTATACCGCAGCTGGTACTTCCCTCTATCACCCAATAAATCATGGGGATGTCAATGGGACGTTGGAAGAGATAGCAGCAGATGTTCATCCTTCTCCTCCCCCAATATCATTTTAAATTTTCCAAATGCCCCCATGCCTGACACTGTATCAAAGGGCAAGTCATTCATGAAGTTTAAAACGGCACTAAAGAATAGGGTCTTTTTGCGAGGCAGGGGTAAACATTTATTTCAGTTAAATTGCATTTATGTTAGTTAATTAAAAATTAAACATCCTCTTCCCAGAGTAACACTTCCAAACCAAAAAACTGCAAAAGATTCTAACCATGGATCTCTTGCATCATGCCTTACTTGCCCCAACATAAAAGTTATGAATATTCTAAATTCTATAACTCCTGGAATCCAAATATTTAGTATACACATCATAGTCCAAGATACCTTAATAAAAATATCAGAAAACAAGGCATTTGTAATTTGAGGGAGGTATGTAAAAATGTCTGTTTCAGGCATTTTTATTAACTAGGGTGTCTTGGACTATGTGTAATAAATATCACGTTTAAGGATACTCAAGATGTACCCCAAAATGGTACATCTTGAGTACCCACTTGAGAAGTTGATACCTACAAAATACCCACTTGAGATGAGATATATAATTGCTATGTTTCCACTAGACAGAAAACTGAAACATATACACATGTAGTCCAAGACACCCTGACTACTCCAGAAATCTGAAAATGAGACACCTGTATATCATTCCCTCAAAACTGATCACTGCAAACCCCAAAATTGGTAAGACACCACTCTGGTAGCCAGAAAGCTAAAATGCGGAGTACATGCCAATCCCCAGTTACTGCAAAACTGAAAAGAGATTATTTTGACATCTGATTCTAAAAATTCAAGACAGAAAACTTAAATCAGAACACAGTTAGTCAAGTCAAACCACACATAGGGCAGAAAACTAGGAATTCCTTACCTGGGAATCTCCTATTCTGGGGTGAGGAAAGGGGGGGCATTCTGAACCAATGGGAATGCCCCTCACTCCGGAATGTTGTTTGTTGTGGAAGCTGAATTGCTCTTTTATGAAACTGACAGCCCAATCCTAATCAAACTGCCCATGCTGCAATGCAGTGGTGCAGAAACGGCCACCGCAGGAAACAATGCTGCTGGAGATAATTGACATTCATCCCCTTATACTCGGAAAGGCCCCAGCAGCTGCTGCAGGGCTACTTGGATCTACACTAGCAAAATTGCTATAGCAAGCCCAAGCAGCCTCAGGCTGCTGGATCAGTCCCAGGAGAAGGGAGAGGATCCGTTATGAATCTCTGCTGCTGTCCCCACCTCTCTCCCGGTCCCGGTCCACCTACTTCTCACCCCTCTCACTGCCCATCCTGTTACACTGCCTCCCAACCTCCCCCTGCCCAGGTCTGCCTCCATGCCGCTTGGCCAGTTAGCGCACAACTCACCTGCCTTGGTGTTCACTGCCACCAGTGCAAAAGACCAGCAAGTGCCCGTGCAGGCCTTTGCGCCAGTGCCCGTTTCTGCTTGGCAGTCGCAAAGTGCTTTCGTTATGGCTATGGTAGTCCGTGCTAGATTGGTGCGGATGCCGTGAAGAATTGGGCCCTGAATTAAGTTTGGATTTGGGGGTGACAAATTCTAGTAGCAGCCAAGTAGCAGCCATTGTATCTACGCTTGCATAACACAAGTTGGTTTTGCTAGTAATCCGGACATGAAACATACCTCTGTATATTCATCAAAAGTATGTTCCTCATCTATAAATGTTCTTATACGTTCATCTGCAGTACCATCTACTAGCCAGCCATAATTCTCAACTGCAAGGCAACCATCACATTAGAAGTTAAAATATGAATTAACCTTTGTTTTAAGAAATAAAATATGATTAAAATATTTCACAAGATTAATTCAATAATGTTATATTGCAAAGCTCAGTTTTAAATCTCTCACCATAACTATCAAAATGGGCTTTTGGACCTTTCAAATTCTCATGAATTGCTCTCCTCAGGATATTTGATGCCCATGTTATCACATGATCAGGAAGTTCAGTGTCAATCGTTGTAACTGTGGTCCCAGTTCCTAACCAAGAATGTATTGTTTGGACATTCTAAGTAGAAAACATATAAGCATTTTATCAATAATATATTTACAACTGATATGAAATTTAACACTTTCACAATGATGATTTCTCCCATGTACATTGGCTTGCATTGTTCAACGTGAAATCTCTGGATCTGATCACTGAGGAGGCAATCCCATGCTCATTTAACTGGAAGTAAACCCCACTAAATACAATTGGAATCATTCTAAATGAACATACACAGGGCCATGCTGGATGCTCCTTCTTCGTATGAAATTCTTCTCTACCTCTTTGCAAACTGCGTTCAATCCAACTTACCAATTCTATGTCAAATCAGTAGGATGCCAGACATCAAATCTTAACAACGGTTTCCAATAGTGAATGACCTTGTGCTGTTTTGGAACCATTTTTAAGTCTTGATGATTACATTACAAATTGTAGAGCAATCTTTCTGTTTCTCAATTGTGGTTCTTGTGCTTGATCTAATAATTCCTCTTCATATTATCTCTTAGTTTAGCACGACCATTTTTATATTACATAGGTATACTCAAATTTACACTAATTTCTGTTCTATATATTTGGATCCAACCTTTTGTTTTTCAAAAAACTGTATTCTTATGTTCCAAATTTAGATAAATTGATAGACAAAATATATGAAGTCGCTGAAATGGACATCTTAACAGAAAGAATGAGAGAAAGTAATTCAGAAAAAAAATCAATAATTATTGGAAGCCTTTTTATGACTGGATTGAAAGCAAAAGTTAAACTTTGATTAGGTTTAAGACAGTTGTATTGAGAAATGAGTATGATTAATATGATTAGATATAAGATAAATGATAACTGATGAATTGTAATACAGTAAGGGAAAGTAATCTTAAGAATTAATGTTTTATGAGACAGAAGAATCAATGATGCTGTAACCCAAGGCCTAGTGTGTAACCTGTGTATACCCTACCCTAAGTTTCCTTAACCCACACCTGTACCCTTTTTTGTGAAAATAAAGATAATTTAAAAAAAAAACAAAACTGTATTCTTGTATGTAATTATTTTCTCTGTCATTTATTCATATTGGGATTCTTTTAATACTTTTACTACTTCCATTTACGGTCCAATCCTATTAGCCAGTGCAACAAGGGTCCCACCATCACAGCAAGCCCTCTGCTGGCTGCTTCTCTAGGATGGTATGAATTAGCAGGGTTCTGCAGGTGGAGGGGTGGGAAAGAGTGAGGGATCAGGGTCAGACTTCAGCAGGCTTCTTGGAGCTGGAGAAGGAGTACCATCAGGGACTATGAGGCAACCAGAAAGGTAAGAAAAGTATTTCTTACCTCTCTTGATTGGCTTCATCCTTGGACAGCATGTAGGATGCAGCAGACACTGCACTAATGGCCGGACATCCAATGTGCTGCCACAGGATAGGATTGTACCATTAGTAGATTTCTTTACCATGTGCTTATGTAATTGTGTTTACATAATTTCCACAAATAATGTCTTCATGGAAATTACAATAGTTCTGCATTCATTAACTACACTTTTACGACCTTGTCAACTACCAGCTTTCTTCCTTACATGTGTTTTACAACTAAAAGAATAAGGACTCAGTCAAAAATATAATTAATGACTAGTTTACATCACTGCCCAATTCCATGGAGATGAGAATCAAGCATCAACAATAATTCTATTATATTACTATGCAAAATGCCACCGGCATTAAACTCAAGGAGAATTGAAATAAACTGACGAGCAGTATTATAACAGATTTGTGGGTGCAGAGGCATTCCTATGGGAGGGGAGGAACATTAAGTTTTGTAGGATCCTGAGCTCCTGTGTAATGCACCTCTCCCCCTCATTTCCAAAGCCATTCATGGCTTAGAGAGCAAACCACCTGACCCAACTCTCTGAGTTGCGAATGGCTCTGGCAGCGAGAAGGAGGGGCCATGTTACACAGGAGCTCAGGCTCCTGCAAAACTTAGCATTTTGCCTCTTCACAGGAACGCCACTGTGTGGGTATTGAATTGGGAACCAATTCTCACTATGCATTTTGAACCTAGATCAGAACACTGTCTTACTAAGGGCACAATTACTATTTGACATGTTGGGCCAACGCAACGTGCTTGCATCGGCCCAACGTCAGTGGAGCTGATGCAGGGGCGCCAACCAGCACCCCTGCCTCTGTGTTAGTGCTCTTGGGCCGATGGAAGTAGTAGCGTCGGCCCAAGGGTGCTAGCACAAGGCTGCACCCCGCCACCCTTGCATCAGCTGAACTCATGGAGGCCTGAGGGCCACCCTATGTCTCTAAACTATGGCCTGGGAACCAAATCTGACCTGTCACAAGATTTTATCTGACCTACAGCAACTTTAAATATTTGACACTTTTACTCATTACACAGTGTTTCTCAGTGCGCAATCCTAAACTGGAGTTAGGCTGGCATAAGCTAAGCCAGCAAAGTTTGGCCAGCACAAGGGCCACTATAAAGTGTGTTTGGACTACTCTCGGAGTCAGGGAGGATGGTGCACATCTGTGTGCTGGCCTCCCTAACTCTGAGCGTGGTCCAAACATACTTCATGGTGGCCCTTGTGCTGGCCAAATTTTGCTGGCTTAGCTTATGCCGGCCTAACTCAGTTTAGGATTGTGCCCTCAGTTTAAACATGGCATTGTTTCTTTGTAAATATCACATTTTTTCTTTTCTCCTGAATGATATCATGATGATAACAAAAAAGAGCCAAGTAAAGCTTATTTATTCATTTGAATTTCATTCATTCATTACAAAACTGACTTTTATCAGCCTGCAAAAATCTGTAAAATACATGTGGCCCTCACACTGAATGGAGACCCTGCATTGAATGAATTGATCTCCACGTACATGCTGCACCTCAAATGGTACGGTAAATTTTTAAAATAGGACTCATCCTGGGTGTGTTTTTCTCCCTTGTGGAAACTTTCTATTTCACTTTCCATTTCCCCAGAGTGAAATGCACTCAAAATAGTACAGAAGCCAGCCAAAACACTGTAATAATTCATGTAGAAAACTGGTGCAGGGCCTAGAAGGAAGAATAGAATATTGGCAGAACCACTGCCACTGATACCACCCTCTACCACCCCTTGTTCTGCCCCTCCCAGCTTTCCTCCCACCAACAGCACTGACTGATTGGTGCCAGGGATGTGCTGATTCAACTTGCAGGCAGCCACTACTCATGGCTTGCAACGGTAATCCTGGCTTCTCCTGACAGCATGTTGTGTTTGTGACTTCCATAAAGCAGCTTATGCTGCCAGAAACAAGTTTCAGGGTGCAGTCCTAAATTGTGCTGGAATGGCGGGCCTGCACCATATGCAACGCACCTTAGTGAACTGAGGAGCCTCCTCGGCTCCAGCCTTCCCATGGGGTTCCTCGAATGTGTGCCTGTTGTATAGCAAGCGCAGCTTCAAGGGATCCAAGTAGACCCATGCGGGCTGCTGCCACATTACCAGCGGGAAGGGGAATCAGTCCCCCTTGTCCTGGGTTATACCACAGCCAACCCCGTGCTGGATATGGGGCAGACCAGTCGGCCTGCCTATTCCAACACAGATCCTGTGAGTGGAAGGAAGCTCACATAAGAAACTTTTCCATGCCCTCCTCATATCAGCTCCACCAAAAATCCACTGAAGAGGCCTTCTGGAACTGGATAGTAGGGGGCACAATGTATTGCAGGGAAAGGAGAAGGAAATTGGTAAAACTCCCTCCCTCACATATAAGCAGAAGTGCCTTCCATGTGAATAAGAGCTGTTTAGTTTAATATAAACTATTTAATATTTTGCATTCTTACATATTTATGAGATAAAATAATAGCAGAGGAAGCTGAACCTGCAGAGTCTGTGACATCAAAGTAAGTATATGCAAAATAGCAGCCTCCAGATCTTGAAAGCTTGGATAGAAGTCCATTTTCTCATCATCGAAAGTCAGCTCCATTTTAAACAGAGGCAGCCATCTTTGGTCATCAAGATCAAATAGTTGAACAAAAGCTTCAACAGTTCTTTTCAGCAACTCCTTCAGCTAGAAAAAGATCACAGATTGATTTTATTACACATAACAATGGGAAAAAAATTTCTTCCCTTAGTTCCCACGCCAACAAATCCATAAAAATACACTGATATGTATAATATATTAATAACAGGTCATTTTCTGTATATCCTTTGACTGCCCTCTTCTTTAACATCTCTTCTTTAACATCTCTTCTTTCAATATCATTGCAGTTCAACTGTAGAATTTCAGATTATATAAAATGCAAATATTTAAATTTAGAAAAAAGCATGAAAACTTGATCAAAATCAATACAAACTACCCCCAATATTCCTCAGGGTGCAGCTACACCTATGGAAAGATATCCTCATAGCATTCAACATAACCTTCTTCGCAGATAAATAACTTACTCCTGCTTCTGGCCAGAGGAATGAAGAGAATGTATGGGTGGTTATGCATACAGATAAATGTACTGACCTCCCATTCATGGCCACACAATACAATCCTGAACAATGATTGGGAACGGAGGAAGGACAGATCATGCCCTTATTATATTCATGCAGTTGAAAAAAATCAGCATATTTTCACAAAAGTCATCAATCCATACAAGCACAGAATGCTTCTCTTCAGTGCAGCATTTTATTTATTCATTAACTATTTATAACTCTGATATTTAATGAAAAATATTCAAAAATACAAAATGTGATTTTATTCCAAATTAAAAAACAGGAGCTTCACTTTTGCAGTTACATACTATTTCTGCTCACGATTTTTTTGTGTCATTACATTCATTGTGATAATTTAATTTTGAAACTACCATATATGGCAAAGCACCAAGGATTTGCTAAACCTACAGCCCAATCCCAACTTGAGCAGGCAGAACTTCCCCTTGGCCCATGGTAAGCCACAGGTAGCCTGATTGGATCTGCACCTGCAAAATAGCAGGAGCAAGTCCAAGCATGTTGCAGCGGCCCGAATCAAGGCCATATGGCCCAGGGATGGGCATTTGGATCGGGCATAACTGCCATATCTGGGCTCCTCCCCAGGCCATCCTGCCCACCATAACACCCTCCCTCCACCCAGTTCTGCCCTCCCTCCCTCCTGCCCGCCCAGAAATGGCCAACTTACCTGGGCATCGCTGCAGGGCCGACTGCAACTGCATGTGTCAGCCCTGCACTAGAAGCACTGGCGTGAACCCGATTTACGGCACTTTCACAAGAAGCACTGAGCTGATGCAGCCGCATGTGTCAGCCCAATGCAGGCTTTGGATTGTACCCCTACTGTCCTTGCCACAGTACATGCCTATGTTCAGTGGAGCACAAATTCCATAGGTTTGGTTTTGAAATGATGTTATGAGCAATGCTGCCAATAACAGCCAATTACTTCAGTTAACATCTGAAAGCCAATAACTCAGAGCATGTCGTGTGGCCCGGGGAAGGGGGTTTGGATCCAACATAATTGCCAGATCAGGGCTCTCCCTGGGCCATCCTGCCAATCAGAAGGCCCTTCCTCCACCCTGTTCCACCCTCCCTCTCGTCTTCCGCCTGCCCAGAAATGGCCCCGGCTGGCCAAACTCAGCTGGTGCGGGACTGACTTCCCTGGGCATCACTGCAGGGCCGACACAACCGCATGCGTCAGCCCTGCACTAGAAGTGCTGGCGCAAAAGTGACTTACAGCGCTTTCATGATAAACTGGGCTGACGCAGCCTGGAGTAGCTCCTGGAGTTATTATTTCCAGATAAATTCCACTGAAGAGGCAAAGGTTTGTAACACAATCCAGCACCCATAAAAATCAATCACTGTATCAAGTTGTAATCAAGTGTAATCAAGCCCAATCCTAAACTGCACTGCGCCCTAAGGAACAGTGGTACTGAAACGGCTGCCACTGCATGCTATGGCTGCTGCCGTTGGAGTTTCCTTGAGGGACGGGGATGTTCTTCCCCTTACTCTATGTAAAGTTTAGGCTTTCGCAAGGGGTCTACTTGAGTCAGCACTGGCTATTTGGCTGGAGAAGCCCCATATCAGGCTGCCTGGTCTGAAGCAGGGCATAGGATCCTGCACCACTGGTCCCACCCACCCCTGCCCAAGCCTGATCCTCCCCTCCTCCTGCCCAATTCCACCCCATCCACAACTCCCCCCATGCCAAATCTCCTTACTGCTGGAGCACCAGCAGTCTCCCACCCAGTGCTAAGGCCAAGCGTTGACTGGCCCTAGCCCAGCACAGGCACTGCCTATTCGTACAGTGTCACAAACAGGCTTTACAGCACTTTCACAACATTTTTAGCCAGTGGTACACATGTACCACCGGTATTATGGGCTCCAAGATTGGGCCCTAAGAAATTAAAGTTCCAGAAGCACTACAAGTAAATTGTACGGAACTATTTTATTTTGATTTGTATAACATATTATTATATTCTCCTGCTAGCAATTAGTTTTCCTAATAATATTCATTTCTAGTTGTCAGAGAACAATGAGATTACACACAGACACCCTGATCCAGAGAACTCTTGAAAGTGCATAGTTTCCAACACACACACAACAAATATTCTATGCAAGAGTATTCCCATTTTTTTCCAACAATAGAACAGCAGCATGTACATTTTTTTGCATTTTAAAGCTTTGTCTTTCTCTTGAAATTATTGAGGAAGTGTATACAGACAAGAACTCCAAAAGTGCACCGATGTACATATGGGGTTCTCCACTGAATTAAAAAGTGAGCTTTACCTGATTAGACATAAGGGTGGCCACACAATTGTAGAAGGAATCAACTTTATCTGACTTTATACCCTCTAGTGCTTCTGTTCTGGTAAAGAGATTGATAACACGTGGGTACCATGTGCTTAATAATTTTTCCTCTGTTTTAAGGCAATTTATAGACACGTCATTCTGAATGGATTCAATCTCAACTGGGCCTCTAGACCTGCATATCAATAAAATAAGTCTGATCTGAAAAATGAAACTGGATTAGACAAAGTCAACTATGTATGGCAGTGGTCTTTTTTCATGCCACAACCCCAATATACAAACAAATACATAAAGTTTGAGACTGGGGACCCCATTGTCAATCCCACCCCCTCCCAGGACCCTATCCGCCCACTCCCAGCACTGTTCACTGTAACTAAATATTCTTATTAGAGCGGACAGGAAAAGTTACCATGAAACCTTGCACTAGTGAAAGCTATTTTAACACAATACAAAGAACCTGAGCAGGAGTGGGACACCATCACCTGGTACCTGAAGGGGTACACCAGATGCCTCCCCCTTTACCTGGTGGTACTCTAGTCCAATGGTCTTTAACCCTTTTCATTCCCATAAGTTGCTGCAACCCCAAAACTAAGGCTTCGTGACCCCACTGGGGTCTCAACCCCAAGGTTGAAGAACACTGATGTAAGGCATTACAGCAAAAAATGCACATCAGTATGCACATAGAAAACTGTCATTTTTGTATTTATGCATTAAAATACTGAGTCCACACACAGAGTAAAAAAAAAACTCAGGAGTTTTCATTAGTTTGTAAAGGAAAACAGAAATAACAGCACAGAGCTATCATAAGCACATAGATATTTCACTGTAGCTGTCAGATGCTTTCCACATTAAGGAATTAGTGTGACACATTAAATAGTTTGTTTCATATTTACATAAAAACAAACTGCAATTTCATAACACAGTTACCAAACTAGAAGTATTCATATATTATACATTTAGAATACTTGTACAACAATGTAAGTTTTACCTGAAACCCGAAATATCCACTACAAGTAACTTGGAAAATGTTCTGTAACCAATCTCCAGTAATATTCTTAGAGTTGGATGGAGAATATGTAAATTTGCAGAAATCTGTTTTCTGGCTTCTACAAAGCTTTGATGCCAAGGGCTTGAATAGTCTAGTCCACTGGAAAGATAAAATGAAGGTATTAATCAGATGTTAATATAAGACAAGACTATTGTTCATGTCTCTTATTAAGTTCATGTCTCTTATTAAGAGATCAGAGACATACTTCCCAGTTTCATAAATCTCTGGCAGCCTAGTTTTTAAGACTTTCATTTTTTTGCTTCAAGAAAAAACACTGCTCCCTAAAAAGTTATGCCCTAGACCAGGGACCAACAAACTATGGCCTGTATCACCAACACATCCAGCTCACCAACACATTCTGATCTGCCTGAGTGGCATTAAATTAGGTGCAGCCCCCTCTCCCTTCTCCTCCCACCCCAACCCCAAAATTTTCTTTCTCCTATTAGATGAAGCAGTTGCTGGGCTGGGTTGCTTGTGCTAAGAGCCAAGCTGAAAGAGAGCCAGCGAGACAGCACGCAGCCTCGCAGTTGCCAATATTTTTTGCCTATTGTGAACATGCATAGATTTATGCACAAAATTCTATTATTGGCCAATTCCAGCCCCTTCCCCCAAAGATCAAGACTGAGTACATTTGGAGACTCTTCCCCTCATCTAGGATCTCCTGGTGGGAAAGGCAGCTCCTTGACATGTTCACGTCATCATACACAACAAATGCAGGGCTAGAAAAGTCTTACTCAGGGACCGTGCTTTCTCCAGAAGTGCCATTGGCCACCCTGAGAAAGCTATTCCCCTCACCCCTTGGTTATTCCGCCCCGGAGGAAAATTATTCCCCTCGCAGTTATTCCCCTCACCCTGGAGAAGTCAGGTTGAGCCATGCCTGGCTCAATGCGGGTTGGGAAACCCATGTTGAGCCAGATCCGCAGATAGAAAATCCGTAGATAAGAAGGCTCAACCTGTGTCTTGCAAATTACATGCAAAAAGTATGTCCTGTAAGCCTGGGCCAGTCAAGTGCCTGTTGCCAAATAGAGATGCGGGGCCCACACTTGGATATAACGCCTATGCCTTTAAAGACGACTTGCCCCAAGTTGCAGCCTCTGCACCTCCTGCTTTGTTTCTTGCCCACTCTCATCCCCCTACTTGTTGTGACAAGGATTGTGCAGCCCAATCCTAAAATGTGCTAGAGCAGGCAGGCATTCAACGCAGCTTGGGAGGCACCAGGAGCCTCTCTGGGGCAAGGGGACATTCATGTCCTTGCACCAGGGGAGGCACCAGCCTCCCCTATGGGTTCCTCAGATCTGCACCCGTGAAATCGCAGGCGCAGAACCAAGGAGACCACACGACCTGAATCGGGACCCCACAGCCTGGGGACAAGGCCTAGGGTGCAGCCTAATGGCCACATCCCAAACCCACCCCCTCCCCGGGCTGGCCGACCAGCCGGCCGGCCCACCCCTCGACCAGTTCTGCCTCCCCACCCAGTTCCATCCCTATGCCAGCCAAGTTGGGCTGGCGCAGAGGCAGCTCAGTGCCCGCGCTCCCAGGCCAGCACTGCAGCTAGTGGCAGCCTGCAAGCCTTAGCGCCAATGCAAGGAGGCCGGACGGCACCTGTGTCAATGTTAATGACTTTGCATCAACACAACAACAATGTGTCAACATGACGGGGAACTTGGGATTGTGCCCTAAGATTCTTATTCTGCACTCAGGGCTAAGGGCTTTAATGCATTTGAAGACACAGCTGTGATCTCCAGGTAGGGACATGCAACCCTGTTCTCAAAAGATTATATTCCCATCCCTTGGGCTAATTTCCAACTACCCATTTCCTATTTCAGCTGCTACAACTTGAACCAAGAATCAGTGCTACCATTTGAATCCTTATTCAAACTGAATAGTTACAAGGGTACAGCTTCTGTAAAGCAATCTTAGAAGAATCTTATCTTTGCCTTTTACTCATCCTCGAGAGCCAAAGTAGTAGATATTTTTAGGGGAGGAATAAATCTTATTGAACTATAGAAAAAAACACAGGCAGCAAACAGAGTTCTTCATACCCAATACATTTGTCAGCCTATGCCATCCAAATTAGACAGTTATATTCAATCAAGTCACCAAAAAAACCCAGGCAGCTCATATGGTGTGGACGTGCAACACAATCCTGTTTGGAAACCACTGCTTTAAAGCATGAATTAACTTAATGTACTCACGTAGGTTCAACTGGCAAAGGTTCCTCTTTCTCATATCCAAGACCGACTACTTTAGGCTTGATAAGGACACTTCGCACTAAAACATACAAATTAGGAAGTAAGCACTTAAAAAACTATCTCACTTTTTCATGCTTTCCCAGTAAACAAATCAATAGAACTCTTCAAATTACTACAGAAGTCCCACAAATCTTACTGGGACTGTTGTTTAAACATTTTATTTTTGAAAATGTATGTTAACCTATGTAAGGAGAAAAGCCAAAATAAATGTTACTTTTATCATGTGGTTTTGCTGTTTTGCACAAGGCTTTTATAGACATCCATTCCACATGGATATTTTAAACTGGGTGTTGTTTTTCCTCCTCCACCTCGCCCAAACCATGATCAAGGTCATTTCCACCTGGTTCAAGCAACATTTTGATAGGGAATTCACACAGTAATGTGTTATGCACATATGTTCTGAAGGAGACTTAAGGATATCCACAAGATGATGGATGCTGACAGGATTTGGACCTGACTGAGATTTTCCTCTGGTAAACAATTCCATTCCATGGACATTTGCATTTTCACATGGTAAACTGGCACACTGGTTCTGACGGAAAGCAATAGATAAATCTTAGGGTGCAATCCTAACCTGGAGTGTTGCAAACACACTGTAAAGCGTGGAGGAGGATGGTGAACGCCTCCTTGACTCCAAGAATGGTGCAAACACACTTTATGACACATTTGCAACATTCCTGGGCCAGCACAAGTGACTTGTGCCGGCCTCACTCCAGGTTAGCATTGCACCCTCAGAGTCAGGGAGGATGGCGCATGCCTTCTTGACTCCGAGAATGGTGCACATATGCTTTATGGCGCATTTGTAACACTCCTTGTGGAGTGATTTGTGCCAGCCTAATTACAGGTTAGGACTGTGACCTTATTCCCCTTCTGAACAGAACGTTGCTGGCACTTCCAGTTGAAGTCTCCCTATGTAAAGGGAGGATTGAGAGAGAGGCTGATAAAGTGAGGTGAGAATCTCCAGTTTGAATCTTGCCTCAACCATGCATTTACTTGGTGGACCCAGGAATTGGAATGTAAGTAGAGCCGGACTGTAAGCCAAGAGTTCATCTGGCCTAGCATTTTGTTTCCAACAGTGACCAGCCACATTCCTGGAAAGGTTACAAGCAGGTAACCATCTCTCAAAAGCAGTCCCCCGTCTCCAGTCTAAAATAACAGTAATAGTAAGGTTGACCTACTGCGCAGGATTGTGCAAACATTAATAAGATAATGTACGTGAAGTACTGCATAAATGCTAATTATTAAGAACGTATTAGCTATGATTTGTGAAAAATATTTGTTATGCAGCTAGTTCAAGAAAAAAGCATTTGTATGAATATATAACAGAATATATAAGCAACTGCTATGGAATATTTTTGCCTTATCAATGTAGGCATAATTCGGAACTTACCATAATATCTCTTCATGCTTGCTTCATAATCATTTGTTACTTCATTTAAGAGCTCTTCCACTAGTTTTTCTCTATCTTTGCCTTCCATGAGATTCTGAGGGATTAAAGTGAGTACGGAGGCTAACCACTCCTCCTGAATAGGCACAATGGGATTATTTTCCACACATTTCTTCAAGAAGAGATAGTTGTTCTGAAATGACACCATGATGTTCATGTATATAATCTCTGTTATGCAAGATCAAACAATGGAGTTTCCCTTGTTCAGTTATTGAAGATGTGCATTTAGTTTGACTTGGCTGCTTCAAAAATGTGTACAGAAAACCTTGGCAGAAAACTAGATGAATTCATTTACTTAATATTGATGATAATATAATTGTAGGAGTTCTACAAAGGCAGGCAAGTAGTTAAATCACTGGAGGCAAGTAGCTGTCAAAAAGAACTTCAACATGTTTTGATAACAAAATAACAGGAAACACTCTTGGACTATAGTATCCTCCACCTGGTTCTCAAAGCAGCATGGATCATCTCATCTATAGCTTCGCCACTTGTAACCCACTAAAGGCCCAATCCTATTCAACTTTCCAATGCTGATGCAACTGTAATGCAGCCTTGAGGTAAGGGAACAATTGTTTCCTTACCTTGAGAAGCCTCTGTGACTGGCCCACCACCACAGAAGGCAGTGTGCAACCTATTGGCAAAGCTATATCAGTGTTGGAAAGTTGGATAGGATTGGGCCCTAAGCCAAACCCAGCACACCACCCATGTACTGAGGCTTGCTATTTAACTGATCATTTTTTCTGTTTCTGCAGTGTTCAGTAGGAAGGGGGGGGAAAGACAAAATCCTTGACAAAGTGCAAACTGATAGGCTGACATGCACGGTTGGGAAGCTCTTGGGTTAGAAGTTGTTCAGACTTGAACTAATGCTCTGGAAGCAAAAGGGAAGCAAAACACATGATAAATCACTAGCAAATTGCAATTTTCATATTACTTAGGGCGCAATCCTGGCCTTGCGTTAGGCTGGCACAAGTCTCCTGTGCTGGCCTAAAAATGTTGCAAACGTGCCATAAGGGAGGGGCGTTTTTGGTGAGGAGAGGACAGCCTAATGGATGGGCCAGACTGGGGAGGGGGGACTGTCCTAGGCAGCCTAGGCCATATCCTATCCCCCGGCCCCATTGGCCCTTCCAGGGCTGCTCGGATTTACACCAGCTATTTTGCTGGCGCAGATTTGAGTAGCCCTATTGGGGGAGGCTGCCACTTGCTGCGGAGTAAGGGAAATTAATTCCCCTTACCCTGCAGCAAGTGGCAGCTGGCCCCAAACCTGTGCTAAATATAGCACAGGCCGGCACAGGCTGACTGTGGGTTAGGATTGGGCTGTCAGAAAAATGAAATACCTCTCCCATGAGCTCTTCTATGAACAAAAGGACAAAATCCTTGACAAAGTGCAAACTTCAAAAGCGAATGGACATTATATAGAAAACAGAATGATAAAATCCAATATCCATGCTCAAACTAAAAGCTCTACAATTCTCAGACTTTGAGCACAATCCTAACCTGGAGTTAGACCAGCAAAGTTTGGCTGGTGCAAAGGCCCCTGTAAAGGGTGTTTGGACCCACTCTCGGAGTCAGGGATGATGGCACATGTCTCTGTGCTGGTCCCTCTGACTCCGAGAGTGGTCCAAACATGCTTTATGATGGCCCTTGCACCGGCCAAACTTCTCTGAACTAACTGTGCCGGCATAATTCCAGGTTAGGATTGCGCTCTTTATCAACACAGACCAAAGGATATGGTCTTCAAGCTGACTTGATAAAGGGTTGTATCTCTTCTAAATTATTAAAATGTTCTGCCATTTCCTATATTTTTAAACCTGTTATTCAGGAAGGAGCAACAAATTTTAGCCACATTTAAATAGTCACATAAATAGTCACATTTAAATAGTTTCCTTACCTATGGGCACTTTTGATGTGTTCTTCAAACTTGGGCTTGGGACCCCAATGGGGGCGCAAAGCCTCAGTTGTGGGGTTGCGGCAACTTATGAGAATGAAAAAGGTTAAAGACTACTGGACTATAGCACCACCAGATTAAGGGGAATGTATCTGGTGTACTCCTTCAGGTACCAGGAGATTGTCTTCCAGTCCTGCTTAGGTTCTTGGTAACTATGCCAAAATAGCTTTCACAAGTGCCAGATTTCATGATAACCTTTTCTGCTCTCTCCACTAAGAATATTTGGCTATAGTGAACAGTGCTGGAAAGGCATAATGGGTTGGGGAGTGGGAAACAACAGGGGTAGGCAGATAGGATCCTGGAAGGGGAGCGAGATTGACAGTGGGGTTCCCAGTCTCATACAGGTGTGCCCCAGTATCCACTGATTTGGTATCCACCGTTTCAGTTTTTCATGGATACCATGGATACTGAGATGCCTATTAAAAAGATCAGGGAATATTAAACAAATCTTTTTCTTCACCTTGTTGCAGCAAAACCACTGACATTCCCATATCTTTAAAAAGGTGTCCCCAGTATCCACAGGGAGGTCCAGAATGGAACCCTAGAGGAAACCAGGTCAAGCCTGTACTTTATTTTATATGTTGGGGTAACAGCAAGAAAAAGGTTGAAGACCATTGTTTTAAACTGAAGTACTATATATAGAGAGAGAGTCTCGGGAGGGGGAGCAGTATAAACGATGGGTCCCCAGTCTCATTATATATTTATTTACTTGGGTCCTGGCACGAAAAAGATTGAAGACCACTGATTTAGACAGTATTTTACCGTTGGATTTACATGGCTTTTAAGAAAATGAAATGCTTAACTTACTCTTATTCTTTTCTGCTCGCTGTTCATCTGTTGGGAAAGAGCAACAAAAATGCAACAAGATCAGCACACAATTGCAGTTAGAGTGTCAGTTTATGATTCATAAATTCAAATGAGAAGTCACTCTTTTGAAATGATGGTACCCTTTAGCATGAACTACCCACTGCTGTTGCAGGATGATGGAGGCAGGATAAAAAGGACCTGACCAGTGTGTTTTGGAGGAAGGCACATATAATCACAGCCAGCATATCAAGGGCAGCTTTGCACCTCTCAGTGCTGAATTCACCATTTTAGTTCCTCCACAATGACCCCCACGGAACATGAGAAATGATGCTATACTGGAGCACTGTGGGGGAATTAAAATTCCAGCTTTGTCATCAACTGTGTCATCACTGAGAGGGAGGAGCACTGGGAAGAGAAAATGTTTTTTAAAGGGGTCCACAGCGCAGGAATCGGTGGCAATGGGCCATGCCAAGGCCCTTGACATTTACCTGAAGATGTTGTATGCTAATGCTAGGCAAGGGTTAATGTCATTTCATGAGATACATAGAGTTCATTTCTACAATATAATGGACACAGAAAGTATAACCACAATGCAGTACCTAAAGGCCAGGAATACCATGACTGCCTACAAAAGGGTACAATATTACATTACATAAACTTATTTCATTCTTACCCTGCCCTTCCTTCAAGCAGCTCAGGACAGCATGCATGTTCTCCCCTTCCCAATAGTCACAGGGACAGTTACACTTGAGCATGCACATGTGATGGCACTGCCTGTGCTAGCATAAATCCTTACTATTTTTGCTGGCTTCTTCTTTTCCTTCTTTGATGTGCGTAACTTAAGTGAAAGATTCTGCTCAATTTATATGAGATTATGGGAACTTTTCCAATAATTTGAACCTAGGCAAGTCATCCTGAACAGGGACTGATACAACGTCTCTTCCACCTGAGGATGCAACACTAGTATATCTTACATACATCAGAAAATGTCTGTGGATTGTGCATTATCTTTTGAAGTTTGACTACAGATTTGATACAAATTTTGGTAACTCAGCTGGTTGAGGAGTTACAGATATCTCTCTAGGTTTTTAATGCAAGCCTGTAGCAGGATTTCTCTTTGTCCAATAGGGCATCTGGAGACTGGGATGGGTTCAAGGTTAGCACACGTTTTATTCAATGTGCCTGGACACAGCAGAGATTGTGCAATGATACTCTTAACTCAGGAACGTACACAGTCATATCTTAAAATCAGTGGTGTCAGCCTACCGGTTCGCTGGGCGGAGTTTTCGCGGTCGCTGGGCGGGTTTCCACGGTGATCGGCAGCGTGCTCGCTGCGTCCCGTTGCGTTATGGCAAAAGCATGCCCGCTGCAGTGGGCGGGATTTCGCCATTACGCAATGGAACGCAGCAAGCACGCTGCCGATCACCGTGGAAACCCGCCCAGCAACCACGAAAACTCCGCCCAGCGAACCGGTAGGCTGACACCACTGCTTAAAATGCATGCAAAACTTACAGTAACTGGATATTGTGGAATAGGAGGCTCAGTCTCTCTTTTAGCAAATGCTTCCATACTTGTTTCATATTCTTTTGTAGCTTCATCAACTCTAGAATAAAGTTTACAGTTAGAAAACATGCTGAGATTGTAAACATTAGAAAAGTCATATAAGATTTTGCAGAAGAACAAATTGCTCATCGGTTGGTTTCCTTCCAAAACCATTTCACAGAAATACCTTTTGGCAGCACAAAATTCTAGATTCCTTGACTCAACTTTAGCGGTGTGTAGTTAGACTTTAGTGTGATCCAAAAATTTTGCTAAAACAAATCTGTCTATGACAAATGGACGGCACACAGGGCCTGGGATTCTTTTCCCAGAGAGGCCTGTCTGGCACCCAGCCTGATGACCTTCCAGCTCAGACAAAGCCTTTTTAATGTTCCCTTCCCTTTTAGAGACTGTTTTTTAAACCCCAGTTGAATACCCTCATTGCCCCCTCTAAATAAATTATAAGTTTTGTTAAAGAAAGAAAATAATAATGCATTTAACATCACATATTGTTTGAACGACAGAGACTGAACATATTGAGGCTGCAGGACTAGTATAGGCAAATAGAGGAACCTACAGCTTGTGCCGGCCTAACTCTGGGTTAGGATTGCGTCCTGAATTGCTAAACTGAAACTATACAAGATGAAGGCTGATCCTGTGAGTAGCACTTGTAAATAAACCTTGATCTGCTGGAAAAATTACATTGCCTCACTTAAACCTCCACCTTTTGTTTGGACTGAGGACCAAACTACCGAAGTGCCAACTGGGTTAAAGTTGGGTTAAAGAAACAGAGACAACAGTTTCCCTCATCCCTCAAAGCTCTATGAAGGATAGAGTCTTTAGTAAACTAGGGAGTGGCGGGCAGTGACTATGCAAGCTGGCAGAGGATATTGTTGTCTTTGGAAAGGAACCTCAAGAGCACCACCCAGGGCCCATGGAGAGAGGTGCAGGGGGTAATTTGTATACAGGCCCAGGGTCAAAAAGGGGGTCCAAGAGCCAAAGCAAGGGGCCCAGAAATTTGTTGGGATCTTACATTTTCCACTCTCACCCAGATTTGCTGCGCATGCAGGGTGCTGGGGGCGCCACCACAGGTGCGCAGCATACAGGACATTCCTTAACACAGTGTCAAATCTGGGAGGCAACTGGCCTGTTATCGTAGCTCTTTGGCTTGGGGATCCACTGACCATGAAGTAGTGTAGCACTGACCATCATGCCCATGCGGTGTGGTGATGCACCTGCTGTGGGAGCCACTGAGGGAACTGGGCGCACAGGTGGCAAAAACCAGCGAGGAGCTGGGCCCTCCTGCCTGCCCTCGCCTCCGCATCTCTCTGAAATGGAGCGATTCCAGAAGCAGGGGGCGTGGCGAGGCTGAGCGGAAACACAGTGTCATCACTACCCTTCCCTGGGTGCAGTTGGAGCCTGTGGCAGGAAAAGGATTATGCTAATTTTCTGCAATGATTTTCTATATTTAAAAGATTTTACGGAGATTTAGAAGTGTTTTTGATTTTCTGTCTCAAGCTGCCGATGCTCAACATTGGAAAGCATGGTAAACCTGGGCTCCAAAAGACAATTCCAGCTGTCACCATCCTCTCTCCTGCTGTGTTTCACTCCTTCCCTGCCTTATTTTGCCCACCAAGTCACCCTTCCCCCTTTGGAAAGGGGCCCAAAATAAACTTTATGATAAAATTCTTCTCAGGGGCCTTGGCACCACCCATACAACAGACAGAAAAGTCTCACATGATCTTATTGAGCATCTTTTGCTGTTCCTTGACTCTTCGATATTTCATCAGCTTTTGTTGTTTTTCTGTCAAACCCTTGGATGTGGAGGGCAAAGCTATAGGTGGTAACCGAATGTTCCACGCATCATCATCTGGGGAATTGGATGATTTGCCAGGAGCAGACATCTAAAATAACAAGCAAAGAATTCTGAACAGCAAAAAATGGTGATCAGATTATTAAAGTATTTGCACAAAAATCAGCATGTGACTCATAAAGATAATAGAAGAATATGACTATCTGATGGAAACCTTATCTTGTGGTAGTGAATTCCATAACTAATCCACGGAATTTACAAGCTCAAGATGTGGTGATGGCCACCACCGTGGGTGGCTTTAAAAGGGGATGGAACAAATTTGTGGCAGGCAAGTCTATCAACAGCCTCTAGTAATGAAGGTTATGTGATACCTCCAGATATAAAACTAATATGATGCTGAATATAAATTAATAGAATGCAACAATGGGAGAGGGATACAGTATATTGTACCTTCAGTCTTCTGCTTGTGGCTACCCAGAGGTAACTGGTGCGACACTGCATGGGAAACAGAATGCTGGATGGGCTGCCCCGTAGGGCTCTTCTTATGTTCTTATGCTATAAGGAGGAACACTACCTTCCTCCTTACACTGGGGATAGAAGCAGACTGAAGCCACAAGCCAATGCAACTCACCTTGCTTGTTAAAATGGAAAAGAAGGAGAGCAGCAGCACTCCAAATGGGCTAGTAGTCCTAGCTTAGCCTAGTCTCAGTTTAAAGAGTAGAGCAGAACTTAATTTGTACCAGGTGGTCTGAGTCTCGGTTTCAGAATTTTTTCTTAGCATTAGGGCAGATGCCCAACAACAACAACAACAACAACAACAACAACAACAACAACATGCAATTTGCACGGTGAAAAGCACCTTTCCCTTCCCCAGCTGAGGAACTACAACCAACCACACTATGCCTGTGAAGGGGGATAAATGGTTTGAAGTCCGAGCTGTTGCTCGTAAGCAGCGTCTTGACTTTTATAGAATAAGTAGTAGTTTTAAAAGAAAAAGAAACAACAACTGCCCCTTTCTAAAGTCCCGGCGCAGCGCCCCCTTGGCCAGGAGGAAGGAACAGTCCCGGGGGCGAGCCGATTTCCCAGCTGCTGGCTGCTTACTTCTCTCGCTGTTGGGGCGACACGAACAGCAGGACCTGGCGTGTGTCGGAGGCGCTGCTGCCCGCGCCCAGGGTCAGGAGCCCAACAGCAACTCCCCGCTCGGCCGGCTCCCTCGCCTGCCTGCGGTGTCAACAACGCGTTGGTTGCTATGGCCACAGGAACACGGGCTAAGCCCCCAGGTTGCTTTGCGAGCGGCGGCTCCTTTCGACGCTGTATTGTTGACCCACCGGACGCAGAAATAAAAGGCGAGCCTGGCGGGAGAGAGCCGCGGAGGGAGCGCAGCGCTGGCTGGAAGGTAGAGCAGGCTATTGGCAGGAGCAAATCAGACTGGCTAACAGTTCGATCCTATACTGGCGGTGGAGGAGTCACCAGGCTAGTGAGACCGGCTTCATGGTAGTCTGCATCCTATGCCAGCCCAGCGCCAAGAAACGCCGGCTGGATGACGCCCAAAGGCTCACGTAGCCCAGCATCATGTTGTTTTAGTTGCGCATTTTATAGTTCCACAGACTGATAAATAGCTGTACTGTACTTACCGTAAACACTGGCCATCGCGTCTCTGACGAACTTAGATGGTGCAGTATGTTTTAGAACAGTGGTTCTCAAACATTTTAGCACCAGGACCCACTGTTTAGAATGACAATCTGTCCGAGACCCACCAGAAGTGATGTCATGGCTGGAAATGCTGTCAATGTGAACGCCAGAGCCTGCTGCTTTCCTGATTTTTCAGCAAGAAGTTGGGTTATTTCTCAGGGCACAATCCTAACCAACTTTCCAGCACTGACATAGCTGTGCTAATGGGGCATGTCCTGCATTCTGCAATGGAGTAGTAGCCAGGGAGACCTCCTCAAGGTAAGGGAATGTTTGTTCCCTTATCTCAGAGCGGCATTGCCCTTACCCAGGTGCAGGAAAGTTGGTTAGGATTGTGTCCTCAGTCATTTTCCAATAGCAAAGTGAATCAGAAAGGAAAAAAGCCTATTTACAACCTTGACACAAGCAAAACAACCACAAGCCCTCCCCCTTTCCAGCATCCCATCTTCCCATATTTTCAATATGGTTGGTGCTTTGCGATCCACCTGAAATTGGCTCGCAACACACTGGTTGGTCCCAATCCACAGTTTGGGAACCACTGTTTTAGAACTTGGCTCCTTGATAATGATATCCTATTTTAAAAATCTCCTGAAGTGAACAAGAATGTAAGATCAGGTCAAAAACCATCCAGTCCAGTGTCCTGTTTTCCACAGTGGCTCATCAATTGTCTTTGGGATGCCCACCAGCAGGAGAAAAAGGCACACTTTTCACCCACCATTCATCCCCTGTGACTTGTATTCAGGGTCACATTGCTGCCAAACAAAAAGTAGTACATATTTTCTCTCTCTCTCCTGACTAACAGCCATTGATAGACCAATCCTCTTGTCTAATCCCTTTTTTAAGTCATCCAAGCTAGTGGCCATCAACACATCTTGTGACAATGAATTGGACAGACTAGTTATACACTGCGCAAGGCGTGTTCTTGTCTATTCTAAATCTTGTGCCAATCAGTTTTGTTGGCTTACTTCTGATTTTGATATTGAGGGCATACCAACAGGGAAAAAACCCTTCTTTCTCTCAGTTTTGCGCATCTCAGATTTTATGCATCTCAGAGCTTGGTTTTGAGTTTACACAGTACAGCTTTGAGCTTGGCTGAACCAGAAGTTTGCAATGACATATGAAATCATTGCCAAATGCCAGGAGCTGTTCCAGCAGCACTGTGCCCCACCAAAGGAATCTGCGCACCAACGGCAACACCCTCCAACATCTATCAATCATGGGTTGAGGTGCTGACAGTGCCCCACATAAACAATGCATGGAAGAAGCTAAACAATACACAACAGTGGAGAGCAGACCCATGACAACTCCTTCCATCCATACCCAGCTATACATACAACGATGCCACACCGCCCTTCATTACAAGAGCTAGGGGAGAAAGCAGAGTGCAACCAGGAATTCTAGCACTCAGAGTTCAAATCCCTTTATTCCAGGCTACAATCCTATACATGCTTCCCTGGGAGTAGGCCCTATTGAACACAATGGGACTTATTTCTGAGTAGACATGCATAGGCTTAGGCTGCCACTCAGGGCCCAGTCCTATCCAGTTCTCCAACCCCAGTGCAGCCATTCCAATGGGGCATGTGGGGAGGCACCCTGTAGTGGGGAGGCAGTTATGGAGGCCTCCTCAAATTTGTTTCTTTACCCCAGACCTGCATTGGTGCTGACAAGTTGGATAGGATTGGGCCCTAAATGAAGGCAGATAGCTCCCTTGGTACATATAGACAAAATACACAAGCCTTCCCAGGGCAAAAGTGGAGGAATCCCCTGTGGAGGAATCCATCAGCTGGAAACAGTGACATACCAAGATCATCTGGTACCCAGGGCTCATAAATGTTTGACACCCTCCCCTGGACAAAATTGTTTTCAGTTACAGGCATGACATGAAATGACTAATTGTTGTATTGTGCATATCTGTTAACTTCCAGCAATAGGTGGGACAATCAGCAAAGTGAGGTATCATCATGGGTCACACTAGAAATGTCTATGTACATTTGGGGTCTACACATGTCAATATTCAACAAATGCCTGTGGCAGTAAACTTGGTGAGAGACATTGAAATATGTTTCTATTTGATCCCTATTCGTATTCCAGATTAACATTATGCATGAATCCAATTTTAAAGATCTATATGGAATCCTTTTTATGAAGGACCTGGTCTGAGATGGCAATTTTCACATTAGATCTACTTATTGATTAGGACCAGGAATTTCGATCCTTTGGTGCCCAGGGCTAGCGATATGCTCGCTGCTGGCATTGGGTGTAGCAAAAGTGCTATAGGACACTTCTCCACGAGCCGTGAGGATGCTTTATAGGCAGACAGGCCAGAGCAAGCCACTGGGCCTCCAAGTGGTAGGTTTCCCTGCTGGTGGGCAGGGAGGCTTTTTGAGGCTGGGGGAAAGTGGGGAGGGGGCGGTCAGAGGAGGGCAGAATAGGGCAGGGGTGGGGCTGGTGCAATATCCTGAACTCCCTTCTGGGCCATGGAGACAGACAAGGGTCTCCTCAGTTCTGCACCTGCTAAATAGAGGTCACAGATCCATTGGGGCTGCCTGGGCTTGACCCAGGGTAAAGGGACTGCTGTTCCCTTAACCTGAAGAGATCGCCAGCAGTTTCCCAGGCTCCACGTGTTACAGTGGTGGCCATTTTGGCATGGCTGTACTGCTGGGGAAGCTTAGGATTGGGCTGTTAGAGAGCAGTATGATCTTCCAAAATCTGCATGCTGGCAATATTTATTAGTGCAACACTTATTAGTGTTTAAATTTGGCCCCTCAGCATTATCTGCCTCACAAAGCCCTCCACTTCTTGATATACAATCTTCTGATAAGTTGGAAATATTTGCTTATAAATATTGATCGACATGTAATAAGTTTGATACTCATTTGCTCTGAATCAGGTGTAATTCTGAACTGGATTGTCCTATCTTGAGTGATATCTGAACGAATAGCATATCAATGTCAGTTACATGTGAACATATTCGAAACATTCTAGAGGCCATTCCTTGATAAAATATCTTAAGCCACATGGTGTGGGTAGTTATACTGATGAATGTCTTGATTGCATACATATTTGTTTTCCTCCCCACTTTTTTATTTTCCTTTTCAAACATGTAACTGTATAAGATTACATCTATGTAATGCTCTTTATTTGTTATTTTTATTCCCACAGAATAAAAACAATTATTTAAAAGATGACATGAAATGAATAATAATAATGACCAGAGAAGTGCAAACGGTGTATAGTTTTTTTAATTGAATTTTGTATATATACTAACGTATGACATGAGTGCCACTCTAAAAAGTGGGTCCCAGTCTAAAAGGTTTGAATACCACTGCACTAAAGAAAAGACAGAGGAAGGTCTTGAACCCATACTGGCCAGACTTACAGGGCCTCTTTAGCCATTGCAGGAGACATGGAAAGAGCACCTGGAGGGGGTGAGCACTAAGCATTCTGTTCAGTTATCTACACATGGAACACAAGTTTTCCTATAATACTGCCACGGTGTAAGAATACAGGTCCTATGCAAGGGAGATTATAAATTCAAACCTGGATTGTGCTATCTCACTAAACGGGATAGTGACTGGATAGTGGATAATCAGTGGTAAATGAAATGCTCTACACATGCTCAGAGGCATTCTTACTTTTTTACCCTTACAGGATTGAATACCAAAGGCAAATTCCAATATTGAGGTACCCCAGTTATCCTGAATGAGATCCCTCGTGGAAAAAAAAATTCACTAGCAATATGGGTCGATCAAGAAACTACGATCCAGCCATTCTCGCCGTATAGTAGTACTCCTCGTTTCAAGCTTCGCGGCAGCGTGGACGACATTTCCCAGCAGGCCTTGCGTTTCCGGTCTCGGAGCACCTTTCCTTTCCCATCGGCCTTTGCGGGGCGGGGCAGCCAAAGTGGCTCTGCCGTGACTGGCAACAGAGGACGGGCTGAATGGTGTCGCCCTGGCCGTTGCGGGTTCATGCGGTGCTTGCTGTGGGGGTCCCTGAGAGCCCTTCCCGGCCTGATCCGGAGGGAGCTGCTGAGCTCCGCGACTAGCGCGCTTCCCGCCATGGAGCGGGCCGTGGTGCGCTGCGTGCCTGCCGAGCCCAAGCTCAGCGTCTCCTTCGTGCTGGGAGACGGAAGCGCCCGGCACATGCAGCGGGACCAGGCGGAGCCCCTGGGCCGGGCGCTCGCCCGCATCGCCAACAACGCCGGCAAAGGCCACGCCAAGGCGGCCAAGAAGAGCAAGAAGGCGAAGGCCGAGGCCGGAGCGTCGCTGCCGCCCCCGTCGCTGCCCACCGTCTGCCTCTTCTCCCGGGACGGCGAGGCCGTGGCCGAGGACGTGCCGAACGCCGAGGCCTGGCAGGACGGGGCGGTGCTGCAGATCGGCGAGGCCCGCTACCGCGTGGAGCGCAACCCGCCCGCCCTGACGGAGCTGCAGCTGCCGCGCTCGCTCCTGGCCGGCTTCCCGGTCTGCCCCAAGGTCCGCGCTGAGTTCGGCTCCCCGAGCGACTCCGTGTACCGCTGGTACCACGAGCAGAAGGCCGAGCCAGCCAGCTCCGCAGCGGCGGGTGGAGGCGGCTGGGTGGAGGCGGCCGGCGGCACCGAGCGCGTCTTCACGCCGAGCAACGCGCACATCGGCCTGCGCCTGAAGCTCGTCTGCACGCCGGGCAACAGCCAGCAGCGCTACGGGGTGGCTCGCGAGGTCGAGAGCAGCGGCCCCGTCGAGGCCGGCCCGGGCGCCTGCACCTTCGATGCGCGGCACCTCTACACCAAGAGGGTGGCCGGGCCGGGCCTTATCCGCACCGTCACCTACAACATCCTGGCTGACATCTACGCCCAGACCGAGCTCTCCCGGACCGTGCTCTACCCTTACTGTGCTCCCTACTCGCTGGAGCTCGACTACCGGCAAAACCTGCTCAAGAAGGAACTCGCCGGCTACAGCGCCGACATCATCTGCCTGCAGGAGGTCGACAAGTCGGTCTTCACCGACAGCCTGGGCCCCGCGCTGGATGCTTTTGGCCTGGAAGGGCTCTTAAAGCTCAAAGAGAAGCAGCATGAAGGCCTGGCCACATTCTACCGAAGGGACAAGTTCAACCTGCTCAGCCAGCACGACATTGCCTTAAATCACGCCCTACTTGAAAGTCCCTTGCACAAAGAACTGCGAGACAAGCTGGCCTCCTACCCTCAGGTGCAGGAGAAGGTGCAGCAGAGATCATCTGCGCTGCAGGTACTGGTTCTGGAGTGTGGCTTGTACAGTGATGGCCTGTAGATGTTCCTTGCTTTGGACAAATGGGACTGGTAGGGTGAGTTGTAATGAGTTGCAGACGTTAGGAATCTTAAGAGGGTGGCCAGAGAGCTGCACTCCTGTATCTTTAAAAGACAGAGTGGTCATCGCAGCATGTTTTCAGGTTTAACTAACCTGTTAGGTTTAACTAACCTGTTAACCTTCGGAACAATAGTCCAAAGTATAAGAGGAATGCAGCAAAAATAAAAAATAAATGCAAAAACAGGGTTGTCAATCACATGGCACAATTCTCCAAACTGATAAGCTGCTCTTTATTAATAATTGGTCAATGCCTTTTCTCTAGAAAAAGCTTTTGTTTTTTGACATAAAGGCTTGTTAGATTTAAGTTACTTTTGGTAATACTAAGAGAAATTGAACTCTGTTTCTTGTGAAGGAAAGTGGCTTGGAAGCAGAGACCAGAGAAAAGAGCACCTTATTTCATATGGGCTATTTGAGTGCAGTAGAGTGTGATGGGGTGGGAAGATTGAAACAACATTATTTAACAACAAGTTTATCATAGTTTCAAAGTATGAGCAGGATACTTGATTATTATAGAATGACTTCTGGGCCCTTTGCTTACCAACCATTCCCCCCTCAAAAATGCTATGTTAATGCCTCGATATGAGCATTTATAACTCATATCTTGTAGGTTTCAGTTCTTCAGTCTACAAGTGATCCTTCCAGAAAGATTTGTGTTGCCAACACCCACCTGTACTGGCACCCAAAAGGTAATTCTGCTTCATGTTTATATTCCACTTTAAGGACATGTGGTAGGGTATTTAAGAAAGGCTCATGTTTAAGTGATCACCAAATTTAATGAAAAAGTTCTTCAAAAAAATTACTTTTGTTTCCCAAAAATAGTAAATGTTCACCAAATTTAAACTCCTAAAGTGATAACCACATATTGAGTTCTCGCCATTTTCGTAAAAGTATTTCAGTTAAAAAATGTGTGTGTTTCCCAAAAATAGTAAATTTTCATAATATAATCCTAACCCTAACTCCGTGTTTGGGGCGTATAATTCTGCCAACTAAATAATAGTATTGTCGCGTAAATATCATGTTATACAGTACATTTGGTGAACATTTACTAAATTCGGTATAACCATGGTTTGCTTTTGGACCACAGTGTTAGGAGTTCACAGTTTAATTTGGTAAGCATTTAATTTCTCCCCTTAAATACAATAATGAATAAATCATAAACTTGCAGTGTGACTTCCACAGCAAAAACTGATGGTTGAAGCAACATCTGTGTCTAAATACCAAATAAGTTCTGATGGAGACTCTTCTTAATTCTTGTTTTCCTCTTCTTGTTTTCCAAGGAAGTAGAAATCCATAGTTTGTTTTGTAGTTGTGAGGCAGAAAAGGTGTTAACTGAAAAAAAGATGGTGTTTAACATTTGTTGGCCTGGCAGTAGAGCACTGTGGACAGTATCTTTTGCTAAAGTATGAGCAAAATAATTACAGATATTGCTGTTACATTTGGAGGGGTCAAAACTCCTGAGTTAATTAGGAGAGGATTGATGAATGTTCTAAGATGCAATTTGTCTTTCCAGACCTCAAAATTACTGGCAACATGACTTTTTAAACCTGAAGATTAAATAAAAAGCCTTACATATTATTTTCTTGCGTCCTTAGGTGGAAACATCCGTCTAATCCAAGCTGCAGTAGCACTGTCCCATATTAGGCAGGTAACTCATGACATGTATCCTGAGACTCCTGTCATATTCTGTGGGGATTTTAATAGCACACCATCAACTGGAATGTACAGTTTTGTCAGCAGTGGCAGTATTGCTGAAGATCATGAGGACTGGGGCTCAAATGGAGAAGAGCAATGTTGCCGAATGTCTTTAACCCATCCATTCAGACTGAAAAGTGCTTGCGGTGAACCAGCCTACACCAATTATGTTGGGGGCTTTCATGGATGTTTGGACTATATTTTCATAGATGCAAATGCTTTGGAAGTTGAACAAGTAATTCCGCTGCCTAGTCATGAAGAAGTAACTACTCATCAGGCTTTACCTAGTGTTTCACATCCTTCAGATCACATAGCACTAATATGTGACTTAAAGTGGAAATAGAAAAAAAAATATTTTCGGCCTTGGTTTCTTGCTTTTAAGCAAGGAGATATACCATACTCTAGGTGAATTTCAATCCTGACTTGACCATACATTTTTACAAATGAGAATTGAATAAAATCTGTTTACATGCCTTTTAGTGGCATTATATCTGATTTCCAGTCTTCGTAGCTGGTCATAATTCTTATAACCAGAATGCTCCTATGGCCAAAACTCTCTTTTTTATCCTAATAAACCTGTGGTTCTGAACCTGGAGGTTGTGACCCCCAGGGCCATGGGAAATATTGTTTTTCCCCATAAGAGGAGCGGGATGTTGGTTATGACAGAAGCAACTGCGCTTCTGGGTTCGTGTCACAACCAAAGTAAGCAAAGGGGTTTCGGGATTTACCTGGTATGGCTGGAGATGCTGCAAAGCCTGCATTCTTCTTACTGTTGCCAGGTAAGTCCTGAACCTGCTTTGTTTACTTAGTCCGTGGTGGTGGTGGTGGTGCAGATCCGGAAGTGCCATCACCACCAACTAGCCCCCCTTACCCCACACGCATTCAGTAAGCCCACTGTAATAAGCAGGCAATTTTAAAACTGTTAGCGTCCACTCTAGAAGGCCCTGTTGCTGGTGGTACATGTGTACGCTGGTGAAAATGTAGTGAACATGCTGTAAAGCCTGCCTGCAACAATGTACTGCCCATGCTGCGCTGGCGCTCATCGCCAGGTCCCAACATGGGTGGATGGGATAGTTGGTGCTCCAGTGGTGCCAGCTGCTGGTCAGCCTCTTGGGGGGGAGAGGAAGGAACCAGGCGGAAGGAGGGGCAGAGTGGCCCTGCGAGGGGATGGGACCAGCGGTGGCTTCCACCAATGGAACTTATCCCCGGAGAAGGCCTAGGCAGCCCAGCATGGGGCTGCTCGATTCAACACTGGCAAAATAGCCAACGGTGAGCCAAGGAGCCCCATTGCAGGCATTGGGGCTTTCCCCGGGGGGAAGGGGACAATGTCCCTTCTGAGGATCCTCCGGTGGCTGCCTGACTCCCGTGGGATTCAGCAGTCGCCATTTTGGTACCGCTGCCCCTATGGGAGCTGGGCAGTCAGTCACTGCTTTTGAATTATCTTACTCCTTTTTCAAGTGAGTTTTAAACGGTAATGAAGAATATTTTGCTAAAATTACATGAGTAATTGAATTTATGTAAAATTAGAATACTGTAAATGGAAGTTTGGATATTCTCAGCAAGCTACCAAAGTAGTGTAAATGTATGCTGTCACTATAAAACCATTCATGTTAAATTTAACATTCCAAAAATGAATTGGCAGAATTGCAAACTTTTTGGTACTACAGAAACCTAAAACATCATAAATATCCATGTAAACCACAATCATTGTGCTTAAATAAAAGAAAGTCATGACTGCATGTTTGGGCATTAATTTATTCTGACAATATGAAAAAGGGGATTTGTGAACAATTTCCTGCTTTTTTTGTAATATCAAAGTGTAAGCAGTTTTAAAATGGCATTTGTCTCATTTATTTTTGTTTAATGATTTGCTCTTTGTTGACCATGTTTAAGGCAACAAATTCCTGGATTTCCAGTGACGTAGAAGTTCTGTTGCTTGGGATTTACAAAGCTGAAGCACAGATACTTTGGCCACCTCATGAGAAGAGAGGATTCTTTAGAAAAGACCCTCATGCTGGGAAAGATTGAAGGCAAAAGGAGAAGGGGGCGGCAGAGGATGAGATGGTTAGATAGTGTCACTGAAGCAGTGAGCATGAAGGTAGTGGGGGACAGGGAGGCCTGATGTGCTGTGGTCCAGGGGGTCGCAAAGAGTCGGACACGACTTAGCGACTGAACAACAACAACAGGGTTTATGATCCATTTACCTGGACCATGCTGTTAAATGAGTTGTTTTGTTCTGAGACATTTAGTGACTATAGTGAAAATGGTTGCAGGAATCTTTGCATTAATATAGTTACTATTTTTAATTGATTCAATTTATACTCTGCTTTTTTCTCAAATTTTCTCAAAGCAGCTTACAAACTATGAAAATGTAGTATAATAAATTAAAAGCATACCATAAAATAGCTACATGTGTACACACGTATAAAATGTTTAAAATATCAGAACATAAAAATGGCAAACAACCAGCATCAATCACCCCATAATAAAAGAACTAGAGAGCAAAGAATATACAAGTGTACAATATAGTCACAATTGTGTATTTCTAAATTGAAGAGCCAGCTAATGAAATGATAGGGATGTTAGCCCAAAAAAAACAAGAGAGTTGGATATTTTTATATGTTTATTCTCTAAATAGGTAAAGGTAAAGGTTTCCCCACGACCGAATGGTCTAGTCGTGACCGACTGTAGGGGGCAGTGCTCATCTCCGTTTCAAAGCCTGTAGAGCCGGCATTTTGTCCAAGGACAAGCTTCCGTGGTCATGTGGCCAGCATGACTATACGCCATAGCGCACAGAACTTCCCACCATAGTGGTCCCTATTTATCTACTTGCATTTAGGTGCTTTCGAACTGCTAGGTTGGCAGGAGATTCTCTAAATGGCAAGGTACAAATACATGGAAATGCATATTATTGAGAAGGTTCCCAGTTTGTGGGAAGGTTTCCTTAATATACCAATTTTGCTTGTTGCTTAAAAACCCTGTCCATAATCTAGTAATCTCTTACCTAGACTCCAGTAACTTCTTGCTAGCTCACCATTCTGCAGTGTCTCCCTCCTAAAATACTTGTTCGCTATTTCTCAAATTCCTGTCTCTATATCAGCATCAAGGTTTTAGTCCTTGTTTCTGAAACCTGGGTTCAGTGATCTTTCGCTTTCCCTATTTTTCTTTTTCAGTGCATAGTTTATGTACTTCGGTCTCTATGCCTTCTGCCACATTAGGAAGCTCCACCCATTTATGAAGTTGCTTCTTTATTTTGAGTCCCATTCTAATAAGCTTTGCTTGAGCTAAGTCTCCCCTTATTTACCTGCCATTACAAGTCAACATTTTCCTCCTAGCCTTTCATTACAATTGGCAAGATTGGGAGTGCCTACTGCCAGTCTTGCCCATTGTTACTTGTAAGCCTTCTGGAGAATACCACATTGTTGTTCTGGGTGGTTTTTAGTGTGCTGCTATTCATGTGGACAAAAGAGCTCCAACGTATCACTATAATGGTTTTAATCTCTTACTAGTTTCAGAAGCAGAAGACGGTAAAGATGAACATTAAGTTCATACAATGTGGCTCCTGAAGCAGCTATTAGCAGAAAAATATTGTCATATATTTAGTTCTACTTTAAAACGTACTACACACACAAAAACCAGCAACCGACTCTTGCTGTACCAAAACACATAGAAGGTAGACTACTAGTAGAAATTGCAGTCCAGATCAAGGATATGTTCAGCTATTTTTCAGTTGTGGTTTTTGTAAGGCTGCCTTGAGCACCTAACAGCAAGGGAAATTTGCAGCATATAAATCTTTTACTATAACAGTAAATTATATCAGGAGGAGGAAGTATAAAAGTGTGACAGTGCTGGAAGAATTACAGCTATTTCAGAACCCCGGAAGGGATAAAAGTTTAGATTCTCAAACTGCACTGTGGCACCCTGAGGCCATGTGTCAACCTCACAGGGGTGCCATGGGATACTCCTGGCTCTCCTTGGTAATGCCAGCTGGGCTAAGAATGCAATTCTCACACAATCTAGGGAGAGCTGGTGGCCAGCTCTTCCTCCTGCAGCATAGCACTGCCGCGACAGGGCGCCATGACTATGGTAAGTAAATTTCTGGATTGGTTTTCTTTTTCTGTCCTACTGTTATGCTTTGTAGTTCAGAATCCATAGGCCACTTGAGAGTGAAAGATATATCAAGTTTTTCTAGTATACTGCTGTAAGCAAGCTGTGACATTTAACTTTAAGAGATAAATTTACCAGTAGCTGTAGGTAGGGTTAATAGCCATTTAGTAACCTGCCTGTCTGAAATCCTTTATGTATTTTATTTTGTGTTAATTAAATGTAATTGCCAAGTTCTAATTATATTGTTGACTTTAAATGAACATATGAGGTAGGTGAATCTTATTCTTTAGATAAGAACGATGGTGAGCAAGTTGCATGCTAATTTAGACACAACTAAAAGCACCATCCTATCCAGAGCTGATGCAGCTGCAATGCTGCTCTGGGGTTAGGAGGCCTACATGACTGCCCCACCCCACCTCAGGATGAAGCATGCACATCAGTACTGGAAAGTTGGATAGGATTGGGTCCTCCATCTCCTTGAAATCCATGAAACATTACCATGATACAACCCTGCATCTTAGGTTAAAGATCAGCTTCTGCCATAGTATTCCAAGCTCCAGATTGTTGAGACCACATTGTGACAAGTAGATGGTAATCCTGTTACCATATGACACCTTGTACTGGTATTTATACACAGAAATGTTTTATAATGTGTAATTAGCTGTTAACATAAGAATCAAACGTGATAGCCAAAATGAGAATTATCACAAAACCATTCTAGGAAAATCTGTTTTCTCCTGACCTATTTATGCAGAAATAAGTTCATATACTGTATATACCAGTGGTTCTAAAAGGTTTTAGCACCAGGACCCACTGTTTAGAATGACAATCTGTTTGGGACCCACCAGAAGTGATGTCATGGCTGGAAGTGCCATCATTGTTAAGACAGAACCTTTTGCTTTCCTGAGAACGCAGCAAAAAGCTGGGTTATTTCTCAGCCATTTTTCAATAGGCAAAAAGGCCTATTTACAACCTTGACACAAGAAAAACAATCACATAGCCCTTCCCATATTTTCAATTATGGCTGCTCTAGGTGCTTCATGACCCACCTGAAATTGGCTTGTGACCCACTGGTGGGTCCCAAGCCACAATTTGGGAACTATTGGTATATACTGTTCTATATACTGTATTAACATTTGGCCACTAACAAGGCATGATTTAACAATTGTGTACAAATGCATTTTTATGAACTTGAAATTCAGTCTATATATATAAAAATGAATGTGTGTGTGTATGTTCCATCATAACTCTGGAATGCCTGGAGCGATTGACACCAAACCTGGTACACATATGCCTTACGATCTGGAAAGAAATACTGCGGGGGTAAGACACCACTAGCGCCACCTAGGGGTAGGGGTGGGAAGGGGGTGACGTAAAAATAATCGAAAATGACCAATATTAGTGTCAAATCCATAGTGTTCAGGGTCGCTGAGATGAATAGTGACACTCCCAATGCTGTTTAAATCCAAATTCGGCCCCCATCAGCATGGGGGGTGAGAAGGGGTGCAAGATACAGTGCTTGGAAATAGAATATCCGCAGCACGCTGATGGTGGCGTAGAGGATCCCATTTGATTTCAGATTTCACAACTCATCCCACTTCTAGAAATACTGTGGGGGTAAGATACCCCTAGGGGTGGGGGTGGGAAGGGGGTGACATGTAAAAATAATTGAAAACGGTCAATATTAGTGTCGAGTCCATAGTTTTCGGGGTCGCTTGAACAGTGACACTCCTGATGCAGTTTAAGTCCATGTTCAGCCGGCATCAGCATGGGGGGTGAGAAGGGGTGAATAATAAAATGTCCAAAATGACCGACATTAGTGTCAAATCCATAGTTTTTGGGGTCACTAAGCTGATTGGTGACAGTCCCGATGACATTTAACCCCAAGTGTAGTCGAATAGAATGCACCCCTAGGGGTGGAGGTGGGAAGGGGGTGATGTAAAAATAATCGAAAACTGCCGATATTAGTGTTGAACTAAGTTTTCGGGGTTGCTGAGATGAACGGTGACACTCCCACTGCTGTTTAAGTTGCGCCCCCATCAGCAAAATGACCAACATTTGTGTCGAATCCATAGTTTTTGGGGTCACTAAGCTGATTGGTGACAGTCCCAATGGCATTTGAGCCCAAGTGTAGTCAAATAGAATGAATTGTACTGGAAATTATTAGAAATCATTATGCCCTGGTCTTGGACTCCAATCAAATACTTGCTATGTCACCAGGCGTAGTCACTGAATCCAAGTCTATCGATACCGTAGTAGATGCCTATGAGGTTGTCAATTTCCCATCAGACTTCCTAAACTCACTTGATCTGGCTGGATTGCCACCACATCATCTTTTACTTCAAGTGGGATCTCCAATTATTTTACTACGGAATCTTGACCCACCAAAACTTGGCAACTGCACAAGGCTGTGTGTCAAGAAGATGCTGGGTAATGTAATTGAAGCCACTATCTTAACAGGAAAGAGAGGGTGAAACAGTTTTTATCCCACGGATACCACTCATTCCGACAGATCTCCCTTTTAACTTTGTTGTTTAGTTGCTAAGTTGTGTCCGACTCTTCATGACCCCATGGACCACAGCACGCCAGGCCTCCCTGTCCTCCACTAGCTTCCGGAGTTTGCCCGATTTCATGTTCATAGCTTCGGTGACACTTTTAACTTTTAAGAGATTGCAATTTCCAGTGAGACATGCATTCTTGATCACTATCAACAAGTCACAGGGGCAGTCTATTACGGCCGGGTGGATTTGAGATAGCCATGTTTCTCCCACAGGCAACTTTATGTTGCTTGCTCAAGGGTGGGTTCACCCAAGAATATATTTATTCTTGCTCCTGGAGGTAAAACTAAAAATGTTGTTTATAATCAAATTCTGAGTTAAATTTATATTATAGTGAATTTGTAAAAGATTTTACTTTATAATTTTTATACTGTACTTATACGCTTAATTACCTGTCAATAAAATTACTTCAATTTTACACTATAGATAGAATTCATTCCTTTTCCTGTCTAATAGAAGCTTGGGATACATAAATACCCAGGCAACACCGGGTAAGGACAAGCTAGTTGTTAATAAAAGAGGTCTACTACCAGCAGGTACTCTATTTCACCATCTGTCTCTCTTCTATAGACTTGCTGTTTGTTCAGAGCCAGTTTTTAATGCAGCATTTAAAAATATGGATTTAAATCACACCATCCCAGCATAGGTCTGTGGAACTTCCAAGTAGAAGGCATAGGTAGATGCCAATATATAAATCACTGCAGTTCAGGCATCAAGATAGTTTTCTTCAATGCTGATGAAGATGCATCATCTTAAGATACAGTACAGCAGTCACTTATCCAGGGAAAATGGTGTTCATTTCTAAACAGATAAGGGGAGATCATGGGTAGGGGTATAAAGCCAGCCCTGTCCATCCCACCAAATGAATTTATTCAGCAGTGAATTTATGCAAAAATCTGTTTAAAAATGAAAAATAGCATTCTGTAGCTGCAGTTAGCCTACTAAGCACTGTGTGACAACAGCTGGCCCTGTAAGCAAGGTCCAGAATTTTTTCTACAGGTATCTTTTTGGAGGCCTGCTGAAACTGGTGCAAAAGTGTACCAGTGGCTGTGGTGCAGAAACACACCACGGGCAGAGGTGGCACCCAGGGCAGATGTCTTCACTTGCCAAACACTAGACAAGCCACTGCTCTCCAGCATCTTATCAAGATGTGGTTCAGCCACCTCCAAATTCCTATTGTTTAACCCTTTGTCTTCCTATCCTACGTATCTGACTATCCTTACCTACATCTTGATAGTTTAAAAAATCAATAAAATCATCTTCAAAAAAAATCAAGATGTGGTTCAGTGCAAGTGTGGAAGAACTACACTGAGCCCCTATCCTTTGCTGTCAATATTCTTTTAGTTTTGTTCTTGCCAAAAATCTTTCCTTCACTGATACAAAACGTTGGGCAACAATGTAATTTTCATCTTGCTTTGTGACTATGATAGTCACATCGCAGCGGGTAGAGCAACACAACATGAAAATGACTACTTTTACCAAAGCCTTCGAAGTGGGCTACTAATGTAGGGCGCTTTTTCTACAATGAGAAATGTTAATTGGTCTTACAACCATGTGAGCAGAAAGAATGCAAATCATGATCAAAAATAGCACTGGCAAGTACCAATTGCAGAGGAGAGGAGATATACATAAAATGATAGAGGTGGCCATAGGGAAGAACCAGTTTCAAATTGCTGTTCAAGCACGAGGCTCACTACTTGTGGACAAGATGCTGTTTAAGATTTTTTGAGAATAAAGTGAGATCTCTACATGGAGAGGGAGAGCAAATACATGGAGAGCAATTGGAAACTGCTGGGAGCAAGCAGAGGATACATATGCTACAGTTATCTAAACCAAAAGTGATGACTTCTATCCTGCTTGTGGGATAGTTGATGAGCACATTGGGCGACATATTACTGCAGCAATATCCTTACCTTTTTCCCCCCTAAGCAATGCACATCTTGAAACAGAAAAAGCATAACCTTTATTACCATTAAAGCATTATTGCCTGACCTGTGGCTTTCCTAATTCTTCAGACTAATGCCCCCAGGACATTCTTGGTCCAGGGAAGATTCTTTGTTCCTGATACATTACATGTGTGTAATGTATGGCATTCACGGTAATTCAGTAAGTGATGTTTTACATTCTAGTAGCAACTGAAATTTATAATAGTCTAGTTGCAAGTTGGTTGGGGAGAGAACATAAATGGAAAGTTGGAAATTCATGTTTGGTAAAAACAGATATCCAAGATGAGATCCAATACTGATTTTAGATGCAATAATGCACTGAGAGTAGACCATACCTTGATTTTTTAAGCAACTGAAATAGAAAATCTTTTACAAGTTGCGTATCCCTTCTCCTTTGGACAAGAATGGCTTTTGGATTTGTCTGGATTTTGAAATAATTGCATAAATATGAGAAATGCTTCCTCTTGTTCTTTTCACTGTTACCCATTTGGGTGCCTGCTGGCCTCTGACATTTTTCAACAATGGCACAAGACCTTCTAGTGTTCACACTACAGAAAGTTTTAAAAAGTCTTGGAGAAAAATTTCTGGATAAGGGATAATCTACTTGTACTAACAAACCAGCACCTTCTCATCAAGAAAGTGTGAAACAGACATGCATTCTTTGGGCAGTTTGTACTTTATTATAATTTTAAACTGTTAGTACTTTCATATCTGGACATCTTAAAAGGATTTAGATTTACAGCTTCAAAACACTTTTACAAGATTTTAGTCTTGATGATTAACCAGCTACACTGTACATGTTTATCTGCCCATCTTAATTTTTTGCCAAATTGGAAACAATTCAAAGGCTATTCAGATCTGCATTTGTGTTCAAGGTACAGAAAAAACTCCGTTTATTGAAAAAGAATAATTCTGTCACACATTCATAGTATCAGTTTCACAAACTTAAGATTCAAAGAGCATACACAAAGCTATACATCTGTATCATTTATTAGGAATAATTCCAAGTAGGTTATGAAGAAATTAATCCATTGAGTCTGAAGAATTTTCCAAAATTTGTCTTCATGAAGATATGTTCACCAATAAACAGTAAAACTTCAGCAGAACTATTATACACTGGGCAAAACAGGCCGATACCAAAAAGCAACATGCAACAAAAGATACAATATAAAGGAAGACAATCTGCTGAATATTAAAAACCTCAATGAGTTTGTTGCAACCAGCACAGAAATATTCTACCAACCAGATTTAAATTCACATAAAGGCAAAAGTGGGCTGACTGAACCCAAAGGGTTAATAAAATGTTCCTCAGTGCAGAAGACTTCTATAGTGTTTTAGAGCATTTTCCTGACTGGAACAATATTAGGAAGTGTTTTTGTAAAGGGAGAGAAATAAATATAATGGAATGCTAGATTAAGTCAGCAGAGTGTCTAAGGAATGAAATAAGGTATCTGTAACTTAAAGGAAACAGAGGGGGAAAGTTTAACACATAATTTAATTGGGGCTCAAGTAGCATTCAAACAGATTTCAAAAGTCACAACTATATTCAGGCATTTAGGCTAACAACAGAAGTAAAAATCAGAAGATACACTTTTTCCAAATTAAGGAGTTTTTTTTAACCCAAGCATATTGTTACCTTGGTAACTTGAAGCTTGGTAAACAATAATTGGCAACAAAATATGCTGTAATATCCTGCCCAAACCAGTTCCAGATACTGTATAATAACCAAGATGCAAACTAATTTTGTTGTAACAAGCCTAGACCACTTATATCAAACATGTCCCTGGTGCGAAAGCCATCCAGTTTCAGTTAGCGCTTTGAAAGCTCATTTGACAGCCAGTCCAGTCCCTCATACAGACCAGTTCCTTGTGTAGCACAGGTAGCTTGAACATACCACTGTTGAAAGGAGAAGAAAAAGGTGAAACATTCAGATCATATAAGCCACTTTTAAAAGCAAACTCCTCTTTGAATTTGGCAAGAGAAACAAAAAAGTTTTTTTTTTAAGGGGATAAAAGGGGGGGGGAGGATTACACAGGCATGCTAAGCGTCCAAGGCATCTGACAAAAAGATGTGAAACAGAGGTGCCTTCATGATGCTGACTGGCCCTCTGTGCCAATCAACAGATTCATACAGCTGCTTAAATTGGAAGGGGGGGAGTGTGACATTTCATAGCCCAAGACTGAATTGGATGGGGTCAAGGAGACTGTCGCCTCAAGCAGCCATCTGTGTGTACTCAATTAAGTGCATGTCACATTGAGCTTTGGTTCTAACCTTGTCAGAAACAAGATGAAAGGTGCAATGAAGATGAGAAATTTTTCCTGTGAGTTGTGCAAGTCCAAGTTGAGCACCAAGCATCAGAAAGGGTCTGCACACCCCTTAGAGGGAATATGAGCTCAACTGTTTCTGAAGTCAGCTCATTTAAAGTAAATTCTTTAAAAGTAAATTTAAAGTAAATAGCTTTTCTTCAGACTAGTCTTAAATAGCACATCTGTGATATTTTTGCTTGACAGTAGCACCGACTTGGGTGTGGCACAGGGGCCAGTGACCCTCCCAATAATTTGTATGTGTGGCTGTGCCACCCCAATATCTGGAAATGCAAATTCCTTTCAACCATGATTCACTGCGCTAAAAACATGATTTCTTTGTAATTTCTCCCTTTTTGAAACTGCACCTTCTAAAATCTCTGAGTGTAAAAACATGTAATAGACTATTAGGAAAACTAGACCTATACTGATAGGTCATGCGAGTCACTGTAAGTAGGAAAGCAGACATTGATGGTCTGCCCAACTGCCTGAGCAGCAGCGGGGGAACAAGCACGCCTTCCCCGCTCTGGGAGCCGGCGAAGTGCACAGCCACACACACCAATGTCATGACATCACAACACTGGGTGCATCAAGGGGTGTGGCTGCATCAGGGGGCGTGGCTACAGTCCCCCCCAATGTTGAACGCAAGTCTGTGCCCCTGTTTGATACTTGATAAAGTAGCAAGTACTTTATAACAGTACTAGAGATAAGACACTTTATGTACTACAATTTTTGAAGATTTGCCAGTGCCTCCCCAAACATTTCCACCAACTCTACACCAGCTGCAGCCCCCACTTCATAGTTGTTCCACAAGGGAGCACCAAAACTCTCCGAGGCAGTTTTTTCAGGGGGTTGCAGCGAGAAAGTGGTAGTAGGAAAGTCCCATTCAACTCATGATTCATAAAATCAAAATTACAAAGCCTATCAATATAAGAATACCAGAAACCTAGATACTTTTCATTTATAATCTTTAATTGAATATAAAAATCTTCAGTACTTACAGTTCTGTTACGCAGGGACTGAAGGCCTAGTTTATCTGTCATTTCACTGATTGCCATGGCATTTGGCAGGTCTTGTTTGTTTGCGAAGAGAAGAAGCACTGCATCTCTCAATTCATCTTCCTGAAGCTGGTAGAAGAAATCATGTTAATTTCCCTGTCTAGTTACTTCCACCAAATTTTACATATTAAGGAAAACAATTACAATATTTTTGCTTCTCATCCACCTCATATTTTTTTTAAATTGTTTTTAAATTGTTTGTGTTTTTAATCTTGATATTGTTGTTTAATACTGTTTTTAATGTTAATTGTTTTACTGTATTTTTAATATATATATTGTAATGCCGCCTTGGGTGCCTTCGGGCACAAAAGGCGGGGTAAAAATCTAATAATAAATAAATAAATAATAAAATATTCAGCATCTAAATGATTAAGTAGCAAACACCAAATGGGTGCTTATAGTTCGTCTTATCTGTACTACTTATACCAAATTATATTTACAACTATAAGAATAATTTCGGTGAAACTGAATAGTGTTCTGGCCTTTCAAGTTCAGATCTATAAATGCAATGATGCACCTCAATATGGTATCATGTCTAGTGCTGTTGAAAATTAAAACTGCCACACCTATTTGTTACAGTCCCTTTATCAGATTTGGAACATTCAGTTTTCACCGTCAGGCACAGACTATTAACTTTTGAGTCAAAAGCTATAGATAGGTACCATTTTCTGCAGCTCTTCTGCTGCTTCCTGGATTCTCTCTCTGTCATTGCTATCTACCACAAAAATGAGACCCTGAAAGACACAATGTTATGCACCTTGATGAGAAACACACACCTGCACTGAAATTTGAAATCACAAGTATCAAGATTTATTTACCTTTAAAATTGAATGCTACATATGAAGGAAGAATAAGTATCAAGCTGAACTATAGTTTTACACAAGTTGTTCCATCACAATAGAACACCACCCCAGAAAGGCCTTCAACCGAATGCATTTACTTTTAAACCAGCTAGAACATGTTACACTAGGTGGCATCCAGAGAGTCTTCCACTAGCACAAGTGCTCTTGCAGTCATGAGAACGCTGCACAAAATTCTTATACAGAAAATGTTGCCTCTGTTGCAGAGTAGTTCTTGTGCTAGTGAAAAATATGCAATATGTTACACTACCCTCTTGCATGAGCTGAAAAGTTTTTCTTTCACTAGCAGTTGCACTACACTGTGGAGCACCATCACTGAAACTCCTTCCATGAGAATCACTGGGGATGCCATCTAGTGGAAAACAATATTCTTGCCATTTGCTTAAACAATAATCCAGTCTGCATGAATGTAAAAGATTATTTTCAAAATGATTCCCAAAATTGCCATAGTGGCTAGCAAGAGTGTTTCTATACCATTATAATGGTTTGGTGGTATACAAATCAAGCCATCCTAATAAGATAACACATGAACATAGATCAGTTCCACTGACAACATGAGCCTTTTAAGAAAGCTCCATGTGAGTTTGCCCAGGTTTTCCACAATTTGTGCTCAGACTCTCTTGCAGTTTCATGGCCATTCTTTATTAAATCATCAAGAGATGGATCCACTGCCAGAGAGCACATAGGAACAACTGTGTCAGAGGTCTGGAACAGCTATTTCTCCAAGTCTACCATGTCAAAGACAGGAAGGTTCATAAATCCACTCCCACAGCTCCCTGAAATCCTAGATGATCCATTTGACTCCGGGGCAGATTATTTTAGTTGATTCTCCAACTCCTGCCAAATTGTAAGCCCCAAGAATTCTCACCACAATCAGTTAAGGATACACTGATGACAAGATACAATAGACATGGCCCCTAAACAGGTTAACCTGTTCTACATATAATAAGCCATGGAGAACAGAAGAGCTATTAGTGCATTAGGCTATTGATGTATTGGAAAACCCTTATGGAAGCCATGAGGGGCACTGCACCACTATGAATATTTAAGACTCGCAGTCATCCAGAAACCTGGGATACATTAGCACCAATTCCCAGATAAACACCCAGCAACAAATTAAGAACATAAGAGCAGCCCTTCATCATGCCAGACCCATCTAGTCTAGCTTCTTGTATCTCACAGTAGCCTCTTAGAGGCCTCAGGGAACACATAGGAAAATAAGATACTTGCATCCTGTTGCCACTCTCTTGCACCTGGCTTTCTGAGGTAGCCTACTTCTAAAACCAGGAGAAGTATTGCTTTGCAAGAGCCAACCACAGCCCGTAAAGTGTGATGGACTTTTCTTCTAGAAATCTGTTCAATTCCCTTTTAAAGGCCTCCAAGTCAGACATCATCATCACATCCTGAGGAACGGAGTTCCACGGATTAATTATACACCGAGTAAAGAAACATTTTCTTTTGTCTGTTTTAACTCTCCTAGTACTTTAGTGGATGTCCCCTGATTCTGATGTTGTGTGAGAGAAAAGAACATTCCTCTATCCATCTCCTGCACAATTTTGTACATTCCAATCATGTCCCCCACTCTCTACAAGCACCTCTTTTCTAGACTACAGAGCCCCAAATGCCTTTCCTCAAAAGGGAGGAATCCCACTAATCATTTTAGGAACTCTTTTCTGCACTTTGTTCCACTATGTCCTTTTTGAGATGTGTCGACCAGAATTGTATGCAATACTCCAGATGTAACCTTACATCTTTTGTACAATTGTGTTATAATATTGGTTGTTTTAGTCTCATTGGCCTTTTAAAAATTATCCCAAGCATGGAATTGGCCTTCTTCACTGCCTTCGCACACTAGGTCAACACTTTCACTGAGCTGTGCAATAGCACCCCACAATCTTTCTCCTGAAATGACTCAGAATCCATTAGCTCACATGTGAAGTTTTTCCCCCAATGGGCATTACTTCACATTTACTTACATTAAAACTCACTTCTACATTGAAACTACCTTCTGGAGCTCTTCACAATCCCTTCTGGTTTTTATCACTCAAAAAAGTTTAGTGTCATCCACAAACTGAGCCACCTCCCTGCTTATGAACAAGTTGAAAAGTACTGGTCCCAGGACAGATCCTTGAGCACCATTCTTCACCTCTCTCTGTTGTTAAAATTGCCCATTGACCCCCACTCTCCGTTTCCTGGTCCTCAACCTGTTCCTTATCCATAAGAGGACCTGCCTTCATATTCCCTATCTATGGAGTTCTCAGTAGCCTTTAGGAGGGACTATGTCAAACATCTCCTGAAAATCCAGATATATAACAACCACAGGTTTGTCCGCATCCGCATACCTGTTGACCTTTACAAAGAATTCTAAAGAATTATTCCACTGCAGCACAGTGTCCCAAATATACTGTATCTTCAAAGTTAATAGCTTTAAAGAAACCCAACGTAAAGATCTTAGCACGTATTTTAAATAAGCACTACAGCTTTATTATCAGCCTTCCTTCCAAGGTGCACACCAGCGCAGACCCCTTAGAGGGAAAAGTGTTTCTAACAACCTACAAATTAGGAAACTGTCAGGCCTTACCTGGGTGTTCTGAAAATAATGCCTCCAGAGCGGTCTAATTTTATCTTGACCACCAACATCCCAAACAGTGAAACAGATGTTTTTATATTCTACGGTTTCCACATTAAAACCTAAAGAAAAAAGATAAGTTACAGTAGACTGGGATAACGAGCATCTAATACTGTAGTCAGGCAGGTGCAAATCCACCAGTCATGAAAAGAACATCTAAACTGCTCTGAACTTCCTAACACGGTGAAGTCTAATCATTAAGAACTGCAACTACAGTTTTGTCCATTTATATCAGATTCAAGTTCTGCAAATATCTGGGCTTTCTAGGATGTTAGAAAACATGTCAGGAAGGACTTGTTTTGTTGTTGTTCAATTGCTAAGTCGTGTCTGACTCTTCATGACCCCATGGACAACAGCACGCCAGGCCTCCCTGTCCTCCACTAGCTTTCGGAGTTCGCCCAATTTCATGTTCATTGCTTCAGTGACACTATCTAACCATCTCATCCTCTGCCGCTCCCTTCTCCTTTTGCCTTCAATCTTTCCCAGCATGAGGGTCTTTTTAAAGAGTCCTCTCTTCTCATGAGGTGGCCAAAGGACTTGTTTACAAACAAAGGACTTGTTTACACACTACATTTGTAACACTTGATTTCATTGGCATTATACACCAAGGAAAACAGGTGTTTCTTCTTCTATCATCATTTAGGAATAAGGAGTAGATGCTATTCAATTTGTTCTGGGAACATTTGTCTTCAACCCTGGGCACACATACTGGATCCAGGAGACTGATATAGAAGGTACACATATCCTTGTCATAAAAGTCTAGGAAATATGCATCATTAGCACAGTGTAGGAACAAACCTAAAAATTATATTCCAATCTATTTCAGTTCTTCCAAGTACAAATATTTTGGTTTGTTATGCTTGAATAAAAATATTTGCACAGTAAAAAGGTAAAGGTTTCCCCAAGACCAAATGGTCTAGTCGTGACCGACTGTAGGGGGCGGTGCTCATCTCCGTTTCAAAGCCTATAGAGCCAGCATTTTATCCGAGGACAAGCTTCCATGGTCATGTGGCCGGCATGACTATACGCTGTAGCACACAGAACACTGTTCCCTTCCCACTGAAGTGGTCCCTATTTATCTACTTGCATTTAGGTGCTTTCGAACTGCTAGGTTGGCAGGAGCTGGGACAAGCAACAGGAGCTCACTCCGTTGCACAGTCTTGAACTCCCAACCTTCCAGTCGGAAAGCCCATCAGCAGCTGTTTAACCTGCTGTGCCACCACTTCCCTCTTATTTGCACAGTAGTTATTTGTAAAGAACACACTATTTTCTTACCAATTGTAGGAATTGTAGTGACAATCTCTCCTAACTTCAGTTTGTAGAGAATGGTTGTTTTTCCAGCAGCATCCAAACCAACTAGAAAAACAGAATTTATGATTAGTCAAATAAAACAAGAAGCATGCTGTATATAAAATCTGTATTCCTTAAACTATAGGTCAGTAAAACGTTTTTAAAATAGCAATGTTTAATTTTGAGCTTATTTTTTCTGAAGTATTTTACTAGGCAGAAAGTTCTCATACTCCCGTCTCAGGGCTGGATCAGATGTCATCAACCATGGTTTGTGCTACATGAACAATACAGTGATGGGCAGCGCAATCCTAACCTGCGCTGGAACAGGCCGGCCAGCTCACCTGTGCTGCAGCCTAATGAAGTTATGAGGCAGCTGCAGCTCAGCACGGGGCAAGGGAATATTTTCTCCTTGCCCTGGGGTAAGCCCCTGTCAGCCTTATGCAAAAGAGCAGGGGCAAGCCCACGTGGCCAGGAGTAGCTTGAATCGGGGTGAATACGGCCGTGCCCCGTCTCCAGCCATGACGCCACCCCGTTATGCCTCCCGTCTAACTCTTGCACACCCTCAGTGTGGCTCTGCACCAACAGAGCTAAGCCAGCGCTCGACCAGCACAGCAGATGGGTGCGTTGGCACCCATGAGCCAGTCCTGTTGCTTGCGCCAGCCCAGCAAGTCTCTAACAGCCTCAGCAGCATAGGACCCCTATCATTAATTTATTACTAATAAATAAAATATTTCTTTCTAGATATATTTTTTGTTTAGTGGGTTGCTATAGATTCTAAAAAGGGGGTCCCAATACTAAAACATTTGGGAAGCACTGCACTAATACACTTATATCTCACTTTCCCCCTTTACTACAAATACACCTAATATAAAGTAGCTAACCATTAGAATGAAACAAAGTGGTTTTTAGCCCGTGCCAAAAGGCCAAGAGGGAAGGAATTCCATAGCTAAGGCACCACTTCAACGAAGGCCCTTACTGCTGCCAACCAAACTCTGGTTAATGGTGCCCCACCAGGTGACCACTGGGGTAAGTGTGTGCTATTTCATATAGAAGAAGGTAGTCCTTCAGATACCCCAGTCTCAAGCTATAAAGGGCTTTAAAAAGTCAACACCTGCACCTTGATCTATAATCTGAAACAAACCAGCAAACAGTGTGGCAAAAGGAACAGTAGTCATGACATTCAGAACATTATATGACTCAAACTAGGGCCTTGTTTACCTGTTTGACTCCATGAGAAAAACATACGAGGACTTTTCTAGAAAATGCTGAAGATCAATGCATTTAACACACACACCCCACTATCAGCAATTATTTGCACTCTACAATTTTCATCAGCGTGCTCTAAGAAACCCTCATATGTTCCTCTCTCCAAGGAGACAAACCACTAAACAAGAATTGGAACCAAATTATGGCACACAAGAAAGGAGCACAAGCAAACTCAAAAGATCCTTAGATGTTTATTCATACAGTGCCAAACAACGGCCTCATGTTGATATGTATTAGGTATCACAAGCACCAACAAATTGATGTGCAAAAAATGAGAAGTGACTATGAACAGTCACATCTTTTCAATATGCTCTCCCTAGATCAGTTTTTGATATGGTCCCATTTTAATTTAGGGACCATATTAATCTATTTAACCAAACTCTACTAATGGTATTTTGAATAACTGATATTAATATTTTTAAAATTCATATTTTTCTTCCTTGGGTCTTTTAGATCAAGTGCCTGCAGGACAGGGACCCATCCTCTCACTCTAGGCTGAACACTATTCACACGGAATAGTAGTATAAGTGGTTCTCTCAATGTAGGGTTGAAAAGCTAGCATGGTTGCAGTACGCCAATCAGAATAAAGGGAACACATCTAATTTTTGTCAACATACAGTATCAGAATGGGATGAAAGATCAATTCAATGTCAGGGGGCCTCCCGGAACCCCGACTTACTGTTCAGCAGTGGCGACAGCAAAATGCCCACAGCTTGGCTCTGCTAGCCCAAACACATTTCAATGGCAGGCAGCATATATGACAGGCCTACTGCCAGTAGCTGCTGCCCGTCCTCAGGACCAGCCAGCTGTAATGTGGAGGCTCGGCTGCCTGCACTTGATGAGGTGCAGCCTGGGCGTGTGTACGAGGTTGACCCATCCAAGATGGAGCCACCTGGGCTGCCTCAGGCCTTGGTTGCGTGCTCTGCTACGTTTCCTACTTCCCACCTGGCTGATCTACAGCCGGCCAGGTGATAGCCAGCCACCACATAGCTGGCCAGGCACTCAGCTGGCAAACATCTGGGGTGTGGGTTCGAATAAGACTTCGGTAGACCATGGGCACCTAGCCCCCAGGGGGAGACATGACCAGGGAAGAAAGGAGGGAAACCAAGAGGAGTATCACTTTAAGGGATGGGAAGGGTGGAGCTGGCCCAGAGGAAGCAGAGCAAGTGGCTATAAAAGTCCAGCTGGCCAAGGATGAGGCTTAGGCAGCTGGCTGGTGCAGATGCTAGCTTGCCTTGTGAGGGAAGGACTCCAACCCTGACGGCAGGGAACAGGACCTGTGTGACAAACCCCCCTGCCCCCATAGCTGAACAACTGAGGCTGCTGGCAGCAAGGACACCAGTGCGCTTCAGAGCTCCTGAACCCCTCTAGTCCTCTCAGGCAGAAATTCACCAGGCAAGATGCCCGCCACCTCAGACCCCAGACATTAAGGGAAGATAAAACTGAAGACTTAGTCATACTTTCTCTCAGAGGAACTCTCATTTTTAGAAAATTTGGAACTATAATAAACCACCCTGGAAGTATGCTCAGTAGTTATGCCACCCTTATCCCAAAATAAACTATTTTATTTTGCTCATGTTTTTATCACTTAAGAAAATATGGGAAATAGCCTTTTACAATTATTATATCCACCCACTCCGACAGAAACCTAGGTTCACTGTAGTCCTATGCAGACAGTACTCACACAGACCAGGTAAGGATTGTGTGGAGGTGGTGGGGAGCGTGTGCCAGCAAGTCTCACACTGATGCATTCTAAAAGCTGCACCTCAATGTAATAAGCATTTGCCTTCATCATCAACAAACATGGAACACATGGGGAGCAGAGCCTTTGGGAGTGCAGGATCTGCTAGTGTGCTCTCTCTCTTCCCTACCCCCACTCATGTGGGTAATGTCTGTAACTTATAGCAGCCGTCTCCAAACCACGGAATCACTGTGTTTGAAAAATGTCTTCCCTGTTATGTTTGGCGCTTACTGTTATCTTTTATGTTGTCTGTTATCTTCCCATCAGATCTTCTCAGCTAGGAGATAATACATATTTGTTGTTTCACACTGGAAAATGTTTTATGATTTAAATATCCATGAAGTTTTCTCTATGATTGTATATATGTAAATGGTAGTTTATATTCTTCATTGGTGGCTTCTGAGGTTTTTTTTTTTTTTTAGAGGGGGTATTGTCAAAAACCTACATGCTGCACTCCTAAATTTATGGGCTGGCTGCTAAATCCAAAGCAAATCTACTGCACACTGCAAAACCCTGTATCATTTATGCCTTGGTACAGTTATGGACTCTCTTCTCTATTACTTTAGAATTACTAACATTTTATATGCATGGCATTTTGCAAATATGTATTAAGATTTCAAACTACCCTTTTCTCTATTTGAAGAGAACCTACACTGGAAACAATCCTTCCCTTTGATAGCACAGCACCTGAATACAGAGGATTCCTGAAGTACAGAGGCTCATTTCCCATCCCCACCACAGCACAACTTATATGACATACAGAGAATGGAATACTTGTGTATTTCCATCTTGCTGACTTCCTCTACTCAGGAAAGACATGAGAACTTCAAGGTAAGAAAGGAATAAAACAGGGTTCCATTATTCCCTATGGCAGTGGTTTCCAAACTTTTCTACTGGTGGTTCCCTTGACCTACTGGGCCATTGGTTCCCCATTAGGTCTACAATCCTATACACTGTATAGGGTGATGGGTTTTTCATGACGATTCCGGAGCTCCCATGGCTAGTCTCGGTGGCTCCCTGGGGAGCCACGGCTCACAGTTTGGGAACCACTGCCCTATGGGACCCCTCTGCACCTAGACACTCTGCATGGGGCAGGAATCATGCCCATTTTTAGGACACAGTATCTGCTAACGTGAAGCTCTTACATTGCATTCTGGTATTAGATTAATTCAGAGGTTCTTAGCCCTTTTATTATTACAAACCCCCAATGGATTGCCCAATATGTCCCCATACCCCTTTCACCAGAATATTAAAATCCATCATCACAACTAGTCCTATTAAGTACCAGCATGAGTTCACAAAAGATGTCAATAGCTTGGTTTTATTTTACAGCTTCCATTTTCTGTTATGATTTTTGATTTATAAGTGCACCAACAATTAACACTAAGGCATAGTCTTGTGTTAGATTAAGCTACAGCAAAGAAGTGGGGCAGACTAAAAAACAGTTGCTTATTTAATATATTGTCACTTCTAAAGTAGTAAGATAAAAATGTGACAATATGCACTGAGAAGTGTTGAGGGCAACCAATTTTGAACACAGTGCAGGTGAAAATGTAACAAGAAATTATGACGGAAGTTTTTTATATAACTGCTTTAACAAATTCTTGAAATAATCAGTGCATTTTATTTCTTCATAAAGCTAGTTGGTCCAATATAACCCAAATATTCCTATTTATATAAGTAATGCTTCCAGCTTAAACAGTAATATTAGTAAGCATCATAAAGGAGCCAAGCACCAGCTGATTTGTAGGAGGCAATCCAAAGATGCTTAATGATTACAAATAGTTCAGAGACACCCAGGTGCCTTGCGTGGTTCCTATAGGCTCTGAAATTCTTGAATATTGGAGTCATAGAAGATAGCTTCTAAAAACCTAGTTAATAATTAAGCTGGGTAATTAATCTGTGGAACTCTTTGCCACAGGAGGTGGTGATGATATCTGGCCTAGATGCCTTTAAGAGGGGATTGGACAGATTTCTGGAAGAAAAGTCCATCGTGGGCCATGATGGATTGTGCAACCTCCTTACATTAGTAGTAGGCTATTTCAGAGTACTGGGTGCAAGGGAGTGGCAGCAAGATGCAAGCATCTTGTTGTCTTGTGCCTCCCTGGGGCACCTGGTGAGCCGCTGTGAGATACAGGAAGCTGGACTAGATGGGCCTTTGGCCTGATCCAGCAGGGCTCTTCTTACGTTCTTAAACCTGAAGCACATTGTGTGTGATTTGTATGAGCACAGGAAATACATTATTTGGTTTTGGGCCTATTTCAATGTGCAATCTAGTCATGATGAAGTTGAAACAAGCTTTTTCAGAAGCAGTCAAATCAGATCTGTATTTTAACTTTTACTATTTTACACTAATATGCAATACAACACTCCACAACAGACTCTGTACAGAATCCATATCAGTGTCAAAGTGCATGCATAATGCACCATCCTATTGGCAATTGTAAAACAGTATTTCTGCTGCAATGTGGCAGTTTTGAAGGCACTATTCCAGACAGGATAGAGCAATCTAATCCTAAAACAAGTGCTGGCTTTTTAACTTCTTATAGCAATCTGAGTCCAGACACCACACCAACACACATAAGGACGCTTGTAATAAAACTACTGTACACACTTTTGATTATACCTCAACTATCCTTCTGAAATGGGGAAAAGTGCCAGTATGCTGGTTATCATAACCGAATTCTAATAATAATCAATTTCTAGTTTCAGTCCTCTTACGACAATAGTTCACGAAGACTGAAAACAAGGAACAAGCAGCCAAGAATGATCCTTTGCATATAATTTAGCATTTTTAAAATCTGAATGCTGCTATATCCAAACATCCATGACCAGGAAACAATGTGCAAGATAAGAGTACTGTACACTTCATCTTATTAACTAGGTTAATAGTTAATAAGATGATGGTGATGGCAAAGAGATGATGGTGAGATAAAGGACACATTTGTGACATTCTCAGTTTCAAGCTCACAATTAAGCATTCACAGTAAGATTAAAAAATTCCAAGTACATTTGTTTTATGATTAAACTGCTTTATAGAAAAATCACTCAAAACCAATTTTTCAGAACAGCCACTACCTTATTAAATTACAGCAACATCCTAAACATACTAGGCCGTCAAAGGCATATATTCTGGAGTTTTATGTAAACGAATGCAGTCTCAAATATTAATTTGTGCAGTCTTGAACTCTGATATAGGAACTAGCACAGCTTCTTCCACACAATAAAGGCAGACAATTTCGCAACTCAATTTAATGTATTTTCCCATACAAATGGCAGAAAACATGAAAAGCTTAGTGCTGAAGGCCTTGCCGCTCCCTGTCTGAAATTTTAATAACATGGGAGCAACCCCAGATATTCCTGATCAGACAAGATGCAGAGGAAGAAAATAAAAGAAAAAGACATTAATTCAAAGGACCATAGCAAGGTAAGGCAGAATCAGTATAGGCCTCTTCTAGTTCTTAGTACTGTAACCCATTTTTAATTTTTGGATAAAAGCAGCGAAATAATTTTTTTTAAGTACATTAAAAAAAAAAGCACACACAAAACCTCAAGAGTTCTGCGTGTGTCAATGAGCCAGTTATCAGAGAGACGACACAGGCACATTTTGAAACACAGGAAGCCCATCACACGGAAAACGAAACCCACATCCTGAATCGAGTAGAGAGCAAAAGGCCCCTTTCGAATTAGCCTCCTGTTCTGAAACTTCTCCAAGACGGATTGCGGGGAATCTCCTACAGCGGAGAGGCGACAGAGCACCCAACTCCTCTCCCACCCACCCCCACGCTCGTCACCCATGTTTCCGGCTGCCCAGGCCTAGCCCAATAATATTGCCTCACCTCAACCGAGCCTACGCTTAGGCTTCCCCCTCCCTGCCCAGAAAGAGGCTCCCAGCCGCCGCGGCCGCCACCACCTCAGGCTAAGCACTGGCTGACTGAGGCGAAGGCGAGGGAAAAGGGAGCCACGGGGCGGCCCCACGCCGCAGGACCAGCGCCACCAACCATGCCCGGGGTGGGGTCGCCGCGGGCCTGCTCGCGAGCCGGGCGCGTGCCTCCAGAGCTCACCCATGAGGATGCGCATCTGCTTCTTGCCGAAGAGGCGCGAGAAGAGCGAGGAGATGGTGAGGCCCATGGCGGAGGCAGCGGCGAAAGGAGCGAGCGGGCCGAGCACGAAGGCGGCGGGGAAGGCGGCGACGACCTGGGCCCCGGTCCTTCCTCAATCTCTCTCCCTTTCTGTGGGTCGCTCGCTCTTCCTTCCTGTCGGCTCCTCGCTACCGGAGGGGCGGCGAGCGAAGGCGGCGGCGGCGGCGGCGGCGTCTCCTCGCAGAGGCTGCTCTGTGTCCAGGGAGCCTGGCTCGCTCGCTCACCCCTTTTCTTTCTCTCTCTGCCACGTCACGGCCGCCCCGGCTCCAACGCGGACAAAATCGCGTCACGCCCGCCACATCCTCACCGCGGCACCACCCACACGCAGAGCCCTTGAAGAGGCCTCGAAGCACACAGGAAGACTACGAGTCCCAGCCTGCTCAGTGCCAGAGGCAGCCTTAATGGCTTTGGTTTTTCTGCCCCGAGGCACGACGGGAGACGTAGTTTAAAAGGGATTCTGAGGTGCATCCCTCGGAGAGAGAAAAAGGACGTGTTGGATGCTGGGAAGTGTAGTAGTCATTTTCCTCTTCCGCCTTTTCTGCTGCAGTGAGTGATGGGAGTCTCTCCATGATCCACCCAAGGCCTACCTAGGGGGAAATGCCCTAACCGAAACAGGGTAGGAGTCACCAGGAGTCATAGGCCTAGTTTCTGCCAATAGAAAATGTGATGGTAACCCCTTAAACTGTGTCGGGTGGCGGTGTGTGTGTGTGTGTGTGTGAGTGAGAGAGAGAGAGAGAGAGAGAGAGAGAGAGAGAGAGAGGGGTATCATATAGACGTCCCTCTGCAATGTGCAGGTGGCATAGTGCAGCAAGTGCATGTTTACTGCCTTACCAGTTTCTAGATCATACTAGAAGAGGCTTGATTCATGACAGTGGAATGTTACATTGAATTGTATTCTGGCGCCTAAGATCTTTGCTCCCTCCAAATCGTTTTTGCTCATCTCGAAGGATTCACTCATATAAAAGCTATTTGTTTCCAAAATGAGTAATTGTTTCAAACACAAATTAAAATGGTTCTTTGAATTACTGAATTGTCAGTGCACTTATTTAAAACTGTGTTTATGTACAATAAACACCAAATGCATATAAAATAAACACCAAATAAACACCAAAGACTGCTGAAGAAACTTCACAGTCAGGGAATAAGAGGGCAGGTCCTCTTATGGATCCAGAATTGGTTGAGGGCCAGGAAACAGAGATTGGGGGTCAATGGGCAATTTTCACAATGGAGAGAGGTGAAAAGTGGAGTGCCCCAGGGATCTGTCTTGGGGCCCGTGCTTTTCAACTTATTCATAAATGACCTGGAGACAGGGATAAGCAGCGAGGTGGCTAAGTTTGCAGATGACACAAAACTTTTCCGGGTGGTAAAAACCAGAAAGGATTGTGAAGAGCTCCAGAATGATCTCTCCAAGTTGGAGGAATGGGCAGCCAAATGGCAGATGCGTTTCAACATAGACAAATGTAAAGTGATGCACGTTGGGGCAAAAAACCAAAACTTTACCTATAGGCTAATGGGTTCTGAGCTGTCTGTGACAGCTCAGGAGAGAGATCTTGGGGTGCTGGTGGACAATTCAATGAAGGTATCGACCCAGTGTGCGTCAGCAATTAAGAAGGCCAATTCCATGCTTGGGGTCATTAAAAAGGGTTGAGAATAAAACAGCCAATATTATCATGCCATTGTACAAATCGATGGTAAGGCCACACCTGGAATATTGTGTCCAGTTCTGGTCGCCGCATCTTAAAAAGGACATAGTGGAGTTGGAAAAGGTGCAGAAGAGAGCGACAAAAATGATTACGGGGCTGGGGCACCTCCCTTATGAAGAAAGACTGCAGCGTTTGGGGCTCTTCAGCCTAGAAAAAAGGCGCCTGAGGGGGGACATGATTGAGACATACAAAATTATGCATGGAAGGGATAGAGTCGATAGAGGGATGTTCTTTTCCCTCTCTCAAAACACCAGAACCAGGGGGCATCCACTAAAACTGAGGGTTGGGAGAGTTAAAACAGATAAAAGGAAGTACTTTTTTACCCAGCGGGTAGTTAATCTGTGGAACTCCTTGCCACAGGAGGTGGTGATGGCATCTGGTCTTGATGCCTTCAAGAGGGGATTGGACAGATTTCTGGAGGAAAGGTCCATCGTGGGCTATAGGCAATGATGGATTGTGCAACCTCCTTACAAAGGTGGTGGGCTACTGGTACCGGGTGCAAGGGAGTGGCAACAGGATGCAAGCATCTTGTTGTTTCATGCCTCCCTGGGGCACCTGGTGGGCCGCTGTGAGATACAGGAAGCTGGACTAGATGGGCCTTTGGCCTGATCCAGCAGGGCTCTTCTTATGTTCTTATGTTCTTATGTGTATTTCTATAGGCCTTGCATAGATTTAATAACTCCATCCTTTTGGCTGCTATAGCCAAGATCAGCCTCAGTAAGAGGCCCAGAGCACAGTCCTAACCAAGAGTTAGGCAGCAAATTTTGACCAGCACAAGAGCCCTCATAAAGAGTCCACTCCTAAAATTGTTGCCAAAAATCGGCCCAAAATGGTTTTCATCGCAGGAAAAGCCTAGTTTCAGCGAAGAATAGATGCTTTCGAATTATGGTGTTGAAGACTCTTGAGAGTCCCCTGGACTGCAAGGAGATCCAATCGGGCAATCCTCCAGGAAGTCAAGCCTGATTGCTCCTTGGAAGGACAAATCCTGAAGCTGAAGCTCAAATACTTTGGCCACCTCATGAGAAGAGAGGACTCTTTAGAAAAGAGTGCTGGTGTTGCTGTCGAACCAAAGTGCAGCCATCTTAAGACTTTTGTCTAAAGTCTCTTGTTTAAAGTTGCTGACGTATGTATAGTAACTTGTTTCTCATTCTTTGCTCTTTGTTCTTACTGAATTGCCCCCTTGTAACTTTCTCTATCCAGTGTTGCTAATTCTCACAATAGAGAACTGGTTCAGGCTAGCAGAGCCTTATCAGAATGGTCACAGTATATTCTCAAGGCCCAATTAGCTCAGAGCATCTTGTGTCCCAGCCCCTGTGTTGTAATTTTCCACCAAGCAGGAACTTGGAGGAAGAAGAGGAGGGGGTATAAAAATGCTTGTAATCTATATTTTTTTGTCTTTTTCCCTGCCTCTCGAGGGAGACTGGCCCGCCTGCGCAGGTGTAATAAACATGATCCTCATACTCTCTCGTTTGGTTGTTTACCTTTTTAAATACATTCCCCACAATAGAAACTATTCTAGGCCGATTTTCGGCTACACTGGGAAAGATTGAAGGCAAAAGGAGAAGGGGGCGACAAGGATGAGATGGTTAGATAGTGTCACCAAAGCGATGAACATGAAATTGGGTGAACTCCGGAGGCTAGTGGCGGACAGGGAGGCCTGGTGTGATGTGATCCATGGGGTCTCGAAAAGTCGGACACAACTTAGCGACTGAACAACAACTTTAGAGCATGGCTACCCAAACACTGGCTTGCAGGCTGGATCTGGCATTCGCACTAAATCCTTCCCCCCCACTTTGAGCCAGTCCCATCTATGATGTCATCCTGGTGCAAAGCCTGCTGGGATATCAAGCCATGGACACAACTTCCCAGAGCATCCCTATGCCCAGATCAAATGAATACTGCAGCAACAGAGCAGCGGAACAGTAAGTACTGCTCAGGAGGAGGCGGGGGGGGGGGTTTGTTACACAGTTTGAAGTTTGCTGCTCTAGAGGATAACCAAGCCTGGCTCTTTTTCTGCTAATGATCTCAGTGAGAGGGATCATATCTCAAGTCAGTACCATTGCAAAAGGAGGAAAAAGGCAAAGATTAGTCCCATTTCCTCACTTTACTTGGAGAGTGGAGGCTGCAAGTGCCACTGGATGGAGACTAATTTTCCATTCCTTACTACCTGTTATACTCGAGACGTTTAGTTAGAAACACAATTGCAAAACCTGTTCTCCATCCTAACACTGCATCTTTTTCATGGAACCTTTAATTCTTTTCTATACAGTATCTGAGGGCGCAATCCTAACCTGGAGTTAGGCCAGCCAAATTTAGCTGGCATAAGGAGCACTATAAGGTATGTTTGGACCCCTCTCTGAGTCAGAGAGGCCAGCACATCCCCCAATGCCATCTCCCTGACTCAGAGTGGTCCAAATGCAGTTTACGGTGACCCTTGTGCCACCCAAACGTTGCTTGCTTAACCTAACCTAACTCCAGGTTAGGATTGTGCTATGAATTGGAGATATGCAGTAGAATTGCTGAGACACCTTACGTGTTGAAGCAGAGATATTGTTTATTTTGGGTAACTGTTTTGGTGTAGGATGCAGTATTACAGAAAAGAAAAAGAGTACTGGAAATGACTAAACAAAAATAGATTCAATAGCAGTGCTGGTAGATTATTATTCTTGTAGTTGGGAGAACGCTAGTAGAGGGGAGAGTTGCAGGTGACTGCTACAGCAGTCTTCTACAGCAAGAAGTCACATCTGATGTCTTTCCTTTGCCAGGTGAATTTACATGGAAGTTTATAATCTTTTTATGTTTTATTTTGATAAATTTATTATGAAGATGTTAGCTTCAAAAAGGTTTTTTAAAAGAACTACCTAGCAGCACATTATTATAAGTAGGTAGTTTTGTTATCTCTTTTTAAACACAACAGAAGGTATGTAGGCTGGCAAAAACGCTTCTGTTAGAAGCTATTTGTCATCCATATGCCAGAAGCCCTGCTGTATTACACATACATTACAGTGCATCCACACTAACAGTTTTCTACCATCTGCACCGCACGCATTTTATTTCACAAAAAAGATACAAATCTAGAAAGATTCGTACCTTTGGACATTTCAAACTGTTTTTTCCCCAACCATGCACTCTGAATCTTCTTTTACTATCAGAGCCTTTTCCCCTTTGTTGGCTAAGTGTTGACTAGTGCATCATTTTCACTCAACTGTTGATGTACTAAAGTTTCTTGAACAAAAGCTAACCAAATCTAGCAACCATATTATCCTATGTAATAGTCCTGGGTGCTCCTTTCTCTCAAACTGCGGCAAGCATTTTAGGGGATGAATGGATTGAAAGTACGGAGGATGTGTTAGTTCAAGGATAGCAAGGGTAAAATGGAAATAAAATGTGATGAGGTCTGGATGAATCTTAGAAGAAGTAATATTTACCTTCTTTGACCTAGCACATTGATTCTGATATTTCTGCCTTATTATTTTCTTTGGCCTGGGGCCAAGGGCCTAATTGTACAAGGTTAAGATGTGATGCTTTCACATCATTAAACATTTCTTGAACAAAAAGGGGCTCCTGCAAGAAGCTGTTGGCATGACACTGCTGTAAATCCATCTTCTTTACCTTTCTCTTTAATATTGCCTCTGTAGTACAGGCCTCAAATAAGGCACAAGAGGGCTACCAGAAGAGTCACAATAGCTGCTAGCCACAAGTTTGCATTCATGGGAATCTTAGGCGTTTAGTCTCAATCAGTCCAATGGGACTTACTCTTATATAAGTGTGCCTAAAATCTTAACATACACAGTGGTTTTCCTTTTGCATTAAACAGTGTCAAAATGGTGAGAATGAACTTCTGCAAGGCATGGAACAGTTTCACAGCTTGCTTTGAATACAGGATCTCAAGAAATTCTTTCTTTAATTGAATAAACATGAACAAAGTTTCTGTAAAAGTGAAATTTATTTCCTTTAAAAAATACATTTTGAAAATAAAGCTAATGTAGCTAGTTCCAATATACTATACAATGCTTCAGTTAATGAAGGTAAGTTTTTACTGTACTTAATGGCCGTATTTTTAAAATGCTACTAATCAGCTGTGCAAAATAAACTGTTAGATTAATTAATGCAATAGTGGCATAATTGTAGTAGTCAGCTTTTTTATCATTCAGTTTCAACTTCTGATTTGGAATTTGTATAGATGAATATTAAAAATACATCTTTTTTAAAAAATACAGAGGGCAGTTTATAGCTAAAAGTAGATAAATAATAGTACAAAATATCAAACGAAGGCAGTTGTAAGCCTGCAGTATCATCTCTATTTTATCCAAATGTGTAAAATATTTAGCAATATGGATCACTGACTCAGTTTTTGCATCTGTTTTGTACACATGATACTGATACACATTAGCATTGATTTAACATTCTTAGAATGATTCCTCCAATTCTCATTTCATACAAAGTTATCATCAAACTTACAGTGGAATCCTAAGCATATTTAACCAGAAGTAAGGCCTACTGAGTTCAGCCAGGCTTTCTTCAAGGTAAGTGTGCAGAGGAGTGTACCCTTAATATTCTTAAATTCCAAACAAGTTACACTTAGCAAATTTATTGCCAATGAGAAATGGCTCGTTATTTATGTAGGAACTTTGTTTTACCAGCATTATTTATCTTTTTTTAGAGGGCTTTTGCAAACCACAGTTAACAGACTCTTCCTCTTCTTCCTACCTCATTTTTTTTATTTAAAGAATTAATAGTTAAAATATAATATTGTTACATGATAAGAATGAACCCCAAGAAGTTTTCTTAAATTTGGATTGACAATGACTGGATGCTAGTCAGTGTTTCTATAAATATTTGACTGATATACAGTCAGGCTGCATCTTAAGCACATTGTACTATACTTCAGGTATAGTTCAAACAAAAGTTGAAATAGTGCAGGTGATTCTGTCCATCGTTATACTTACTCAGTATATGCCCCAGGAAGGAGCCTGAAATGGGAGAATGAAGCTGCTGTTCCTGTGTGTCTCTCATACTGTGATTTTAGTTCTTAAAGGAACAGTACATATTTTTTATTTAAGATAGTTTTAACTGTACACAGTTTTGGCTGTACATAACGAACTCAGGAATACAACCCTGGAGTAAGATGTGGGCAGACTGTACTTTGGGATGAGCAATCATCTCCCTGATCCAGCAAGGATCATTTACACACAAAAACCTATTTTTACACACAACCAGACTTTCTGGACTGGCATTACAAAAGGAAGAGCCCTGATTCTAATATGCAGAGTTTACTCAATCTACAGATCACCAAAAAAAAAAAAAAAAAAAAAAGAGCAGCCTGCCCACAAGACACCCTCATTTCCTTGCTTCCCACTAACTGATTAGTGATGTCAGAAGAAACAGCAGCAGTCATAGGTTTGGCAGAAGAAAAAGAAAAGATGTTTCAGTACAGTAGCCTGCTATTTGTGACAATATTTATATTGAAACAGATGTGCATTTTCTGCAATGACTATTAAATATAATTTACACTTACTCCTTGACATCTGAATGTTAGTAGCGCTGTTTAAATTTAGACATGATAAGCATAGTTTAAGATCTTTGATGAGAAGCACCCACTTAATTGTACTAGAAACAAGAAAAAAATTGTACTGTTCTCCATTCCTTACTCCCCGCTACGACTGTATCCCTAAGGGCATACAAAGCATTTTGCATGGTTCCACATGCAATCACAAGCAGAAGAAGTTGCCCTATAATGAGATACTGACAGTTTCACGTGCGACATCTTCCACGAGGCATTGCACAAGAACAAAGCCAGGTCAGGACGTAATTTTGATTTCTGTGCACAAGACCCCTGTGCTGTCACTTCCATGTGCGCAAGCCCTTTCTATGAGTAGAAAGATACAACCCAATAAATTTAATTTGAGGGTATTCTTTGCTATGTAGTAATGGAAAATCAGTCAATCTTAGGGAAAAATACAAAAAGTATTGTATTACTTTATACTCACAGATCTGTGACCAAACGAGAAATTAAATTTAGCTATTATGCACTGAAAACCTCAAGCCTCCAGCTAAATTTAGGCACCACAAAGCTGGTGATCAAAGTATCCCTGCAGGCTGATGTGATCCTTATCCTCATACTCCCCAGTGTTTGGCATAATCATAGAGTGTCATGATGTCCAAGCCTGGCAAATACTGTTACTGCCAAGCATATACTGTTTTCAAGTGGATGAGAAACCTGGGACTGAAGTGGGTCTCAGTTTCAGAGATAAACTTGGGCTAATCATAATGGCAATTGCCTAATTTTGATATCACAATAGCGAGTCTATCTCAAAACATGGACGCTGAGAATGAAAAAGGAAGAGAGGAGAAATATGTAAGCTTATGGAATGCTCCCAATTGTTTAAACCATGGTTTGGTGATCAGTTCTGTGAAATCTGAACTGAGCTATAAAATTTAGGAAACTGGTGTTTGAATCCTTAATAGGAGGAGATAAAATATCAAAGGAAAGTACTAATTTGAAAGCTTCTAGCTATTATCTTGTGCAATCCTAACCCCATTCTGGAATAGGCAGGCCAACTGGCCTGCCCCATATCCAGCAAGGGAATGGGACTGGCTGCAGCGCAACCCGGGGCAAGGGGAATCGATTCCCCTCCCTCCCGGGTATTGCAGCAGTGGCCTGAATGGCACTACTTGGATCTGTGCCATCAAAATCAGCACTGCAAATCCAAGCTGCCTAGAGCAAGGCTTGGCCGCACTGGGGCAGGGGGTGAGCATCTGGCCTAAGAGACGGATCCTAGCACCAACCCTCCCCAGGCCAGACTGCCCATATGCCTGCTCTCCCCCACCCCATTCCACCTTTCCCCTGCCCTCCCCACCCCCCTGTGCCGGCCCGGGAAACAGCATGGAGAAGCCAGCGCACATTCATGCGCTAGCCTCCCCTCCTCCTGAGTCATCACAAACATGCTTTACAGTGAGTTGGTGACATGCCTGGGCCAGCACAGGAGACTTGTGCCAGCCCATCCTGGGGCTTGAATTGTGCCCTAAGTGGGATCATCGTTCTTGAAGTCGACATGAGTATCACTTCTCCTGAGTTTAATGCAAGCAGAGCAGCACCAGTTTAAGAAGCTCTGCAATGTCTGCACTGCTGTTGGGCCTGCATGTAGAAGTTTATGATTTTCCATAAGAGCACTTTGTTTTAAACATAATTGAAAAGAACCTCTTTCAGTCTCTTCTGTATTCAGGTTGAATCTCTCAAGATCTGCTTTAAAGCCTAATATTAACCAAGTTTGGTTTCGTTGCATATTAAGCTGTTCTGTGGGTGTCCTTCCTATACCTTTGAAATGCATGATATGGTATATGCGACTTCATAAAAATCCAATTAGTCATGTTGTGCCAGTCTTGATCAGGATACTCTGTAAATCTTCTGGCAGTGCAAGTATAATTGAATCAATGTGCATCTTTAACTTTTCCACAGTGCCAGGTTTCACAGGTAATTTTTCTCCATCCGCCTGTAACAACAGAAAGTACAATTTAAAAAAATTATGGTAATTTGAAATTATGAAATAATAATATGAAATAATAATTATTGAAATTATGGTAATTTGAAAGACCAATAAAGATTCAGTTTTGACCAGACTGGAAAATTTCAAATGTTGTTAAACAGGACTGTTAATCTTAGTATAAGCAGCTGGACAGAGACACAAACTGACTTGCCTGTCACTGAGGCTGAGAGGACCTCTGTACATTCAGGATTCAGGAAAGTTGAGCTTAGCATGCAGTCTGACTTAAAACCTTCTGAGACAAACTCTCTCTTTGGGTTTTCCTGGCCTTCATATCTTGATTTTGGTTGTTGCATTAGAGGCTCTTTATATACTCTCCCTCAAGTCAGAACTCTGAAAATTTCAAAGTTAACCATGACTTGTTCCCAAATAAGAGAACAACTGAACTGTGTCAGTTCAACTACAACCATGTGATTTACAGGCTGCTATATATGCTGCTACAGGTGCCCCCCATATCTGTAGGAGATACGTACATCCCCTCTGCAGATACGGAAACCGCAGATAAAAGGGAACCCTAGACTTACTGTGGTGCCAAGCACACCTGTCATTTCTTTTGCAGCTTGTTATAGATGCTAGAAGCAGTCAGCCAGAACACTGAGGAAGGAGACAGCCAGAACTCTAACAGGAAGCTGAAAGATTTCTGCTTCCTGTTAGCATTCTCTTAGTCACCCTCCTTCAGCATTCCAGATGGCTGCTTGTTATGTCCTAGCATTCTGCACAGGAAGAGACAGGAGTGCTTGGCATCACAGTACAGGAAGACAAGTGCAGGGGCAATGGTTTTGGCTTGAAGAACTGTTGAGAAGAAAATCTGCAGATATGGGGGTATGCAATAGTGCTATCTAGCCGGTATGCTGGGCGCGACTTACGTTTGATCGGCAGTCCGCCCGTTGTGTCACGCCACGTTCCGCCGCTTTCCCATCCGCTGGGGCGTGACGCAACGGGCGGACTGCCGATCAAACGTAAGTCCTGCCCAGCGTACTGGCTGGATAGCACTACTGGGGGTATGTATTCATTTGCTAGCAATACACTGCACAAAAAGGTATTCTTATTCCTCATCTCAGAAGAGTGCAACAGGTGACTGATTCTCTAGCTGGGCGACAGATCTACAGGCTCCTTGCCCACAAAACTTGTCCCAGATGGTTGAGAATAAAAGAGTTCTAGCATACAAGCATCCTACTGGTTTTCCTTTAATATCATTAAAGGTGGACCAGCCTGCTGGCCTGGAGGAACAGCCTCCTTCCATTCTCCCACACTATCCTCAATCTGATCTATGATGTATCTTCAGGAATGGAATGGGACCACCAGGGGGAGCTACTAACATGCACCATTCTCCACTCTCAGGACACAGGGAAATGCTGAAAGTGCAGAAGTGATATTGTTGCCCAATACCTCGTTATTTACATGTACGTGGTGCTGGGTCCATGTCAGGCAAGCATGACCAGACTAGTCTTGTGGCATTTTGCTTGAGCTAATGGCAAGGAAGTATCAGTCCACAAGTCTTTGGAAAAACATCAAACTTTGATGTTTTGAAAGCAACCCTACCCCACCATCTGGTCAGCTTGGGATAAATCTTGCAATTTCATCACCAGCCACACCTTGCTTTGTCAGCAGATCTGAATTTATAAATAAGGCCATGTCCTGGGAGCCTCCTGCCTCTGAAGTAAACCAAGTTTATTAGTGAAAGCAAAAGAAGTGCATTCAACCTTGGATTTCCTCATCAACCTCACTGTAAACTCAATCAAGAGTCTTATGGTAATTGAGCCTCAAAAATGCTAAATGGGGACTAAAATAGTTGCAGAGAGAGGCCAGGAGAAAAGAAGTACAGACAAGAGGATAACAGTGTCAAGATGTAGAAGAATGAACCTAGGATATGGACCCTTGCTGTAGTCCAGCCTCACACCCCTTTAGGGATTAGACTTCTGCATTTTCCTATGGTCTCTGTGGTTGCTAGGCCAGCTTGCTTACTTTATTCTGGCAAAGAGAGGGAAAGCACTTGTATGTGCAGCAGTCACTGTCTGGAGGAGCTATCCTATTCCCAGACTCATCTGCTGCAGGAAAAGTCAAGTTAATCTAGACTTGCTCTCTCAATAAGAGGTTCAGAACCACAACGGGAAATCAATCCAGAAATTTCCTGAACAGTCTCCACCTTTAATTATAGATATACTCTCTACAGAGGCTTAATAGCACTCTTTTATAATTTAATCCTGTTTTATAGATACAGAAAAGTTGTTTTAAGCCACTATTCTTCCCCCATTCTGAATCACTCTCAAAATAAGTAGTTGTCCCTAAATATCTGCAGTGAGGCACTCCTGCAACAGTTATGTGAATGCAGTTTGTGTGTTCACATAAGAGAATTTGAGAAAGGCCCAAGCACCTCAACAAGCACTTTTCAAGATTGACTCAAATCCTGATGGCATATGGTACTTAGGGCCCAATTCTAAAGTGGGACAGCGCGGGTGGCCTCTGTGCTGTCCTGGCAACTGGTATTATGAAAGTGCCATAAGGACCACCAGTGCTGGAGTTCAAGATGGAGAAAACTTCTCAGGTGAGCAATCTCTGGCAGGCAGCAAGGCTTTTGGGGCAGAGGGGAATACAGGGGGAATGCAGGGAGGGAGTAGAACTGGGTGGGGATAGGTTGGCCAGAAGGGAAGATAGGGCCCAGGATGGGGACAGCAGCAGAGCCTACTGCCAAATCCAATGCCCAGTCCTGCACTCACTACATAGGTACCACCGGGGCTTTAACAGAGTAAGGGAACATACATTCCCATACCCCAAGGAGCCTCCCTCATGCTGCTGCCCCCACAGGATGAAGCAGCTGCCATTTTGGCACCACTGAACCTCACAGTGGCCCACAACTCAATGAATCATACTTTGGAGTAAATATACATAAGGTTGCATTGTTACTTACCAATTTCTCCTTTAATTTTAAGACTAGATCCACTGTTTCCACTTCAGTATGCTTCTGACTCCAGAAAAGCAAGTCCTATCAAAAGGGTGAAGTTAAGTTCACAACACTTTTCATTTAAAATAAGCCACTAAAATGTTTCATTATTGTAGCTTCCTGAAATAGCATAGATGCCCCCTGATTTGCATCTAAGCAAGTACAGTAAGCGCATTTCACAAAAAATGGTTAAAGATGAGGGAATTAAAGTTTTCAAGCACACCAGATGAACAATCATTACGGGATGGCGATTAGAAACAATATGCTATCATGGAGGGAAGAATAAATATAATACGAGCAGCAGACTGTAAAAGCAGCTTTATCAGAACAATTTCTGAGTTTCTTGTGGATTCTTCTTCTCTTACCAGTGACTGAATTGCAGATACTTTGGGATTGGGCAGCCCAATCCTAAACTATCCAGCTCCCATAGGAGCAGAGATGCCAAAACAGCTACTGCTGTATCCAACGGGAGCTGCAGCTGCTGTCAGAGGCTCCTCAAGGTAAGGGAATACTCATCCCCTTCCCCTGGGTAAGGGTGCTGGCCCAGCAATGGGCCTTCTCAAGTCTGCGCCAGCTATTTTCCCAGTGCAAACTTGATAACCTCCATGTCAGGCTGCACAGCCTGACATGGAGGATGATATAGCAGGTCAGATGAACTGCACACATACAGATTCATACATGGTACAATGCTTTTGCAAACAGAATTACATGCTGTTCAGTTACAAATATTTCCATGCTGCAAAACCCAGGGCGCAATCCTATACTGCGCTGGCCGGCCAACGCCATATCCAGTGCAGTACAGGAGAGGCTGGAGCCTCCACGCGGGAAGGGAGCGTGCGCTCCCTTTCTTTAGGGGAGGCTCCAGCCTTCCCTATGGGCTCCTCGAATCTGCACCTGCTAGACACAGCTTAGCAGGCACAGATCCAAAGAGCCTGAGTGGCCCGAATCTGGGCTGTGCGGCCTCCCAAACGAGTCTAGGATTCGGCCGTATGGCTGAATCCTGGACCCGCCCATGTCCCGCCCAACCTCCTGCACTCCTCCCGCCAATCCCGAATCCACCCCGTCATGGCACCTCCCTCATGCTGCTGGCTTTGGCCACAGCTAGGGAGGCACTGCATGGGCGCAACAGGACCAGTGCTGCCTGCAGTGCAGGTCCTGTTGCTCGAGCGCTGACATGGGGGTGCTGATCTGCGCCCCCACGTCAGCGCTAAGCGCACAGTGTCGGCACAACCCCACTGCCCCAATGCTGCACAGTCCACAGGATTGTGCTGCCAATCTTATAGTTGGACTCAGTCCCAGACGGAACCCAATTCTAGCACCAAGGAAAATATTAAGGCACTATATGAATAAAATTGATGGGGACCTAAAAAGGCCCTTACATATAAAGCATGACTGTACATATATGCATGGGTGTGCATTAGAGAGACAGTATTTCCTTTCCAGTGTCTTTATACTGCTGCCCTGAGGGTCTCCTAGCTTACTGGAGCAAGTTTTGGGGCACAGGGGGCTACAGTAGGAAGGTAGCAGCTGAAAAACACTAATAAGTACACAAAAGACTATGAACAACCGTTTGGATCCAAGCAATTATTACTACAATGTCCCCACCACCGTACAGTTGCTATCTGATAAAGATATTCTGCTTGTTGGAATGGTCATGCCATAAACTTGGCCATAAAAACCAAGCATAAGGAAAAATAGTGCTTTGTAATTTAGTATTCAGAGAGTGGACAAGGAATAAAATGCTTAATGCAAAGTCACTTTTCTAACCTCATCACACAGTGCTTCTAAATGCAGTGCCTCCAGCTTCTGTGTCATTTCTTTCCTCCGAGTCCTGAACCAGCCGTCAAAGTTAGGAGATGTCAAAAACCGTCTTTAAGACAAACAGAACATTAGATTCATTCGTGGAACAAAGCAATACTCTGGGGAAGGGCTGAAACTCCATAGCGGAGCACTTGTTTTGCAGATAGAAGGTCCCAGGTTTAATTCCTGGCAAATTCTGGGAGGACAGAGGAAAAATTCCTATTGAAAATCTTGGCAAGCCAGTCTGAGTTTACAACACTGAGCTAGATGGTTTTACTTAGTGCAAGGTAGCTTTCTGTCTTCCTAACCAGCCTTATAGAAATCCTCTGCCTTCTAAAACAAACACATTTAAAATTAAACACAACCAGTTCCAAGATATCAGGGAGAAATCTCCTAGATATGAAGAGATGAAATCATATTAACTGTGTGAAATATTGGATAATTACGTTTTCCAAGAGTCGTTATGTATTCTTCCTCATCATAATTCATTACAAATCTAGCTAACCATGAAAAATAAAGATGGTTATATCCCATGTTAAAAGGGATCCTTTGGCAGAGGAAGAATGGAGTGATTTATAATAATGGGGTACAGCCAGCAGGAGTTTCACTGTTCTGGTATACTTGGGCAGAGATTAGGCTTTTTGGGAGAATGAGAATAGATAGTGATGTGAGATGTACACAGAAGCAGCAGTTCCAAATGTCTCAGCACAAATACAGTACTGAACCTAGACCTATATTTAACTCCAGGTGAACTACAGATTCATTAGGTTTTTTTCACAAAGACACTATAACTATGACGTAGAAACAGTAATAATCTGTCTGACATGGATTATAAACTTGAGGATGAATGCTGTGAGTTAGGAGTTATAAAGTAGGAGACAAAGTATAAAGTATTATCCCATTATTAAGATAATGTCACTTGCTCTAGGAAACAACCTCCCTGGACTTGGGCTATTTCCTTATACTACACAGTGGCATGCCAAGTATTGAACGGAACACATAAATGATGCGAAGTCCTTTTCAGAGAGCTTTACAGTACTGAACAAACAAGTATAGGGAGAAGAAAATACAGGTATGAAAATAGGCTAGGAGTAATTTACACTCCAATGTTAATAAGATGTATTTACTAGTATTCACTTATGCTTTATGCAGGTATAATTGTGACAGGGAACAAATGAATGCTAATTCAATTCACAGTAGAACCTCAGGCATTAAAACATTCTAGGTACATCGCAGTGAGAAGTTCTGTTGAGCAAGCATCCTTGATATGAGGAGGACTTGTGAAAGAGCGCTACATTTTTGCGCATCTCATTCATTTAAATTAGACCTGCGCACAAGAACTTTCCACTGGACTGTACCCTTTCAGTTTGTAAACGAACTATAAACTTCTGTACAATCAATGGAAGAATTCTGAGTCTGAATTGAGAGAAAGTTTGATGTGCATCCCCTTTGCCATGCTGAAATAAAGTGATTAATCTTGAAAGTGCTACAACGCTCTACTGTCTCTGCTGCAACAAACTAACATGGCTACCCCTCTGGAAGCATATTTTTTCAGGTTGATGAAACATGGTGGTAATAACAGAAAACACAATTCATTGTGTTTCATAATGCTCTCCAAATAGGGAAAAAGTTATGAATTATTGTAACTAAAGAGGCAATTGTAAGGAATTTTGTACAATAATTCAAGCTAACATAGAAGGTTTTCTGCCTCAAATAAGTTTTTCCCCCCTTTAATGCGGGGGTCTCCAAACTTTTCACTACGAGGGCCACATTGCATATTTTACACATTTTCATGGATTGAAAAAAAACACCAGTTTTATAAATAAATAAATGAATGAAATGTAAATGAAGGAATAAGTTTTACTTACCGTATATAATCGTGTATAGGTCAAGAAATTTATCCCTAGAAACTGCCTTGAAAAACCTGACATCGACTTATATTCGGGGGAACTTATATTCAGGGGAATACGGTAAATGCCTTCACTCACAAGATGGGTGGAGCAAGGCCGACACTGTTTCTGAGTGTTCCTGCCTGTCACGTGGCTCCTTGTAAGCCACTAAACTGCAGAGCCTTCTGAGCATGCTCAGAAGCAGCTCAGGAAAATGGAGTCTTATGGAAAGAGAAACTGAGCCACACTGCACATTTACTCATGAGTAGGTGGTTGTGCCATGATCAATCAATCAATCAATCACTAGTATTTATATACCGCTTTTCAACACAAAGTTCACAAAGCGGTTTACAAGTAAATAATAACATTAAATTTAAATGGTTCCCTGTCCCTAAAGGGCTCACAATCTAAAAGGAATGGAGAACACCACCAGCAACAGCCATGAGAAAGACACTGCTGGGGTGAAGAGGGACAATTGCTCTCCCCCTGCTAAATTTAAGAGGACACCACTTGAAAAAGTGCCTCTTGCCCAGTTAGCAGGGGTCGGAAAGGGCAGGCCAAGGAAAGGGCAGGCCAAGAGGAATGCAACGCTGCCAGAATGGTCCCAATCTGATGAACGTAGGCCCCAAAAAATACTCAAGAAGGAAGTCCCTCCCTCTAAACTGAGGAGCCGTATGGAAAGCGAAACTGAGCTATACATTCATGTTTACTGCAACATGTGAGTTGAGTTCAACAGGGCTTTGCAATTTCAAAGCTATTATGCAGGCTCTTTCCAGGAGGAGCATTCAGACCATGTGCTGAGGTACTATGCAAATTATTGGGTGTGTGTGTGTGTGGAAGAAATGGGCTCTTTTATTCCTCCATTCAGATATGCATAATCAAGTCCAAGCCTTGAGCATTTGTTTGTGTCTTGATTAATTTTTCCCAGCTCCCGCTCCTATGGCTACATCCAGTAGCTTCTGTGTCAGTGTATCTGCTCTCAAACAAGTTTGATGGGACCATGCAGACTGCTGCTTCCCAGCCCTAGCTGCTGCTCTTATGGTTCTTTTTTTGCTTATTATTGGGTTACCAGATACAAATTGGACAGAGTGCCTGTACCTTTAACCTTTGTATAGAAGAGGGAATTTGAGCAGGTGCAGCTTTGGAAACCCTTCCATGATGAGTTGCACCTGCCCAAATTCCTGCTTCTATACAATGGCTAAAGGTATAGGCACTCTGTCCCAGTTTGTATCTGGTAACTGTATAATTAATTAGTTCTAGCCTTGAACAGTTTTGTGTGCTTTGTTTCATTACTCTAGCATGCCATGCCCATTCAGACAACCCTTCTGTTTAATGACATCCCTTCTTGTGGGTCCCCATAGGCTGTCATTTTCAAAAGTGGGTCCCAGTGCTAAAAGATTTGGGAACAACTGGCTTGATAGTTGCTTGCTATGTTGCTGTTTTATTTTGTTTTCCCTGTACTTTAATAAATAGGTACATTGTACAGTTCTTAGATTATAATTATTGGTAGATCATTTGTCAGAATCTGGTATTGGCCAAAATTAGACAAAATTATCTAATTCAATGAATTGCCGGTACCCCTAAGTTTTGTCCTCAACTTATCTACGGGGCATGGCAAATTCATTGATTTTTGCTTAAAACTTGCCCTGATACATGACATTGACTTATACACGATTATATACGGTAGATCTTTTTTTGTAATCAGCATATTACTCAGAATAAAAGAGGTATGTGATAGTGACAAAGAAACAATGCCGCACTTAAACTATAAAATGATATATAATAAGTAAAAATGTCAAACATTGGCAAATGCTCTGACCCAAAAAACAAGTTTTTGTGGGCCCAATAAAATCTTGTGGCGGGCTGGATGTGGCCATAGTTTGGAATCCCCTTCTTTAATGTAACTGAATTAGATCAAGCGCAGGGAACAATTATTCAATATATTAACAATGTTACCTGTACAGTCCTATCCAGTCTCCCTTTAATCTAGAAGTAAGTTGTGGCCCTGCTTTCTCCAGTGTTTTCATAAATTCCTCTTGGTTGAATGCTTTCAACTGTGGTGGACTCTACAAGGGAAATAAAGCTGTAAGCAGCCTGGATACAAACTCTTCCACAAATTAGTTTTCATCGCATGAAGATTTTCATACCTTCCAAGGTGATATGCTTTTCTGCAGAGGCATCAAACTTGCAACATACCGTTCCTGAAAAACACGATATACAAATAAAACCCCTAATATCTGAAATTCCTGAAATGGCAAATCAGTAATTATTTGGTTTCAAGTACCTGAAATGTTGAGTAAAAGAGCAGTTTTGAAAAATATGGCAAAATGCTGTGGTGGCATTTTGATAATCAAGTATTACACTAGACCTACTCAAATGTAAATTGAGGGGATTTAAAGTTCAAATGAATGTATCGGAATACTAACAGGTTTATACAATCAATTATAGTTTATAATACATTCTTTCCTTTCTGATGGCAGCCCCTGATGGTTCATGGATTGTGCTTCAAAGAGCTCACAACTTTCAAAAGAAGTCTGTGTGCTTCATTGCACATGCCAGTTTAGAATGTAGTGTGAGGAAGGACAGGAAACCATACCCACATCTGACAACACCCTGACCTAAGAACACAGAAGAAGAGTATGATCTACACACACACACACACACACACACACACACACACACACACACACACA
>JAJKFI010000004.1:27866389-27892013 GCA_029204185.1 Lerista edwardsae | reverse complement strand
ACACACACACACACACACACACACACACACACACACACACACACACACACTTCTATATCACTGTGCATCCTTGCTTGCCTCATCATATTTGATGTTATTCTGTCAAGCTGCCTTTGGCTACTGCATTCAATAATCCAACTAAATTAACACGGATTAAAACAGATTAAAACTAAAGTGAAAATTGAAAAAAAAGTAGCATCAAGAACTATCCCTAATTTTTTTTAAGATACATGGAAAGAAATTAGTTGCAATTTACTAATAAGTATTTTAAGGCAAAGGCTTGAGGTTAAGTTGTACAACAACAACAAAAACCAAACAAAAAAACCCCAGACACCTGGGGCCATACAGCAAATTCCTCAATTAACACAGAACAAAATACATTTTTCCATTTAACACTGCCTGGAGCTATCCTGAACAAGTAGAGGTGCCAAGAAAAATGCTCCACTAATATGCATACTGCATCATTGGTCAGCAAACAGAGGCCTGTGGACCAAACCAACCTGTTGACGGGACAAAATCTGAGTCATTAACCAATTATACCCTGCCCAAGTGCCTGTCTACTTCATTCATTTTTCCTCTAGGGCTGAATGAGGAGGGAACTAGAGAAAGTGCACGTATCTGGTGCAATACTTGCTGTTTTACTGGTGGGCGAGGTTGAGAAAGTGATGTACAAGGATGAGAAGAGATTACAAGGCTACAAGAAGCATCCAATGAAAACCTATTCGTTTCTAAATTGAGAATTGGTTAGATAGCAAATTCTATTTAGGTGCACACCCTGCTGGTCTGAACTACTAGAAACATACATATTTCTTCTTCACCAGAACAGTTACTGACATTATAAGAACAATACTGTATTTCCCCAGACTTTTTTATTGTTAGCTAAAAAAAGGAAACATATTCAAGTATGATGGTCAGAAGGAAAAAAAAAAACCTTTGCTGATAATTACAGTAGCAAAACTATAAGAATTACCATGCAGAAATATTTCGCATGCATAATTCCTCTGAAATTCTTCTGACTTCAAAAGAAATATTGTTCAGCTCAGCATACCAGCAGTTTCTGGCTCCGTGTATGTTTACAAAGCAGGAGTTACCTTTCCAAGCGTTCAGAAGCACATACAGCCCTGGGATGAGCACCCCTACAACCAGGACTGTGAGGATTTATTCCACTTCTAGAATGTGGATTTTATACAATCGTGAGAAAAAACGGATTTCCTGTTTTTTGAGAATTGTGCTTTAAATCCTTTTCCAAAAGACATGCAAATTTTGAAGGGATCCTCAGATAGTGGATGAAGAACCAGCTAGGCGTGCTCTTCAAATTCTGTGTGTCTTCACTTTAAACTTCTACCAGATTTCAATATTTTCATGGGTCAGAAAGACATTATACATAGGATAGCTTACCAGAGGAATAATGAAGCTCTGTGTCAGTTCTAAGAAATAACGCCTGAGTATTATGCTTTGGGCTTCTGCAGGACGTTTCTGCTGGACTCCCTAAAAAGATCAATCACAATAAACAGTCTACCATCTCAGCAGACTACAAGCTATAGTCATACACTGATTTACATCTAATATGCAATAAACTTTATCTTAAGGTTGACTCTAAAAGCTCATTGTATGTATCCATTCAACAATTCAACAGGCCATGAATTAATTTACAGTTTTAAATTAAGTCTACAGATCCGCAACTCTTGAGGATGGACTATAAGAAAACACGATTAAAAGAAATAGCCGTTAAAATGGTTATCTGAAGATAGACTGGAATATGTTCATATATGCCTATTAAAGCATTAAAATGGTCTTTTACACAGGAAACAAGTCATGTTTTCCTTTGTTTGTACTCAGACTTTACTAAAGAGGTAACCTCGAGGTTATGATGTTAAACTTTACATAGGTGGCAGGATTTCCAACTCCTTATCCCCCAAAAGCAGCTCCTTAGGCTGCTTAATAAATTGTTTTTGGAACTCAAGGGAGTTTCAAAAGTGGTCTACCATGCAGCAGATGAGTCAAGAATTCTGGTGTGAGCACTCAAAACCTTGTGTACACCAGGGGTGTGTGGTGTGGGGGCAGCAGGTGAGGCAGAATCACCCAGTCCAAACAAAATAGCTGCAGCCTCCCCCTGCGAATGTGTTCTACCCACACTCTGACTGTGCAAGGAGAGGCTGTGGCTAATTTCTATAGAGCAGTTCTGCGTCACCCGCTGCCCCCACATCGCACATCCCTAATATTATTTACTTATTGTGCACCTAAATAAGTTTTCAGGATCACGGCCTTCATCTTCCAAAGATCAAGAATTTCAAATGCAGATGCCAATTACTAGTGGACTGTATTTCCCGCTCAGGAAATGTCCATGAATTGGACATTATTTTTCATTAATTATATTTATTCCATTCTTCAGCATGGCTTGAAGGCAAACTGTGGGTATAAAAATGGAAGAGCAATATTTCTTTGAAAGAAAGTAATAACTGAGCTCTGTTGCTTTTTTTCTTAAACGTATCCCTCACTTTCCTGTCTAATAACCATAAATATATTAGAGTTTCAACGAGAGACAGATCAGAAGTATTACCTTTTGTAACTGTTTTATTATGTCTTCATCTCTGTTCAAGTATGTTTTGTAAGATGAATACACACCTATGGAACAAAACAGGATTTTGCTTTTTTGGAGGGCCTACAAGCATGCCGCAAAACTTAAATGTATAGAGATGAGACTTATTACCTGGTTTAGAATCCAAAGTCTTCAAGTTCTTCAACTTTTTCACCTTCACCTGCTTTGGGACTTCACCTACCAACATGGTGAAAGACACACCCCACAAACATATCATTCAAATGCCAGGGTCTGAAAACATCAGGTCATGCTCTTAAAGCACTTCTATATGAAGATGCAGGCTTTACAGATGTTCATTTCTGACAGCAGTGCCTCACAATACATGGGATGCCGATTCAGAGGTCTCCAATATTTTCAGAGTGGAAGGGGCTTTGATGGATAGGGGATTCAAGAGTCCTAATGCACCCTTGGAATCGTATGCACAGACCTTTTTGGTTCCATAAATTATTCATAAGCAATATGCAAACTCAGACATGCTTAGCATGCAAATAACATGAGTACTCTTAAGTACTCTACTTTGAGTACAGAATCAATATATTTGGCAGAAAGATACAGGATATAAAAATACTGGCCTTGTTAAGTACCTCAAAACAAAATGATTTCATACTTTACCTGACAATTTAATGTCTCCTATTCTGATGATGTGAGGCCAATGCTGTAGAGTCTTGGCAAAAAATGGATTTGTCACTCCTAATATAACAGAAGGTCTGAAATGTGGAAGATTCTTCAATGAGAACAATAAACCCCAGCATAGTGAAAAAGTTATCAAATTCGAGAGGAGGTGCAGCAAACAGCAAAAATGAGCTTGAAGCACCTTAAAGAAAAGCTGCAATCCTAGCCATGTTAACTGGGAGGAAGCCCCATTAAGTATAATGGGACTTACTTCTGAGTAGGCATGCATAGGATTGGGCTCTAACAGATTTACAGCTGAGTCCTGAGCTGCCCAGCTCCCATAGGAGCAGCAGTAGCAAAATAGCTACAAAATAGCAAAATAGCAGGATCCACAGCAGCTGCTGGGGTCTCCTCAGGAAAGTTTGAGGGAATCTCCCCTTGGGAAAGCCCCAGCCCCTGAAATAGGACTCCTTGAGACTTCCATTTTGCTGGTGCAGACTTGAGCACCCTGTGTTAGCCGTTCGGCCCGAAGCACAGCATAGAACCTGGCTGTAGAAGCCACCGCCGGGACCCACCCCCTGTGCAGGTCCAATCTTCCCTCCCTGCCCAATCCTGCCCCCTCCCTGCTCTTCCCCACCCTGAATGTACATACTGGTCGCCAGCACTGCTAGAGCGCCAGGCTGAGGCAGGTGCTAACTAGCGCACTGACACACTTACTGCCAGCACTATGGGCCTTAGGATAAGGTCCTTAATGTGACAATCACAAATCAGAACCCATTTAGTCAGGTGCATGAAGCATTATCCTTGTCAAACAGATTATGCATATCAATATAATCTACATAGGGATATAGAAAAAAAGTTTAAGCAGTGGAGTCAAAAGGCCATGAAATGAAAGAGTTACAGCAAATGAGATTTCCATACAGTGTTCAAATACAAGCAGAGCGATGATTCATGACAGCAATAATGGTCACATTTCCCCACTGCTTACCATTTTTTTCTTTTTATACATGGGTACATACATATGTATGTATCAGCCCACAGAAGACAACATCTCATGAATCCAATTAAATGAGCTCCAGCCACAAAAGCATATGCCACAATAAACCTCTTGGTTGTTCAGGTTTCACAAGACTTTTATGTGTTTAAACTAAGTTTTAATTGTACTTACAGAATTATGAACATTTTAACCATCACCACCAAGTTTCTCTTAACTTCTGGACTAAAACAGTGGATTGTATCCTAAAATTTCCTTGCTCTGGAGAAGGAAACTTTAGGATACAATCCATTCAGTTTTCCTCTAAATTGCTATTTATTGAAAACGGTATGATTATGAAAAAGATAAAGCAACAGTGATGGCAAATTGAGGGCGCAATCCTACCCAGTGCTGGAATGGCAAGTCCGGCCGGCCAGCGCCACATCTAATGCTGGGTTGGAGAGGCTGCAGCCTCCCAGTGGCAAGGGAACATTCGTTCCCTTGCCGCGGGCGCAGATCTGAGGAGATTGCGCGGCCTGCCTAAATAGCAGGTGCAGATCCGAGGAGACTGTGCGGCCCGAATCAGGGCTGCGCGGCTTCCCAAACGGGTGTAGGATACGGCCGTATGGCCGCTTCCCAAGCCCACCCACGTCCTGCCTTCCCCTGCCCACATTCTCCCTCCCTCGCCCAATCCCCGTGCCGCCTTGACATGGAGCATCTCCTGCACCAGCCGCTTTCGGCCAACGCAGGAGAGGCTTGCCGTCGGCACTCTCAGGCCGATGCTACTCGTAGCGTCGGCCTGACAGCTCGAGCGCCTCTGCGGGGGTGGCGATCGGCACCTCTGCGTCGGCACTCCGCCCCTTGTGTCGACGTTATAATGTAGCGTCAACGCAAGGGTTGCAATAGGATTGCGCTGCCCGTTACAGTATGAAACAAAATAAGGGCGCTTTCCTAACCAACTTTCCAGCACTGACATAGCTGTGGCAGTGGGGCATGTTCTGAATCTTGTAATGGAGTAGTAGTTATGGCCTCCTCAAGGTAAGGGAATGTTTGTTCCCTTACCTCAAGCTGCATTGCCCTTACCCTAGTGCTGGAAACTTGGTTAGGATTGTGCCCTAATTCCATTAGTGTCATCATCAGCTCATTAGAAAAATCATACTGAAGAAAAACAACAGAAGTTAATCTTTCTTTGCTCTTGCCCCCTTGTGAAAAACAGCTGTGCCTATTTTATGAGAAGTGTACCAATGCAACAGAATATTTGCTTTGTTAAGAATATCATATGAATATATGAAACTACCTTTCATAGAGCCAGACTACCTAACTCAACATTGCCTATGCCAGGGCTCAACAGATTTTGGATGCCAAGCCACTATAGCAACTCAACAGTTCCTTGTGGTGCCTAGGGAACCGTTGCAAGGCTGAAGGACAGCCACTTCTGTAAAGAAATGGCAACCACTGCCCCAGCTACACTGTCCCAGAGGAGGCAACAGCAGTGGGAGAAGCAGCAACCATGAACACGGGGATAAGGAATGAGCAGCAGCAGGAGAGAGGACTCAGTTATGAAGATGCTCACTCACGCACTTAAGGGGAGTCACACAGAGCAAAAATGCTTCCCTCCCTCCAGAAGGCCTCCCAGGTGAGAGTGTGTATCAGTGTGTGAAATCGAGCTCCATGCAGGTTGGAGTTTGGCTTTCCCAGAAGTCCAGCTATGATATATGAAATCATCACATTGCATCTGAAGATATCACTGTGCAGCAGTGCTGACCCCTTAGAACAGTGGTTCCCAACCTGGGGTACATGTACCCCCAGAGGTACTTGCCAGGGGTACTTTGGGGAAACTGAAAAAAAGAACTGAATAATGGCAGAAAAGGCAGGTCTGTATTAGAATTAATATAATAGCAACTATATTAATTACAACATTTTGCTAATATGTTACAATACAAATTATGGAGATGGGCTGCCAAGGGGTACATAAGGGAAAAAACATTGGGAACCACTGCTTTAGAGGAAGCACTGCTGTGTATGCATAGGTCTGTATCTTCGCTGCAGCAGCCCCTGCGTCAACTTGAAGACTACAGCTAGTTGTATCTATTCAGAAGTAAGCTCACAGAGTTCAAGGAGACTTACAGTGCAATCCTGGGCTGCCTGGCTCCCAGAGGAGCAGCAGTAGCAAAATGTCTACCAGGATCTGCAGCAGCTGCTGGGGTCTTCTCAGGGGAAGGGACATTCATCCCCTTCCCCTGAGAGAAACCCCTGCCCCTGCAATGGGTCTCATCGAGACTCAGCCAGTTATTTTGCAGGCGGAGACTCGAACAGCCCCATGTCAGGTTGCCCAGCCCAAGGCAGGGGTAGGATCTGGTGGTGGAAGCCACTGCCAGGTTCCCCCCTCCACGTGGAACCAATGCTCCCTCCCCCCCGCCCCAGTTCTGTTCCCTCCCCACCTCTCTCCAGCTACTGGCCTCTGATATTTTTCAACATTGGCACATACCACAGAGCAACAGCCTTCTAGTGCTGTTGAACACTTCTAGCCTTCTAGAACAGCCTTCTAGTGTTCGCGCTACAGAAAAAAATCGGACAAAAATATCTACATTTTGGATGTTGGGATAAGGGAGCATCTACATGTACTTACGCAGAACAGGGATGTTTACACTGTTATAACCAAGGCTGAAAAGGAACCCAGAACAAAACTCCTAAAAGTAGACACTGTTGTCTTTGTCTTACTTGCACACAGGTTTGGGCTCCTAAAACGTGCTTTCCCCACCCCCATCCCTCACCTTTTCCAACAGCTAAAGCTAAAGCTGTTAATGTTTACTTCTCTGTAAAGTTTACATTACAATTTGATACCTCTCAGACAAACAGTACATTATAGTTTTTAAATCAATAGCAAAACAAGTAAATCAGTTCAGTGGCAAGCACAACTATTCTTCTATTATAATTCAGACTTACAAGAGTTAAAGGGTAGACCTGAGACCTTAGTTTTACAAGTCTAAACAGAAGATCCTCCCTTCAGTTTTATAACCCTGCAGGCTATAATTAACTATTTTAAATTGAGTTTAGAGCTCATAGGCTGGAAATAGAAAGCAGCTGATGTCTTGATATATAATTCTATTATTCTGCCTCATGCAGAACTTGCATTAAAAATAATAGTTCTGTGTATTCAGTTGCTGAGATGTTTTTATTCTGACCCGGGGAAGGATTCTCAATTCCAAAAAGAACATATATTGTATGTTAGTATTGCAACGTGTGGTCAAAACAAACTGCCAAACTTACAGTAATTTAACTAGTTTTTGAACTGGAGTGACAGTGTACAAGCAAAGTTTCTCAAATATTCCTCAATTGTTCTTGAATGAAAATGAGTATGTATCCAATGAAGAATAACACTGAGAACAAACATATTGCTCATGGCATGGGGGTGTGAGCATATGTGCGTGTGTGCACGCACACACACATTTTACAAGTAAGACTGTGATTGCATTAGCTGTCATGGGGTCTCAGAAGTCTTAACTGAACATGAAATTGTATATACTTTTTAAAAAAGGCAATAGAAAAAAGAAATACTGAACATGGACACTATATTTGTGAGCAAGTTATTTTGAGAAATTAAATGGTATGCTGTTTAACCAGTCCCATAGAAATAAAGTTTGGAATTTTGATTATCTATTAGGTAAATATAAAACACCTTGCATTTAACATGTTATTATAAAAATATAGCTGGTACTTTCTTGCTCCTGGATGAGATCAAATTTAAGATTTAAAATGTAAGATTTGTTTGAAAACTTTTCAGGGAAATTTTGATATACTACTTCATCCACTGATTAACTACTTTAAATATTGAAGTTGTATAATGTTTCCGTTTTACTTACGGAGCCTGTGTACGAGTGGTATATTCTTTGAATTCACTGTCATGTATCGTAAAGTAAGGCCTAAAATCACTGTAGTATTTCAGAGGTGAGATACAGCTGCAAAGTAAGCACACAGAATATTAAATAAAAAGCACTTTTTTTTTTAAAGATTGCACACTTACTTTACTCTGCAAATTACTCTAGCATCATGAGAACATCAAAAGAAATCTGCAAAGAACTATCAGGTCTAGTAACATATTTCCCACAGTGACCAAGCAGTGGGATCATTTTGATCATTTTGTATCAGAAATTTGATCATTTCTGGCATCATTTTGTATTTTCTAAATAGCTGCATTACAACTTCTGATTTTTCATGTTGCATTTAATGTCAAAATGAATCAAGAACGAACATCTTTTATTTAGGGACATACTACAAGAGCTCGTTTTCCCTCACCACCAGACACCACTTGCAAGTACTGAGCTTACCTGTATTTTTAATTTTTTTGAGAATGTGAGAAAAATTATGGCCTGTGTTTATTTTCTTTTTTAAATGAAAGCTGAGAGTCGGAGGATTCCGCTTCAGCTTCACATTTTTGTGCTACATTGTCAGATCACAATCATGAAGATTTTTAGACTCCTCTGAATGTTTACCTTACAAGTGCCAATACGGTTTCTGAAGACTCAGATGGTGATGGTGCCATGACAACAAGTGGTTCTCCTAATAACACCAGCTCCCACAGCATCTGGATGTGAAAGAACACTGGCAAGAAACATCTGAAACAGATTTACAAGAATGATCTTTTTATTTTCCTTCCTCTACTTCAGTGGTATTCAAATCTTTTGGTCTGGGACCCATTTTTTAGAATGGCAGTCCTGTTGGGACCCACTGGAAATGATGTCATTAACCTGGAAGTGATGTTGTGGCAGGAAGTGACATCATCAAGCAGGAAGTGCTGTCACTGTAACATAATAAAATGACACTCTTGAAATGCAAATTGGCATCCTTGGACTGCAGCAATTGTACAACCATGAAACGTCCCTGACAGAAAGTAAGATTAGGACAAAATATTCTGTAAAAGCGGGGAACTAAAAACAATTTTTTTAAAAAACAACTCATTTGAAAATTCAAACTGTTAACACTTTCAAAAGGAATATAATAAAAGTAAGGTCTGCAGTTTCCAAGATGGCTGCTCCCAGCTTTCCGCAACGCATCTGACATCAGGTTGCAACCCACCAAGTGGGTCCCAACCCACAGTTTGAATAACACTGCTCATAGCAGAGAAAGTAGAAGCAAAGAAAAGACAGAAAGCAAAAAACCCCAATATATTTGATTTTGATTCACACTTTGATTCACACTTTGGGAGTCTTAGGGTGCAATCTCACACACAATGAGGCTTCTGAGTATAATATGTAGGATTGTGCTGTTAGATGTGCATGACTTAGAGAGCATTCCTGAAGTTGAAAACACTGTGGCAGAAAGGTCAAAGAAATAAATAATGAGAAGGACTGTAGTTAGAAGGGCACTAACACACTATCTAGCATGGGGAGACAACAGCCACAGGCACAATTAGGTCACTGTACTGCAGCCACTGAAGAAACCAGAAAGAAAAGCTGGAGTAAGATGTTAGGGATGGGTCTAGGAATGCAGGCTGGTGGCAGGAGCAGAAATACAGGACAGTCTCTGCGTCCTGATTTTCTTCTTAAAATTTTACCCGACAACTCCTTGAAATACAGCAATACTGTTAAACAGCAAGGGAAACCTGCCTGAATTAATGAAGAACAAGCTTATAGTGGCACTACATATCCAAGGGGCTTTTAAAATAACTGCCTTCTTAGAAGCTTGACATGAAAAGGAAGGGGGAGGGGCCCGATCACCTTACCTGAATCATTAAAAAAAACTCATCCCATTTTTCATGGTACACAGGATTCATTATGTATTACAAAAAAGGATGTCTGCCACAAGGCTCCATAATATGTGTTTAAAAAGGTAAAAGTTTCCCCACGACCAAATGCTCTAGTCGTGGCCAACTATAGCGGGCGGTACTCATCTCCATTTCTAAGCTGAAGAGCCAGTGTTTGTCCAAGGACAAGCTTCTGTGGTCATGTGGCCAGCATGACTATATGCCAAAGCGCACGGAATCTTCTCAACCAAAGTGGTACCTATTTATCTACTTGTATTTTTACATGCTTTCGAACTGCTAGGTTGGCAGGAGCTGGAAAAAGCAACGGGAGCTCACTCCGTCATGCAGTCTTGAACTGCCAACCTTCTGGTCAGCAAGCTCAGCAGCAGGGTTTTAACCCGCAGTGCCACCACGTCCCCTATATATGTGTTACAATCAGTCAATTTAAGAAAACCTTCTGTTTGTGAAACTATCTCAGATGGGATGTGTCAGTTTCAGCATTAAAGAAAGATCAGAGCAAGATGCTTTTAAGTTTTTACCTGAAGAGATCCACTTCATGGACTGTCGGCAAAGCAATGGAGATTTGTGTGTCTGTCTAAAAACCAACAAAAAACTGATTAAAGTAGCATCAATGAGTGAATAGAGAAGTTGTGTGCATTCTGATACTTTTATATCAGGCTCATAGCTCATAACAGAAATGCAGATTGTGATTTGCCTGGTTGCCTACAGAAAATAGTTTTTGCTTCTAGACAACTAACAGAGCAATCCTACCTCCACCCCCATGCCCAGCTAGCACAAGTCCCTTGACCCGGCTCCCAAGTGTTACAAACATGCTGTAAAGCACATTCGCGGCAACTCAGGAGCAGGCTGGGCCAGCACATGGATGTGTAGCAAGGGATGGGACACGGGGTGGAGCAAGGTGGGAGAGGTTGGCAGGAGAATGAAACAGAGGTAGTTTGGGGCATGGGGAAGGCAGGGGGAGGGCTGTCTGGGTGGCAGATTGGGCCAAGGAGGGGTTTGGGATCAGCCTGGGCGACCTAGGCCAGATCCTAACCACCAGCTCTGGCCAAACCAGCATTACACAGGCTGTTCAGACTTGCATCAGTAAAATCGCAGGCACAGATCTGAGTAGCACCACAGGGTTGGTTGGTGTGCAGCATCAGGTAAGGGGAATAAAATTCCCTTACTCCTAGTTATGCCCCAGACTGCTGCTATCTTGCACTAGTTAGAAGTAGGCTTGGGAGGGAGGTGGGACTGGGGGACACCTCCTCTGCCAAATACTAGCCCCCTCCTGGGCAAAGATCATAGCAAATTCTATTATTTTTGAATGAAAAACATGCCCTAGACTTATCCATGGGATAGGCTTATACATTATTATATAGTGTCTGGAATAATCTAACATAGTCCATCACAGTGGCTTTTAAAATGCACAATTCTCATAGTATTGTATATATATTCTATAGTATTCTATATATATCTATATATACAGTATATATATATCTATGTATATGTATAAAGTTGCTTGTTGCTGCCACCCCTGCCAATCTTCTAATTACTGAATGCTTCTAAGATTTTGTTTTTCATAAACACTGTAACATTAAGCAGTCTTCACTGTAATTTACTTCTACATAAATGTCTGTACATGTTTCTGCTTGCCAGTTCACATGTCACATTTTTCTACTTGCAGTTCTATGGCTATTCCTACTTCACAAAATACAAGCTCCCTCATACACAAACTTTGTTTGGAGGGAGTATTAAAAGTGGTTCGCAAATTATTCACTACCTGGAGCGTGGACTGCAATACTTGGGTTGTCCCAGGCTTGTCATGACATGTAGGAATCCGCACCTTAGAAGAGAGACAATGTGCTTTATATATTGTTCAGAATACTAAACCTAAAATTAGCTGATCAATTAGGAGGTGTTAACCTTGGAGAGTAATTTGTCGCTAGCATTGCCATCAGTGCAAATATACAGCTCTAAATTGTTGTTGCAACCATTATTTTTAAAAAGCATGATTGGAATAAGTAAAAGTAATATCTGTCATTTTTAACATTCTAACCTATAGGTTTTAGCCTTTGGAGCAATTTAAAGCTAGCTTTAACACAGACGAATACAGTACAACATGCAATACAAGTTCAAGATAACACACTAAAACAGTTATTAAATCTCTAAGAGAAATAGTTTTGATCTGAGAAGCCAATAACCGCCTCATACATTAAACTGAGTAAATAAATACTGACACCATTGTCAGAGAGCTTTGACAATGGTGGCACTGCAGGTTAAACCACTGAGCTGCTGACCGGAAGGTTGGCAGTTCAAGACCATGTGATGGTGAGAACCCGTCGCTTGTCCCAGCTCCTGCCAACCTAGCAGTTCGAAAACATGTAAAATGCGAGTACGTAGATAAACAGGGACCACTTCGGTGGGAAGGTAACGGCGTTCCGTGCACCTTGGTGTTTAGTCATGCTGGCCACATGACCACGGAAACTAGTCCTCAGACAAACACCAGCTCTTTGGCTTAGAAACAGAGATGAGCACCGCCCCCTAGAGTCGGTCATGACTAGACCATTTGGTCGTGGGGAAACCTTTACCTTTACCATATATAATACTGTACATTGGAACATTACAGATGAAGACTATGTAACCCAAATCCTGATGTTTTATCTTCCATTTTTAATCAAACATAAAACTAGCACATAGTTGGTCAAATTCATGCAGCAAACCACAACTGAAGACTAATTAATTAAGATTATGTAATTAAAATTACCTTCATGACAATGCCCATAATGGGCAAATGTAAGGTTTTCCCTGGGACTGGTGGTGGCCATCGATCAACATCACTACAAGCTGAGTGGGAAATCCAAAATATATATATATTATACATGCACGCAGAAAGTAAATTATAACAATCCTTCTAAAACCTGAGTTTAAGAGACCCACTGGCAGAATTAAGAGCGCAATCCTATACTATGCCAGCCTAGTAAGGCCAACATAGCAGGGCCATATCCCAAGGCCCATAAGGAGGCGGCAGCAGCAACATGCAGGGCAAGGGGAGGTTTTCCCCTTACACCCACGTAAGCCCCAGTCACCCCTATGGGCCTGCTCGGATCTGCGCCAGCAAAACAAAAGGCGCAGCGGAACGTGGACAGGAGCGGCTCGAATCGGGGCCGCCCTGGCCAGGAACCAGTGTTAGGATATGGCACTATGACTGTCCTGCGTCACAACCCCCGTCTCTACCTACTGCGCCGCCCAGTTACGCCCTTGGAGGCCCTGCACCGACCGAGCAAAGCCAGCACTTGGCTGGCGCACAGCCAGCGCTGTCGACAGTCGCGGCAGTGTCTGAACGCTGGCGCTGCTGCTTGCACCGGCCAAGCACCATACTGCCGATGCGCTTTACGGCATGTTTGCAACAGCGTTCAGCCGGCGCAAGAGCACAGCGCCGGCACTAAGGGGTATAGGATTGGGCTGTAAGTCTATTCACGCTCCATCTCATAGTATCACACCTGACCCTGGTATGTACTGTGCCATATGGTCCCCCAGTTAGCCATAAGTCCTGTATAACCTACAATCTGCTCAGTTACACTGACTTGGAAGACATTAAGTCATGAGGCACTTCTATTTTATGAGAGTCTCCATACATTAACTACAAGTAGCATTAATTTGCATCTTTGTTGAAGCCACACATATTCCAGACTAACAAATTTACCAACCTGCCTCCAGGAACGGTTCATTCTTCTCAAAATATTCAGGTGCAATTTGTCCAAGCACAGTGTGAAAGAAGTGGATATAAGGTAGTTTGCTGATCAAAACCAAGGACTAGTGTAAGAATAACAAAAAATAAAAACATCCATTATTAGCCTTCCCCAACATGACTACTGGTATTTAGAGCCAAACTAGATGCAGTATCAGAGATATGGGAATGGTGTACTTTTTTCAAATACAAGCCATAGAACCACTGATCTGGATTAAGCTAGCCCTCCCTCCTGCATTATTTTCTCAATGAAAACCACACACCTTGCACCTGCTATGTGCCTGGGTAGAAAAGACATTACAGGTAGATGATCCCTTATCCGGACATCTGAATATCCAGACATCTTTGTCCAAAGTTAAAAAACTATATGTAGGAAGAAGGTTTTGTGCTCATTCCCACATACAAGCTATAAATTTTATTCTTTGCTCTTTGGTGTGTGCCTATGTAGACTGTTGAACAATGAACAAAGACGCCAGCAGACACCCAAATAGGTAATAGTGAAAAGAGCAAGAGGAAGCATTTCTCATTATATTTATGCAATTATTCAGAAATCCAGAAAAATCTAAAATCCGGACACATTCCCGTCCCAAACTGGATAAGGGATAATCAACCTGGACTTCCTCAATATATATACTTACAGACTGATTCATAACTGTAGCTATTAAGTATTTTTATTCTGTTATGAAAAGAAAAAAAATAGTTACACACCAACAATTATAATGTTGAGTGTGATGACAAACCAAACTACACATTAGTTTGTGCAATGCCTAAACTTTTTCTGAATGCAAACAACTTCAGGAGGCTGCAATTTTCAGAGAAGGCATAGCAGGAGAGGGTGTTTAGTCTTTCCCTGCTCACCATTCCCCCCCACACCAAACTGCACCTTCTCTCAGCTGTTTTTCTCCTTGGGAAGTTCATGAAGCTGGCCCTACAAATAGTAAGATTCACTAGCAGCAAACCTTGAAAACCAATTTCAGGTTGGGCATCCCTTATCTGAAGTGTTTGGGACCAGAAGTGTTTTGGATTTTTCTGTATTTCGGAATACTTGCATAATGAGAGATCTTGGGGATGGGGCCCAAGCCTAAACACAAAATTCATTTATGTTTCATATACCTCTTATACACAAAGCCTGAATGTAATTTTATACAATATATTTTTAATACTTTTGTGCATGAAATAGTTTGTGATTTTATTCCTTTAGGCAAAAAAGTTAAAAAAAAGAAATCATGTTGGTATGCAAAAAAGATCCATATTTTGAAATATTACGTATTTCGGAATTCCAGATGAGGAGTACTCAACTTGTATAACTCAATTATAAGGATAATTATAACTCAATCTATTTGCTCTGTTTATTCGTCTTCATTATTTTTAAGTAACAAAACCTCTATCACTCTGCATTAGCAGCATTACTAAGCTTTATGCATACTTGTCTTGCAAAGAACCAAAGACATTCAGCCCTCAGTCCTAAATACATTACACATCTTATTGATTTCAGTGTAATTTATAAGCTTACTTAGGATAGCAATCTCAACCCATTGACCAAAAAATAAAATTACCTTCTGAAAGTAGCCTCTCTTTAATGTTTTGTCTTGTACTTGTCTGAAATACACATAGCCATAATAATATGCAGGATCTTTCTATAAAGAGAGCAAAGGCCTTATTATTTCCAAAAGCAAACGCATTCCATAACACTTCATAGTTTTTGTAAATAAGAGTTGTTTGAGGATCTCATACAGTATTAAATCCTGGGTGTGACTTTACATATATAAATAAGCCTTGTATTCTCCACGAAGTGATCAGCAAGGCCAGGCTGTCACAATGTGTTTCATACTATAAAGGTCACTATAAAAAGTATTTTGATATAATATTTACACCCTGATGTATAATGTCCTCAACACAGCTTACATTTAAACAGTAATTCCACTCAACACATCTGAACTTTGCAAAAGAAAAACACACACATTGATGTGCCTCAGGACTGAAGGTTTCTAAGAGCTTACAATACAAAGTCTTGCAAAGTTAATTTTGTTTCACAAGCTTTGTGAATCTGGGATGGAATAATCACATTACAGGCATGCCCCTGACTGATTCGGTATCCACTGTTTCAGTTATTCATGGATACTGGGATGCCTATTAAAAAGATAGCAGAACATTAAACAAATCTATTTTTTTACCTTGTTGCAGCAAAACCACTGATGTTCCCCTATTTTTAAAGACATCCCCAGTATCCACAGGTTTAGGTATCCACAGTGGTGGTGGTAGTGGTGGTCCAGAATAGAACCCCAGTGGATACTGGGGCATGCCTGTATACCAAATTTATCAGCAGGTCTACTCAGTAGAGTTGGCTCCAAACCTCCTGACACATGACATGAAGTGTCATGCTAAATGCTACCCTCCTTATCCAATGATGTGCCAGCTTCTGCTTCTCCCACAGTCCAATGTTAGCTCAACACTCTCCTCCCTCCACATTTCTTTTCCTTCTCTGACCTCCTCTTCCTTTCCCAATTCAGGGAATGGAAGGAGGAGCAGTGTAGAAATGGCTGACAGAAATGGACAATCCCCCACCAATCTGCTGCCTGAGGCTCATAGATGGCTCATGGATGGGTTGGCCCTGCTACGTAGATGCAGCTATCTGATTCAAGCAAAAATATCATCCCCCAATCACATTTGGGCTTAGATCTTAACCATACTTAAAATCCAAGTAAATACACTCAAAATTAGACTACTAATTTTGAATTAGTGTAGAATTTTAATACTCAATTTCATACAGTTTGAGAGGCTCCTAACAGTCCGCATCCATCGTTTCAACCTGTGTGCCAGAGCCCTCTGACTATGAAGCTGCAGGAGAGCATAATTCTAACCTGGAGTTAGGCCAGCACAGTTGCACCAGCAAAGTTTGGCAGGCACAAGGGACACCATAAAGTGTGTGTGGACCACTTCCAGAGTCAGAGAGGCCAGCACACAGACGTGAGCCATCCTCCCTGACTCCAAGTGTGGTCCAAATGTGCTGTACGGTGGCCCTTGTGACAGCCAAACTTTGCTGGCTTAGCTGTGATGGCCTAACTTCAGACTGGAACTGCGCTCACAGTGTATTCTGCAGTCAGTGGAAGCCAAACTGAGTAGCAGCACTACACACTCAAAGAAGCCCCTGAAATGAGGTACTTTGGCAGACAAACTGACAAAGACAGAAAGTTTGAAAACCACATATATGCAGCAACATTTAAACCAAGTTCCCAAAGCATGAAACAATGCCTGCCCAAGATTGAAGATACTTTAGTATTTTCCAGCAGAAAGGATACTTAATTTACTTTCTAAGGGCTTGAACAACTTGTGATTTTATTAGTCGTGTGATCTAATTCAATGCCAGCAACTTACTGAACAAAGACCTTTGAAGAGCAAGTTTCAGAATGGACTGCATAATTCCATTCTGAAGTGTCAGCACAACTACTTGATTGAAGCAAATATAAGCATACTAGACATAGAAAAGCATTGTCATGTGTTTAGGCCACAAGAAGACAATCTACTTTTCCAACCTTCAAGTAAATGGGTAGGTCTCTGTCAAACTGGTCGAGCAGACAATGCCACGAGAGCTTTCTGCTAGAAGACTGCCGGAATCTAAAACAAAACTGTGTGTCTCCAAGGCAACCTAAGCCAAAAGGAAAGAGGGAAAAGAACCAAGTAATATACTGAGATTTTCATTAGTGATGCTTCCAAGTCAAGTTCTAGGCCAGCAGTTGCCTGTCCACCTCTAGTGAAAGAAAAAACACCTCCTGACAGCAGAAAGCACAGCCCTGTCATTTCAGCCACTGAGCAATCAATATACTCCAGCCAGATGACAGGGGCATTATGCTACGGCTGCATCTTACTGTTTTCAGTCAGAAAATACATATATAGATAGCCCATACTGTAGCTTTGGATGGGTCTGTGTTATCTTACCAGAGAAACATAGAAACTCATTATAGCTGCTCTGAACTCTAACCTTTCCCTCAGCAGAAAGGAAAAGAACATGCAGGTGGTTTACTGTATATGTATAGTACAACTGCCCAGTACAACCTCACACTGGGTCCAGCTTGCCCCAACTGCCACCATACCTTTTGGTTTACGGATTAAAACACTATGGGAGATCCTGCCATTCCTACACCAGTGGCAGGCAGCTGGCATAGAGAAAGAGCCTGCAGGTCTCATTCAGTGATTGACACAGAATCACTCATACTGCTTCCTTTGCTCTGTACGGGAGTGTTTCCATGGAACAGCACTACTGTAATGTGGCTGTCCATTCCACCACTTTGCCTATTTTCTGGCTTTGTGCAGTCTGAAAGAGTTGTCACATTGGTGCTGCCTGTTAAAAGGTATTTCAGGTGTACCTTTTAAGCTTTCAGAAAAGTGTTTTACAGCTAGCACGATCTTTCATTTGTTGAGATTCAGAACCAGACTGCATGCAACATTAAGTCCATCATTGCAAGAATGGATGAACCCAGAAGCAGACTTTTTAAATTAAAAAAAGGGGGGATGGGAGGGGGGATGGGAGGGTTCAAGCCTGAGAGTGCAGTAAGGGGGGTGTTAACACTTCTTCTCGGCACTGAGAATCATCAGTCTTAATATTTTAAGAATATAAAACATACACCAAAACAAGCATAATAGAAGCACATCCATTCAAGATCATATGGGCAAGCAAACTGGCCCTCAAATGTCCAGGATTCACTCCCAAAATATGACTTTCCGAGTTTCTTTTATTAATATCCAAACCTGACATTACTGCAATTTAAGAAGTCAAAGCATCACCACATCAGACTTTTGTTCTCCTTCAGCATAAAGCAAATTTTTAAAAAATGTTTGTTTTTCTGCTGAAATAAGACCTAAAGTAAATGGTTTGATTCTTGGCAGAAAAAGCAGCCTGAAAAGGAAACCTCGCCTGTAATCAATTGACGTTTGTGCAAGAATGAAGTAATGAACTTCAACTGCTTCTTCTCATAGATTCTCTCAGGAGAAAGATCCAATAGTCAGTTGAACAAGAGAGTTGTGTGTAATTTGATCACTTTTCCCCAGAATGTTTTAAAAACCATTATTATACAACATGACTAATACAACACACAGATGTTTACATGAACCAGAGAAGCCAGTTTAAGCCCAAAAAGCAGCCTCAAGCTCTGATGTACAAGAAAAGGAACTTTTTAAGCATGTCTGGCTACAAAAAGGTAACTGACATCAAGTACAGTGTAGCCCAACGTACCTGGTGCCTAAACCTCAGGGTAGGTTTCTTAGGGCGCAATCCTAACCTGGAGTTAGGCTGGCACAAGTCCTTTGTGCTGGTCCAGGAGTGTTGCAAAACATACATAATGGTTCTATATGAAACTGCGACTAAGGGTGCACTCCTAACCTGGAATTAGGGTGGCACAAGAGACTTGAGTCATTCCAGGAGTGTTGCAAACTCACTGTAAAGCACATTTGGACCACTCTCGGAGTCAGGGAGGACAGTGCACGCCCATGTACCAGCCTCCCTGACTTTGAGAATGGTGCAAATGTGCTTTAGGGTGCGTTTGCAACACTCCTGGTCCGGTACAAGTCCTTTGTGCCAGCCTAACTCCAGATTAGGATTGCACCCTTAGACACAATTTCATACAGAACCATCACGTATGCTTCTTACATTATTTCTGAACTTTCTATCAAATTCCCTCAAATGTAATGGATGAGGGAAAGTTCAGAAATTGTGAACCTTTCAGCTTGTGAATAATTTTGTGGATTTGTTCAATAAAATCAGCTGTCAACATAGTTGCAAGGGAATACTAAGTATGTTGTAGGGAGCATACACTTGTTCCGTATGAACTGTCTGCACTTGTTCTGTATGAAACTGTGACTAAGAAACTTGGTTGTTGTTCAGTCGCTAAGTCATGTCTGACTCTTCATGACCCCATGGACCACAGCACGCCAGGCCTCCCTGTCCTCCACTAGCTTCCGGAGTTCGCCCAATTTCATGTTCATCGCTTTGGTGACACTGTCTAACCATCTCATCCTCTGCCGCCCCCTTCTCCTCTTGCCTTCAATCTTTCCCAGCATGAGGGTCTTTTCTAAAGAGTCCTCTCTTCTCATGAGGTGGCCAAAGGATTTGAGCTTCAGCTTCAGGATTTGTCCTTCCAGGGAGCAATCAGGCTTGACTTCCTGGAGGATTGCCCGATTGGATCTCCTTGCAGTCCAGGGGACTCTCAAGAGTCTTCTTCAACACCATAATTCAAAAGCATCTATTCTTCACTGAAACTAGGCTATCACAAATTTTGTACAAGATGGGTGCCCAAAAACCTCATTGACATTGACAAAAAGCAGCAAACTGGGTCTGTATTGATGTTCTTTGAAGAGGGCATACAAAAGCTTGTGCCACACTATAAGTGCTTCCGTTCAAATGGTGATTATGTCAAGTACATTGTACAGTAAATAACTTTTCCTTCATTCTTGTTTTTTTGAACAGCCTACCGGAGGTTACTTTCTGAATAGCCCTCGTATATATAAGCTTCTAACATATCTTATGGAAATATAAGAAAATGCGTGCAGGTATCATTTTGTCCGAAAACCTATGTGGGTCACAATCTTCTCAGGTAGCTGTTCTGAGGCACAGGGAGGTCCGCAGAGGGGACTGCAGGCTAACCGCACCCTCCAGAGGGCCAGTACGACTCCCGCAGAAAACGCTTTTTTTCTCAGCAGCGCTGTGATCTGGCTGCTGCAACTATCACCCCATTCCCGCAACCACTCACAGAGGTTCCAACTCTACCAGAGCGTTCGGGAACCTCTGCCGTAATAAATGATACCAAATGTGCATAATTCTTCCACATTCTGAAAATATAGAATCATAGAGTTGCAAGGGATCTACAAGGTCATCTAGTCCATATAGTTGAATGGCAACCAAAAATTACAAACACCAAAATCTGGTAATGCAAATGGTCAAGGTTTCTGGCAAGAATGTCCAAGTACAGTACAACATATGATAATGCCTAATGTACACCACCATATACATTAAGCCTCACATTAAGATTAAAGTTTTGCCTTTCATCTAATTGGAATACATTGGTCCAGCACAGGAAAAGAGATTAAACTATAGTGCTTTAGTCCCAGGTTCAGAGGTCCTTTTGCTCATATTTGGGAGTGCCATAAACCCCTCTGTGGCTACCTAAGTTGGCAACTATTACCGCATCTATATTCATGTTTCCATATTTTGTAACCAGAAGTGGCTTAAGCAAGGCAATTTGCTGAGGATTCAATTCAGCTGAAGAAAGTGTATAAGAAGCAACATTGATTCTGAATCGCAATAAGATTACTCCTAAGATAGATAGTATGGTTTTTCATTCAAAAATAGTAAAGGAGACATGATACATGAATTTGCTAATGGCACACTATAAGGAAATTTTGAATGACATAATAGAAATTTGTAACTAGATTATAAACACTAATCCAATTGTTCATTCCAAATAGAGCTGTTGAATTCTGCCTTCCCCACCCCCCATTATAAATTGCAGAAGATGTCTGGAGATACTGTGGGTATACACCAGCGATGGGATTAACAAACAACCTGGGGGAATGCTGGGCGGGACGTACTCGTAATTGGAAGCCCGTGATTGGCAGCCCGCGCGATTGGCAGCCCGTCTGTTCCGCCCCGCCGCCATCCCCGCCGTCCGCACAGGCTGGGCCCGCTGCCCCCGGTTGGCACGCCCCACCGCTGCGTGCCCGGGCACCCGGGGGGGCCCCCAGGCGAGCAGGCACCCCCTCTGAGGCCTGGGCGGCCCGCGCAGCGGCGGGGCAGGCGGCGGGGCGGAACTGACGGGCAGCCAATCACACGGGAGTTCCATGTACGTCCCGCCCAGTGTTCCTCCAGGTCATTTGTTAATCCCATCGCTGGTATACACACTACAGACTTTTGCTGATGCTGTAACATCACCACCAACACTGCTTTATTTTACATCTCTGTATGAAAGGGGATTAGAAGCCTACTTTTTCTTCTTTTTTTAGTGAAAGCTATTCAAAGAATGGGTTTGGAACACAGGCGTGCCCTGGTATCCACTGATTCAGTATCCATTGTTTCAATTATCCATGGGTACCATGGATACTGGGACTCCTATTAAAAAGATAGTGGAACATTAAAGGCGCCTTGGGTGCCTTCGGACAGAAAGGCGGGATATAAATCCAATAAATAATAATAATAATAATAAACACATCTCTGGTTTTTACTTTGCTGCCCCAAAACCCCCTATCTTTAAAAAGGTATCCTCAGTATCCACGGTTTCAAGCATCTGTGGAACAGAACCCCAGTGGATACTGGGGCATGCCTGTACTCTTTAGAGAATCTGCTTAACATAGGCCTAGAGTACATTAAGGCCATGAACTTGAGTGTGTCAGGAGTCAACTTTAGAAACTGATTCCCCGCTTAATTTCAATTATTTTATTCTACAATTAAAGAAGTTGTTTTACATGTGCTCCAAGTACGCCACTTTCAAAACATACCCCTGCCTCTTACAAATGTTTATTTCTGGTAAATAAATTGCCCCTAGCTGTCTATAGTAAACTATCCCTTTTACTGTCTCTGAGCGCAATCCAAACCCCTACTTGGGCTGGCACAAGTCCCTTATGCTGGCCCAGTCAGATAGCAAATAAAGTGTGTTTGAGCCATTTTCTAGGCCAGTGTTATTCAAACTGTGGGTCAGGACCCACTTGGTGGATCACAACCTGATGTCAGGTGGGCCGCAGAAAGCTGGGAGCAGCCATCTTGGAAACTGCAGACCTTACTCTTGCTTTATTCCTTTTGTAAGTGTTAAGCGTTTGAATTGTCAAGTGAGGGTTTTTTAAATTTTGTTTTCACCATTTTTACATAATATTTTGTCCTAATCCTGCTTTCTGTCAGGGATATTTCATGGCTATGCAATTGCTGCAGTCCAAGAATGCCAATTTGCATTTCAGGAGTGTCATTTTATTATGTTACAATGATAGCACTTCCTGCTTGATGATATCACTTGATGATATCCTGTCACAACATCACTTCCAGGTTAATGACATCACTTCTGGTGGGTCCCGATACGAGTGCCATACTAAAAAGTTGGTCCAAGTCTAAAAGGTTTGAATACCACTCTTCTAGGCAGATAGGACAGCACACGGCCATGCCCTGGCCTCTGTGCCCCATCTCCTAGGCCCAGAGGTCAGGCTGGCCTTGTGAGGCAGGCACAGGGCGGGCAGCAGGAGGCAGAATGGGGCATGGGGAGGAAGGGAATGGGTGGGTCCATGGGTAGTACAGCCTGGGGAGGGGGGTAGAGACTTTGGGTTGGATCCCAACCTACAACCCCAGCTCGTGTGTCCTGATTTGGGGGCTCAGAATTGCTGGAGGAAGGCACCTGGGAAGGTGCTGGAGGAGGGCACCAGGTAGGTGATGGACAGATGGATTGCTGGCTGGACTGCCTGACTGATGGAATGCTGGTTGGACTGCCTGCCTGAAGGACTGTCGGATGGACTGGCTGAAAGGAGACTGGATAAAGGAAGGTAAGATTATTGTGGGCAATAACCATTGGGAGTTGTTGTATGTCTGCCACACCCCTGGAGCCACCAAGTGGAGGAGGCAGTTGTGACTTAGGCAAGCTGACTGCCTATTGTTTGGTGGTGGGGTTTATTGGTGTTAGACTAAGGGCAGTTTGGAGCTAAGCCAGGGATGAGGGCAGTCTGGTGGAGGCTGGCCAGCCTGTGATCCCAAGCAAAGCTGCTGAAAGAGAGGAGGCCCAGTGGGTGACTGAAACCCCTCCCTCTTGCCTATCTCTGAGGCCGCTCTGGAGGGGAAACCAGTTAGCCTAGTGTGGACATTGGGGCCCTTGGGGAGGCCCAGCAGGGAATTTGGCGGAACACATATCAGAAGTTGCAAGCTCTGCTTCTTTATACATGTACCAAGGAATACTTGCTTAATTCACAATAGCTGCATCCTGGTTTGTGAAAGGTTTTGAGTTCTTTAAGTAGGACAGACAAGAATTTCTATCCAATTTGAATTCCTTTTAAACAAGATTTTCTATTATATTCTCCATAGTACACTTTAAAATACAAAAAACAAGCTAAATACAAATGGCATTGTTATATCCCAAATAAATGCTTTTTTCCCATTTTATATGTTTACATGGCATGAATAGCTAAAAAGATAATTACCTGAATTGGAATCTGGGAAAGACAAATAGCAAATATTGGTTTTCTAGGGGAGAAAAATAGAAGTTACATTTTGGAGGGAAGCAGGCTCTTTTTTTAAAAAAAGGCATTGATATAAGCTTCTACTCACCTCCTTATCTGTAAGCTTTGCATGCTGAGGATATATTACCTGCAAATCATAAAGTTGATATTAGTTTGTAAAAAGATAAATGCAAAATGCCACACTATTCTCTTAAACAGCTGGATTATGCATCCCTACTCAGTAGTTCCAATCTAGACAGTTCTGCTTTAATTCACAATAACTTTATGAGATTTGTGTACATACCAAAGTACTTCCCCACCCACTCCCAACAACAGTCCCATTTCCCTCACTTCACACTATGAGCACTTAGTGGCTTACCTAGGGAGGGGGAAAGGGGTGCAAATGCACCAGGTGGCAGAGTGGAAAGGCTGGGGGTGCTGCTGCTTATTCCTCCATTAAAAACAAAATGGAGAAGGGCCACCCCCATCACTCTTCCACACATTCTGAGCACCAAAGAGGTTGCACACGCATCTCTGACCCTCAGAATGTCGGGGGGGGGGGAGATAGGTGAAGGGCACAGTCCTAGAGGTGTGCCCCTGGATGCCATACCTTACCCTGACAACAGTTCCATTTCATTCACTTTACACTGCAAGCACCTATTTAAAATTGGGCCCAGAACAAATGTGCAAAAAAACAAAAACACCACTGAAATGAACATTTCCCACAGATACAAGGTGGTTTGGATGTAAAACTCATGTGGGTTCCCTTATCCATGAGTTTTTCCCTACAATAAGCCAAGTACAGGCAGTAACAACAACAACAACAACAACAATACCGGTATTTATATACTGCCTTTCTTGGTCATTGGATTGCTCCTTTGACTTTAATTCAAGGTGGTTTACATAGGCAGGCTTTTTTCTAAACCCCAAGGGTTTTTGTTTTTGTTTTACAAATCACAAAGAGGTTCTAATCTTTCAAGAACTGCTATATTCAGATGGAACTTCCATAGACAGTCTTCCTTGCTGACTGCACGACTGCCTTCACACTAGCTGACAAATGGCTTCTTTGCTCTCACCAAAGAAACAACTGGCCCAGCACAACTCCTCTCTCACAGTCAGCTGGAGACAGCTCAGCTCAGAGCTTATCAGTCCCGTTCTCAAGGTCTGCTGCTCATGGAAGCTTCCAGTGTTCTCAAACTGGCAACCTTCAGATCTTATCTTCGGGCATAATGGTGACTCAACCCTCTCGACCAGACCTCCTACCCAGGTAGTCCTCTAATTAAGAGGTCTGGCCTAGTTAACGTGAACTCTGGGGCAACACTTTTTGCTTAATATACAAAATGAGCCTTAGAGCAGCTTAGACCAGGGATGGGGATGCATTTGTATTAATTGCATTTTAGAACTTGCATTTCCATTTGTATTAGTTGGAAGGGAGTTACAGGCAGTTCTGTCTATAGGCGAATTCACTATTTGCGAATTGGTTTAGCTACAAGAGGCAGAATTGCAACTTACCTCTGCTATGAAGGTTATCTGCTATGCAGAGAACTTCTGGAGGCCACAGGGACCATCACGGGCCCCTTTAAAATGGCCAACCATTCTAAAGCCATTCCTTGCAGTCTCCCAAAGGCCTCTGAAGCATTCAGAGATCTTTTGGCACTTCCTACTGCAAACTATTGGCTTCCTGTCTCTGATGGATTCTCTTGATGGCAGGTAGGGTACTGCTCAGTAGTGTCATTCATTAACCAGGAGACGGAACGCGAGGCGGGACTT
>JAJKFI010000004.1:27846048-27865989 GCA_029204185.1 Lerista edwardsae | reverse complement strand
AAGTCCCGCCTCGCGTTCCGTCTCCTGGTTAATGAATGACACTACTGGTACCGCTCCCCCCCATGGTGCCCCTTGCACCTAATCCCACTGATCCCATAGGAGCAATGGTTCATTATCTGCAAATTTGCTATCCACTAGGGCAGGGATCTTTAATCTTTTCATCTCACAGTCCACTGGCACACTGGCTAAAATTATCAAGGCATACCATCAGCTTTTTAACAATTGACAAGGCAAACTGTACTGATGGTGGGTCTCACTCCTCAATGGCCCTACTAATAAATGACCCTTCCCTACATTCCCATAGCACACCTGCAAATCATTTGTGGCACACCAATGTGCCATGGCACAGTAGTTGAAAATGCAAGGGAGTGGCAACAAGATGCAGGTAACTAGTTGTCTTGTGTGCTCCCTGAAGCATCTGGTAGGCCACTGTGAGATATAGGAAGCTGGACTAGATGGGCTTTTGGCCTGATCCAGTGGGGCTCTTCTTATGTTGAAAATGGCTGTGCTAAGGTTTTCAGGAACCTAACCCTAGCAGATAATGAGAACTGACTGTACTACAATTTTGCATTTATATTAGTTGAAGAGTTCTATGAAGTACTATACTGCCAATCTTTCACCTGCCACTTTTGTATCTCCAAAATACCTAGCGTCTCTCTCCCCTCATGAACTAGCACTATCGCACTTGCGCAGAAACATCAGAGCAAATGGACTACATCTGCATGTAAGAGTGATGTGACCTTAATTGGGATGCCTGTAAATTGGATGCCCGGAAGTAATTTTTTTCCATTTCCTAATCCATGAGTTTGAAATATTTAACAAGGGTTTTGAACATCTGGTTGGAAAACTCATGTGGTTGTCCAATATCTGCGAGTTTTGAGTCGTCAGACTTCTCCTAGGATGGTTATAGGGTCAGAAAGTGTCCTGCCTCAGAAGGGTAAACCCTCAACAAGAAACTCTTGCCTATTTCAGCAGGCAAGTACTGCTGGTTTACATGCAGTCAGCCAGGATGACAGGACGACTGTTAGCAGAGCCAATCTTGCTATGAAGCAACCTGAAATGGTCATGTGAAGCAGCACTTTTGGAGGGGCACCAAAAGGACAAGCCCTCTGCCCTTCTGCTTGCTTCCCTCTCCAGCCTGCTGCTCCAATCCTTGCTGGGAACAAGAAGATCACAGCAATAGAAGCTCTGTCCAATGCTCCTGGAAGGAGAAGAGGGGGAAAGCTGCCAGAGCTCCAGACCATCTTTTCCTGCCTAGTTGGTGCTTACAAAGCATCAAGTAGGCAAGGACAGGCAGCACAGGAACACATTCCACCCCTGTGCCAGAGGAGGGACTAACACAGCTTTAAGCAGATAAACCTCCAGACTTGAGTGAATATGTGGCTGCAAATCCTAAATGGAGAGACACCCATGGATGTGACTTCCCACAGATGTACTGCACATTTAGTGTGGGCTTCAGAAAATTCAGTCATATGGAGAGACAGCAGCTATGTGTGGGGAATATCAGGAACAAGCAACTTCCTGTAAGTACTGTACATCTACCTTGCGGAGGAGCTGTTCATTCCACATCGTATCATCCATTTAGAAGACAAACAAATCATAATCCTATGACTTCTGCTTTCGCAGATATTGTATGCCATTATTTGAGACAATACAAGATATTGACTGGCAAGATATTGAGAATTTTGTACAGAAGAGCGAATTCCCTTGCTCTGAACCTTGCAACAGTTTACACAGTATATTGCCATTTATTTTAAACAGGTGACTGTTGAAATACACTGTTGCTCAGTTTGGACAAACTTCTGTGGTTTGAAGGATCAGGTATATATCATGGGCTTCTTGCTTCTTCCTTCCATGCCGATTCCCAACTTCATTTCCAAGTTGCTCTAACCACAGTTTAGACATGTTTATTTTTATAATTAAGAATATTTTATATTCCTTTTTTTTAACAAAAAGTTCACAAAGTGACTTACAGAGATAATCAATTTTTTAAAAGATTCCCTGTCCTAAAAGGGTTTACAAACTAAACAGATGCAGAAGAAACACCAGGAAACAGCCAATTGAAAAGATTCTATGTTGGCATGAAAATAGTTACAGTACACCTCTCCTCCCACTAAATATAAGATTACCACCATTTCTTAAAAGTCACTCTTTGGCCACTTAGTAGGTACTGACAATGCGCGGTTCAAACAACTACACCAAGTGCTATAATTAGAGGTGTGTTTCCAGTGAGTAAAATTACAACATAAGTCTTACTGAACTCAAAGAGCTTACTTCTGAGTAAAATAGTGTAAATAACACCATTTTCAAACATCTTTAGCTATCATCCAAATCATGATTTCAAAGTTAAGTAAACTGTGGTTTGCCATATTACTGATTAGGTGAAACAACTACATTAACATTAATCCAAAAAATGGAGGAGTGAAGCAGCATACAAGAAGGGAAGATGGAGATGAGGAAGTGCATTTCTAATTTTCCAAACTTCCAAATTGTCCAAACTGAGTGAAGAAGTTGCAGCATATTATTATGCTCCAGTTTACCAATCAAAAGTATTTCCATCTTTTTTCAGACATTGCACTTGTTATTTAGCATGATCTTGTTAAGATGTTCAAGATTATGGACTGGATATGTATATGCTAGCGGTGTGTTTGCTTGGCACTTGCAAACATTAATCTGCAAAAGGGTAGAAAAGGAAACTAGAATTTAAAGGAAAACTTCAAATGTGTTTTGAAATACCTGAAGAATCTGTCTGAAGTTCCAGTTTTGAATACACATTTCGTTGGGGCAAGGTAGCCCCCAATGAAGTAACCGAGACCTGTGCAGTGCGAACTCCGGAGAGGAGGATTATTACAACATACCAGTGCTTTCCAAAGTGATGGGTCGCAATCCATCACCCTGGGAAACACTGGCCAATATCCCTGGAGAGGGGGAAGGTAGCAACACAATCCCCAGGTTTGTGCTGCTGCCCTGGGCAAAGGGGCTTATTTTATACTTAACTTATCCCTTGCAGCACTGGTCTCTGTGGGGTGTGGGGAGCCCTGGGGATACTCCCACAGGGCTCCGCAAGCCTCACAATGTGTTAAAAATGCGATTGCAACCCACTTCCAGGTTGCGATTGTGAAACCGGAAGTGGGTCATGATTGCATTTTGAAAACATTGCAAGGCTTGGGGAGCCCAGCAGGGGTGTCCCCAGGGCTCCCCCTGGGGAACAATGGGTGGCCACATCCACCGTAGTCCAGCACTGCGCGGGCTAAGTGTAAAATAAGCCCCTTCACCAAGGGCAGCAGCATGGTCCTGAGGATCGTGTTGCTACGTTTGCCCCACCCTCACCACTACTTACAAGGTTCCCAACTCCCTCATAGGAGCTTGGGAACCACTGCAATATATGCATACACTTGGCATTTTTTATATGCTATTGTTATCTGTTTCAAATTATTGTCTGTATTACTCTCTCTTTTAGCGAGGTAAATTCAAAATAACTTTCTCACAAAATGTACAGAACAAACAAATCAAAGTCTATAATTAGTACTCAGAATGTATCTTTTTCTATTTTATTGTATCCCTTTCTCTTAGAACAATCCAGAGCAATCAGGCAGCCCAATCCTAACCTGCGCAAGGGCAGGGCAGGTTGACAGGCTTGTGCTGCATCCTAATGCAGGTTAGTTAGTGGCAGGAGCTCACCATGGGAAAAGGGGATAATTTGGGGCTACTTGGCCCTGCGCCTGCTGAATAGCAGGCACAAGTCTGAGGGGCCCAAATTGGGGCCATGCAGCCCAGGGATGGGGTTAGGATGTGGACTAACAGCCAGACTCCCCACCCACTCTCCAAATATCCCTTTACCCTGAGATGAGCTCCAGCAGATTACCAGCCTGTGTAGGGTGCAGTGCAGGCAAGCCAGCTTGCCTGCTCCAGTGCAGGTTAGGATTAGGCTGCCTGTTAGGGTGAGATCCAGTGGTGTACCTAGGGGAAGGAAGGGGGTAAATGTTTTTGAGTGCCACCCAAAAAGGGGTGGTGCCACAACCCCCATTGCCACCAACCAGAGTGAGGTAGCTCTCTGGAGCAGCCTTGTGCCTCTAGCCATTCTGGGAAGTGGCTTCAAGCTGTGAGAAGCGGGTCCTGCCCCTCCAAGAATCAGGTGGGCAGATGCCACCTCTAACTGTGCAAAGCAGCTCCTGGGAGCCATTTCACACAGCTCCAAGCAGCACCTACCCAAGTCAAATGGAGTGTATGCTGAATGCCGTGGGGGAGGGGGAAATCAGACAGCCAGTAAAAATATATTTTACTTACCTTTCAGCATTGCCGTCTGATCACGATAGGTCTCTTTGGACCCACAATACTTTTTCCTGGCAAAAGAGCCAGGATAGTATAGGGGTTTCTGAGGTCGGACTTATACCTGGAAGATCCAGGTTCAAATCCCCACTCAGCCAAAAGTTTCCTTGTATTGGGCCAGCCAGCCGCACAGCGTTGTTGTGAGGACAAAAGGAGGAAGGGACTCATGTATATCGCTGAGAGCCTTGGAGGAAGGATGGTATAAATAAATAAGCCCAAGGAGAGGAAGGAGACAGGTATGGGCTGGGAAAGTGGGATAGAATTCAGTGGCCAAGATGGCTGCTGAGATCCTTCTCCTCTCGCCCTCAACCCCCCCCCAGTTCAGCCCACTCCTTACCCCAAACTGCCCACAAACCTACCCCCTCCAACACCTTACCTGGACTGGCAGTGGATCCAGAAGGCTCTGGCATATGCACAAAGCCTCTAGCCACATCCACCAGCCACTTAATTGCACATAATGGCAGCAAGACCTTTGTGCCATCATGAGATCCACTGCTGCAAATGATCTATACAGGACTGGGTCACTGGTTGCTGATACTCAAAATGCACCTTTCCAGTCACTACATGGTTTCATTTTTACACGGCACACAGTTTCTCTTTTAAGAGAAGGGCACCATCTACAAGTCCTTTCCCAAATAGCAGCTCCCACACATAAACACACATTTTTTAATGCGTATAGCAAATTATGAGGAAAAGCCTGTAGCATGAATAGATCTGATTCTTAGGATCATAGCCAGTAATCATGGGACATTTTCAATGTTGTTAAAGTGGTTAATCACATTTAGTATAATCATGCCAATATTTCATTCACCAACTTTTAAGAAGTATCGAGCATTTGAATACGATTTATTTTGCTGGGTATTTCGTCCAGCAGCGTTAAGAATTTTAAGACAACCAATCCATTAAATATGGCTTAGCAAGTTATCCCTAGAATTCAGGAAGAGTTTTAGCACTACCTGGCACAACAAACAGGGAACATCCTGCACTTCTAACCTACAGGAGAATGCCACAGAAGCATAATAGATCAGGTGACAAGGTGTGCAATCACCCATCTATAATGTACTTTGGTGGGGACTAGGATGGTGACTAAACTTGGGCTTGTATGGAAAATCTAAGTTCAAACCCTGTTCAGAGCAGGCATAGACTTTGCTTATTACTGCACAACACACAGTTGTTTGCAATGGCAAACGTAAGCAGTTATAAGGGAATACCCGTGTCTCCAGACACATAGTGTGCACAAAGGTAGCCACTTGTGCGCTGCTTCCCAGTGTGCACTGCTCATCGCATATCCTGGAGTTTGGGGGAGCTTATATTTTCCTTTCCCTTTCTCACACTAGTAAACATCAGTGTATCCATGGTGCTGTCAATTGTGAAATGCTCCTTAGTAATTTTCATTGTGTGGCCTTGGGCAAGTCACCCTATGACTGACCTGAACCCTACCTCATAGGGCGATGGATGAACAAAATTAGACAGCTCTACATAAGCCAACCCAAAGTACTTAGAGGGCAAAAAATATGGCAATCGTACAATATGCTAACATCCTGAGCTCATTACAGGTACCGTATGAAAAATAATTTTGGATTAAGAGGTATGTGAGTGGGAAATTGAGTCGAATTTAACTTGTGTCACTCAATAACGGGCCACTCTTCTAATCTGTAACATAACAAGAGCTCTCTTTTACTATCACTACCCCCATGAAGAGCTTCCCATTGCCCCTTTCCGTTTCAAAACAACGGGCACTCTTTGACCAGCCAGAAGCACACAACCTCCAGTCAAATTCTGCACACACGCGCGCGCACACACACACACGCAGATTATCCACCTTTCTGTTACTAGAAAGAGAGAAGAGGAACTGGTTCTCTCAGATGATACTTTCAGCAGGGCCCTACAAGGGGCACAAGGAAGGCAGCAGCCCACTTTGCCCAGGAGAGAATGCCCCCTCCACACCGTCCAGGGGAGACACCTGGAGAGAGACCCGGTTCCAGCCTCAAGACGGCATTCCCAGGGGGACACTGCTTACCCCCGCAGCCCAGCCGGATGTCCGCGCTCTCTGCCCACCATCCCCACCTCCACCCAGGAGCTGCGGCAGAGCAGGGCAGCAGCCCACCCTCCTGGGGCCGGGCGTCACAAGGGCTGCCTTCGCCCCATCATTCACTCACCCACCTCCACAGCCTGACCAAGCTCCAGGTCGAAGCCCACCACGCACACGCAGTGCAACCAGGCCGCGAAGCGGTCCCAAGGCAGCAGCGGCAAGCACCGACCGGGCGCATATTCCACGGGCTCCTCCACCTCCGGCAGTCCCCGCAGCCTCGCGCTTCCGCCTTCACTGTCGCCCTGCTTCCGCAAGGACATGGCAGTCGGCGGTGCTGTTACTGCGGCAGGCGACACCGGGCCAGCCAAATTCCTCGCCCGCCCTCCTCGAGCCGCTCTGGAGCCGGTTCTGGCACCCACCCAAAGGGAGGAAAGACCACGTGACACATGTCTCTGGGGCCGTTGCCACCCTCCCGCCGTCACCCCTCCATTTCGGTGTGGGAGAATCCACAGCGGCCTGAGAGGAGGGAGATGGAAGAATCCAAACGGGCGATGTGGGGGGAGGGTGACGAAAATACCACGGGAAGCCAAAACAAGGGACTAGGAAGGAAGAGTGCAAAGGACAAAGAAAACTCTAGAGCCGCGGGAACGAGGGAAATAATCCAACTAGTTGAATAAAAATAGGGAATCGCTCCAGCAAGTCTTTTGCTTCGCTACAGACTGTTATATTGCTTTATTATATATATTGTATTAAGCCTTTGGCAGACTTGGCGAGGGATGTATTGAACTATGCATAACTCTGAACTTTCCAACTTCTCTTTTCATCATCACCATGATTCGTACCCGGCATTCGTACCGGTGCCAAGTGCTTCTCCAGTTATATATAGCACGGACTTTTACAAAAAAGAAAAAGGTTAGAGCGAGCCTGGGAAAGATCTGAAGGTCGTGGCATTTGGGGCAGTAGTCCCATGAATCGAGGCAGGCTTCTCTCTCTCTCTCTCTCTCTCAATCTGTATATCTCGTTCTCTTTGACGAAAGATTGAGGGCCAAAGCCTATCCAATTTTCTAGCCCTGATGTAGCAGTCCCAATGGGCACATGCTGCGTTCTGTGGTGAAGGGGGAATCAGGGAGGCCTCAATGTAAGGTAATGTTTGTTCACTTACTTCGGGGCTGCATTGCAGCTGCATCGGAATCAGAAATGTGGATAGGATTGGGACCTTACTCTGATTCAATCAGGCATAATTACCACTCTTCTACATTATAGTATTATTATTATTATTATTATTATTATTATTATTATTATAGTTATTTATGCTTTTCAACAAAAATACAATTCTCAAACCAGTTTTCAGCTGCAGTCACACCAGCAACAGCCACTGGGAAATGTGCAACTCTGGGACAAATAAAAGAGGGGCAGTTGCTTGCCTTCTGCTAAAATAAGAGAAATAAAATAAGACATGTGTGCAAACTATGGGGGAAAAGCCACCTTTGTATTGCACTTTTTCCCTCTTGGTTTAGGGAAGTCAATGACATTTCTCTGTTTAAGCTGCAAGGTTTTGTAGCTCAAAACCAAGCTAGGCCCAACTACGCTCAGCTTGAGCTCAACATTCCTTAAAGTCCAGAAACAACATCACCTGCTGAGTTATGAGATATGCCATCACCTGGTGGGATGAGATGGTTGGTAACCACACTTGGGTGTTTCTCTTTCAGGTGTTTCTGTATCTCTGAGGCTGCGCAATAAAAAGTTTGGCTTTATCACACTTGTCATTGCTTTGTTAACTAATAGTCAGTCAGTCAGATAAGGATTCCTTCTCCCCACCCCTGTTTGTTTCTTACCTCAGCTGCTTTCAGGGTGGGATTTTCCAGAGGAGAGGCCTCTCTGATACCAAGGCTCAGAATCTACAGCATCCTCACTTTCTAACTCTTTGGGTTCCAGAAGTGGGGATAAGCTCTTCAGTGATCATGCTGAAGCTACCATGTAGCAGGTACCAGCAATTATGCAAAGGGCATACGGGTGTTCATGTGTACAGCTAAATGGGTGGACTGCTGCAAAATGTCTGTCACATGCAAGTTGATTGATTGGCCCATGCAGTACTCCCTCTGATTGGTCCATATGGTATAGACTTACAGCCATGGACAACAGCACACCAGGCCTCCCTGTCCTCCACAAGCTTCCGGAGTTCGCCCAATTTCACGGTGACACTATCTAACCCTCTGCCGCCCCTTCTCCTTTTGCCTTCAATCTTTCCCAGCATGAGGGTCTTTTCTAGAGAGTCTTCTCTTTTCATGAGGTGGCCAAAGGATTTTAGATTGAGCTTCAGTATTTGTCCTTCCAGGGAGCAATCAGGCTTGACTTCCTGGAGGATTGACCGATTGGGTCTCCTTGTAGTCCAGGGGACCCTCTTCTCCAACGTCATAATTTAAAAGCATCTGTTCTTCAGCGCATCTTATGGTCCAGATCTCACAGCCTTACATTACTGCTGGGAAAGCGATAGCTTTACTATGTGAACCTTTGTTGGCAGGGTGATGTCTCAGCTTTTTATTGTCTATGTTCGTCATAGCTTTCCTTCCAAGAAGTAAACGTCTTTTAATTTCATGGCTGCAATCACCATCTGCGGTGATCTTGGAGCCCAGGAAAATAAACTGTCACAGCTTCCATTTCTTCCCCTTCTATTTGCTAGGGAGTGGTTGCCATGATCTTAGTTTTTTTCAAGTTGAGCTTCAAATCAATTTTGGCACTTTCCTCTTTCACCCTCATCAGAAGGTTCTTTAGGTCATCCTCACTTTCTGCCATTAGAGTGGTATGGTCTGCATATCTGAGGTTGTTGATATTTCTCCAGCAATCCCAGTTTGTGGTACTGCTGGGTGCTAATTGGCTGTGAAGTGCTCCTTGCTGGGCTCTTGCTATGGCTGAGTTGAAAGATCAGAGACTGGCCAATGTGGGTTCAAGACCAACATTGACTTCCTCCTTGTTTCCTGTCATAGGTTTTGTTGTTGTTTTTGCCAGGTATACAAAAGGTAGAGCATGGGTGTTAAACGTAAGACCCTCTGGCCAGATGTGGCCCACAGGAGCTGTTTATCCTGCCTGTATGGTAACTGGGCTCTCCCAGCTGCTTCTGTCAAGGCATCACTTCACAGCTCAGTAGCTGAGAGCTTCTCTGCAAAGTAAGGTCTCAGCAGAAGTAGCACCGTAACTGAGGTAACTGGGCTCTCCCTGCACCACTGTTTGCTGCTCTCTCAGCTGCTGAACTGCGAAGAAGCAGCATTGCTGAAAGGATTGCACTGGGACAGCCCAATTATCACGTGGGACACCCTTTCATGAGCACTCTTCTGCTGAGGCATTGGTTGGCAGAGCACCTTTCAGCTGCTGAGCAATGAAGTGATGCCTTGGCAGAAGTGACTCTGCTGAAAGGGCACAACCCACAAGGTAATTGGGCTCTCCCATATCTTGAAAATATGATCAAGACTTGTGTACTGTACTGTATTTTGTTATTTGCAGCTAATTACTGAGACTTAATTCTACTCAATTAGTGCTTAACTCTAGTCATCACCTGCTTAATGATGTCACTTTTAGCCCTCAGCAGGTGCCACGAATGCTATTTTGCTCAGTGTATGACACAAGTTTGGCAGCCATCGTGGAGAGTACTGCTGGTTCTGGTAAGTATCTTAGGGCTAAATCCTATCCAATTTTCCAGGGTTGATGCAGCTGCAGTGCAGCCCCAAGTTAAAGGAACAAATGTTCCCTTACCTTGCTGAGGCCTCCATGACTGCCTCGCCATGGTAGGTTGCAGCACACATCCTATTGGCACAGCTGCATAAGTCCTAGAAAGTTTGATTGGATTGGGCCCTTAGTTGAGTCAAGGGTGTCTTGCCTGAGTCTTCATTCAGTAGGAGACCAGTACCCTGTTTTGGGTGACCTTTTGAAGGAGTCCTTTTGAGGCTTCCCTTGGGGCTCCCCTGGCAAAAGGGTTTGTTCCAACTTGCCCTTCCCATCCAGATACTTTATTTACATGACTGGCCTCTCCAAGAGAGCTATCGTCTTTCTTTTGCTATGCTCCATTCAAAAATATGTGTCATGGGGTTGTGTGGCATAAGGGGACCTGATTGCTCAATACTGTGACTTCTACAAGTTCTCTGTGTTTGCTTTGACTTATATAAGTTTCCTTACTAACTGTGCCACAGTAGTTCCAGCAAGTAGAGGTTGTGTAGCATCCTTGTGTCATGCATGTGGTCTCATGGGGGGCAGCTCCATGGGGTGGTGTCTTGGCAGTGGCTGTTCATTGAATTTGCTATTCCCTGCTTGGTCAGGGTGACTAGATGTCCTCTTTTTCCAGGACATGTCCTACATTTCAACCTTCTGTCCTGGATAAATTTCAAAATGTCCTGCATTTCAAGACAGACAGAGGGTGCCAGCGTCAAGAGAGGCTGCCACCATTGTTGTTTGTACATTTGTCCTTTGTTCCTTCATTCATTGGGTTGCATTAAAGGAGGACAAGACCCCCCAAAATAATTATATATGATGTTTTTAGCTTTTATTTTGTAATGTCCTACATTTTTCTTGACTGTCCTACATTTGGGGTGCTGTATCCTCCTTTGTGGTTATGACATCTGGTCATCTTATGCTTGGTTTTGCCCTGATGGTGCTTCTGTGGTCACTGGTGTTGGGACTGGGTCAGTTGCAGTGAGTGACCTCTTGCACATTGGGCCAACGTCAGGCAGGCAACATTAGGCCACCACCCCATGATGGGTGGGTGGTGTTGGAGGTTCTATGAATGGTGGTGGAGTTACTGGGAATGCTGTGTTGTTCAGGCTGTTGTGTTTCTATCCCTTTTCATACCATATTGGCTTAGAACAGTGGTTCCCAAATTGTGGGTCTGGACCCACCAGTGAATCGCGACCTGATTTTTGGTGGCTCACGAAACTGACAAGCTGATTGCTGACAAAGAATGTATTGAGACTTTTGGAAACTAAAGCGGACCAGCAGTTGTGTTTACTAGCAAGTAGGTGAATAAGTCTCAGTTTACTTTGAAGGGCAGGCTGAAGGGGATGGATGCAACACCACCCGAATGGTCCCAATCCTATGACTGCAGACTCCAACAAACTACCAAGAAGAAAGTCTCCCCCTCCAAGTTGACAAGAACAATGTATCGATCAAAGGCCCGGCAAAGGGGAATGCAAGGCCACCAGAATGGCCCTGCTCTATGAATGTGGAGCTCAGCAAACGCTCCAGAAAGTGGACCCGCCCCCCACCATAGTAAAAAAAAAAGTAGAAAGGCTTTTGTGGCTGGGAAAGTGAATTTTTTTAGTCTTGCAAAGCTGGATAGGTCCCTACAGAGTGCCGCTTAAAAAATGGGTCCTGCTGCTAAAAGATTTAGAACCCACTGGCTTAGAGTACAATGGATTTTACAGCAATGTTGCATAGAATAATAGTGATACCAGTGTAACTTGGGCATAGAATTGCCTAAGAAGCCTAGCCTGGTCTGAGGGTGGTCAGCTTGTGTGTCTGGATTGTATTATTCAGACTAGAAATGATCAACAACAATGTTTCTCATTTTTCATTTTTAATATTCATTTGTTTCATTTTCATTCTTTTAAAAAAAATTTATTCTTATTTTCAATGGTTTTCATTTTTTTTAAAATAATGTGTTTATCTTACTTATAACAAGCAGCTCCTGGAAACAGCTCAACTGCACAGCAGCCTACAGTGGTGGCCATTTTTTACCCTTATGCCCTGTGATGCAATATTATCACAGCGCAAGGTGGATTAAAAATGGCTGCCTCAAGTCAGCAGCTGCCACCTGGAGCACCAGCTGAGAGCTATTTCTTACAAATAAGAAGGATCCTTTATTTTTGTTTTAAAAAGTCAGGCAAAAACAAATGGCAACTAGCAGGGATTCTGAAAGCAGGACTCCCATTTGTGCCAGTTGTTCCACTCATTCAGAGATGCATGTTTTGGAATGAATGAAAATATCAGTGTCCATTCATTCTGAAAATGAATGTACATGCCTACTTCAAACAAAATGCATACACTTACTTCAAAGTTTCCTCTACAGAGAGAACTAGATGTGAGGGAGAAAGTGACATCTATTTTTTTCTGTAGAAGTAATTTTTAATATGGCAGAGCATTTAATCACCTGAATCCCCGCTGGTAGTTTGAAAAGGCACAGTATAGACACATGTTTCATCACCTTGCTGAGAAAAAGGATGGAATTCTTCCTTTTGCCCTTCAGCTGCTCACTTTTAGACCCAAACTAAATACACTGATCGTGTGATTGGGGCCTGTGTGCTTGATTTTTCAAATGTAAATAGCAGCAACGCAGGAATCTGACACAGATTGAGGGTGCAATCCTAACCTGGAGTTAGGATGGCACAGTTAGGCCAGCAAAGTTTGGCTGGCACCAGAGCCACCGTAAAGTGCATCTGGACCACTCTCAGAGTTGGGGGATGATGCACATCTGTGTGCTGGCCTCTCTGACCCCAAGAGTGGTCCTAACATACTTGACAGTGTCCCTTGTGCAGGCCAAACTTTGCTAGCCTAACTGTGTCAACCTAACTCCAGGTTAGAATTGCGTCCTGCGACTACATCATTGGGTGGGGGGAACCTCTTTACCCTCACAATGGTTCTGATCCAGATCCTCCCTTCCTACTGCTTCTATTTAGCAAGGAAAAAATGCTCCTCAAGGTCAAGCTGTTAGAATTTGACACAGGACATCAACAGTGCTTTGCCCATGTTCTGTACAGCCGTTTCAGACAGCTCCTACTTACATTTGGAGCGCAAAGTGTTATATATATAAATTTGAGATTTAAATTATAAGATTGAATAAAACAAATGTACAGGTGCGCCAATGGCTTGAGCAAGAACTGAGGGAATGAAGGGGGTTATTCACATTTGTCATGCACATTTGTGCACAAATGTGAATGTATGTCATGTCCACAAATGGGAAGTCGCTTCCAGTTGTGTCCTTGAAGCCTGTGAGGTGCAGGCTTGGCATTTGCAGATGCTTTTAATCTAAGAATATTGGTTTTTCTGTTTCTTGATGATAATGCTGAGGTCTACATATTGCATACCCCTTGAAGGCACCATTAATATACTAGAGGGTGTGGCCTCACCCACAGAGGTGCTGCTCCATGGCAACCAGCCAAGTTCTGCATATCAGTGCACTGGCTTGTTACCCTGTACATGCTTTCCTCCAGGCACCACTGGGCTGCCATCACATGGGGCAAAGTGCTGAACCTGCAAATAGAAGGAAGATAGCAGGGTAAGGCAAGGCAATGGAGACCAGAACTTATGTGACATGGAGTGTACCTCTTTGGTCTCATGTTGTGCATACTTAGAGCATGCATGCATGCATGCAAACACACAGAAACTCTGGTGGTGGGAACTATGCAGAAAATGCATTTTGCACACACTTTGCACAAACAGCTTGCTGCCCTTATGTATGGCAAGAGATTTTGCTAGTACTTCTCAGAATTCTTATTATATGTACTGTACTTTGCCCCTGGAGGACACAAGCAACCAAGCAGAACTTCTACTCCACCAACTCAATAGGGAGAGCAATGCTCCCCAGAGAGAGGGGAATGACTTCCGTGACATAATGTATTGATGCTGCATCTCTCTAGCTACCCCCTTCATTGAATTCTGACCCTTAAACATCACCAAAAGCATTAGCCATAATTACAGGCATGCCCTGGTCTCCAGTGGGGTTCTGTTCTGCCCCCCCCCCCATGGATAAACCTTGGATACTGGGGATGCCTTTTTAAAGATAGGGTAATATCAGTGGTTTTGCTGCAACAAGGTAAAAAAAGAGATGTGTTTAATGTTCCCCTATCTTTTTAATAGATAGTGTGCTGGAGTCCAGTTGAGGTTTTCCTTTTGGTTTTTCTCATTACTTTCTTTCAGCTGGAGACTCCCATTGTTGTTGTTCAGTTGCCAAGTCATGTCTGACTCTTCGCGACCCCATGGACCACAGCACGCCAGGCCTCCCTGTCCTCCACTAGCCTCCGGAGTTTGCCCAATTTCATGTTCATTGCTTCAGTGACACTATCTAACCATCTCATCTTCTGCTACCCCCTTCTCCTTTTGCCTTCAATCTTTCCCAGCATGAGGGTCTTCTCTAAAGAGTCCTCTCTTCTCATGAAGTGGCCAAATTATTTGAGGCTTGACTTCCTGGAGGATTGCCCGATTGGATCTCCTTGCCTTCCAGGGGACTCTCAAGAGTCTTCTCCAACACCATAATTCAAAAGCATCTATCCTCCCATACAGGGACACAAATTCTGGCCCTAGAGAGGATCGTGTTTTTATTTCACTGCCTTTTCTCAAGGGCTTTATGTTCCTTAAGGCCCAATCCTATCCTCCCCTGGCCATGCTGCTGCTGCGCGCGCGCGCACGCACACACACACACACACACAGAGAGAGAGAGAGGGGGGGGGAGGTGTCATGGGTACATATCTGCATGATTGGTGGCAGGGGCTCTTATTGTGTTACTTATTCCTGAGGCTGCCAGGGGAGCATTGTCCCAGCAGTGGCTGCTCATTGGACTTGTGCCTGCTACCATGCCCTGCATGGTGGTGCTTCTTTGGTCCCCAGTGGTGGGGCTAGAAACTTGTAGTGATTGGCTCATTGCATTCCAGCTGATATCAGACAAACATCAAGCCAAAGCAGGGCTGACATCAGGCCAACATTGGGCCACCACCCCATGATTGGCGGAACTGTCAAGGGTTTCCATTTATGCTGGTGGAGTTATTGGGAGGGCTCCATCATCATGGAGTTACCCAGGCTCTTATTTTCCCCTCCTCTGTTGTGCTATATGGGCTTAGGGTATTGCAGACATGGCACCAATGTAGCAGCAACATCAGCAGAACTTTAACACTGGATTGCACCATAACAATGCAACTATCACTAACACTATTGCTTTTGCATTTTGGATCTAAGGCTAAGCTATTTTGCAGAAATATGAAGCTGTAACAAAAATATTACTTTGAAATATGCTTTTAAGAAATAATTAGCTTATCATTCTAAAAAATAAAAAAATCATGTTTAATTCCCCCCCCCAGAAATTCCTTTTTTTATTTGAGGCCTTAGAAAACAACCAAAAAGAACCCCACACCCAGTTCCCACCCAGATTTTTTAAATACCTTTTTCTAGGCTTCTACGCCTCTACTCACAGGAACAGCATCCATCAAAATTTAATTATAGGACCACAACTGAGAATGCTGTAGATTCTTATTTTGAAGCAGAATCATGTTGTACAGTTGATCGTACATTTTTATTTTAGATCTCTGACATGTACTTTACCAATCCCTTTCAAGCGGCCTTTTTCCTTTTCTTTCTATGTGCCTCTGTGACTGGACATTTGCTGATGTTTTGGAAACCTAGACAGCTTTGTTTCCTTCCTAAAGCATTTTTACGCTTGCATTTTAGCTAGTTTGTTTTTATGAAAGGATGATGGGAGACTTTCCTGGCGAAAACGCTGATAGTCAGTGGCAACCTGCCAGACCACAGCAAAGCCTAAGTAGATTAGTGCAGTATAGAACCGGTTGTCTGTATTGCATAACTTTCCATAAATTACTGTTGACAATCCCCATTTCCTTTCGGGTCATTGGTGTGCTTCAATACATATGCAAGATAATTCTGCAATTCAAAAGTCATGATTTACACCCACTTCTTTGTGTGTATAGTCTTGGGAAATGTTGCCATAACTGTAGAGTCTGAGCACTGCACAAACAACATACTCCTAATTTTCTAATGTTTCTTTTTTAAATTGGAAAGCCTAACCAAAGGCACATTTTTTTTTATTTTATTAAAAGTATTTCTATCCTGCCTTCCTCCTCCCACAAGGGTGGTGCTCAAGGCAGTTCACAACGTATTTATTTATAGATCCATACCCCACCTTTTGAGCAACATGATCCCCCACCCCAGGACTTACAATAACAATCCAAACAACCCAGGAGCCCTTATAATCCTCTGGCGGGTGACTCCTCTTGCCTTTTCAGCCTCTGGGCAGTTGGAGCAGAGTTTTTTTTTTCAGGCGGGGGGGGGGGGGAAGCTCCTTGCAGCTGTTCCGTTCTCTGACTGAAGGTGGGGGCCAGGCCGATCCTCCCCTTCTTCCTAGGAGGCAAGAGGTGCTGCCTCCAGTCACCCTTAGCCCTGTGGCCAACGGCAGAGGCCTCCAAACCTTTTCCCTGCTATTCCAGTCGGTTATAGCTAAACTTCACTTCTAAGTGTGCGTAGATGTACCAAGAGATCACTGTTATCTTCGCAAATGTATTTATAAATATCTTTGAGGATCCTCAGCCTGTCCGCCCACTCTGCCAAACATTTTGCAATCTTTTAAAAGGAAGATTGGCAAGATCTGTGCTGAATTTCCATCCACCCCTCCAGGCTGTTCCTTTCCCCCACCCAACATTCCCAGTCTCTACCCACTTCCCGCTGAGCTGGCTCCTCTCCACTTGGGATGCTACTGCCTGCTCCCTTGATCCATCCTGTTCCCATCTCCTGTCTCATTCCTTCCCTTCTTCTTCTAATTTGTTTTTGGCTTCTGGCTCCAGTACACCTTTTATAAGCATTTCCAGATCTCAGGAAAAAACAGCCCAATCCTATCCTTGGCTGGCTTACAGGGTGCAGCAGTGCTAATGCAGCCTCTGCTGCATCCTACGGTCTGGCTGGAGACCGCATGAGATAATGGAGAGGTAAGTAAACAAAATTCTTATTACTATTATTCTTACTTACCTGCTCTGCCTACTCAGATTTGCTCCAGCTCTTTGGCCTAAGGGGGAGTGGCGATGCCAGGTGGGGCATAGGATAGGGTGGTGCCATTGCCACCACCAACAGCCCTGTGGCCTCCCCTGACATGCCTCCCAATGGCCCCTATTCCCTCAACAATCCTCCCCCTCCCCGCCCACAGCCCACCCACTCTGTGTCAAATCACCCACTCCTCCAGTGGTGGCTGGGAGCTTCAGTGGTGCACACAGTTAAGTCACCAGCCTTTTGCGTTAGTGGCTCTGCTGAGCACATTGTCGTGGCAGCCACAGAGCTGACAGAACACTAATTCCATCAGCAGAAGGCACCCATAGGATTGGGCTGCTAAACACCCTTTCACTTAACTTCAGTTTCTTCATTCCATTTACCTCAGTGATCTTCAACCTTTTCATGTCATGACTCTAGTATATAAATACATAAGGTAAAAGACTGGGGAACCCACTGTTGACTTTGCCCCCTCCCAGGACCCTATCCGCTCACTCTCCACCCCTATAATCCCTCCCAGCACTGTCCACTGTAACCAAATATTCTTATTAGAGAGAACAGCAAAAGTAATCCTGAAGCCTTGGACTAGTGAAAATTATTTTAGCACGATTTCTAAGAATTTGAACAGGACTGGGACACAATCTCCTGGTACCTGAAGGAGTACACCAAATGCCTCCCCCTTTGGTGCTCTAGTCCAGTGGTCTTTTCATTCCCTTAAGTTGCTGCAACCCTACAACCGAGGCTTTGTGACTCCATTGTGGTCCGGACCCCAAGGTTGAAGGACACTGATTAACCTCATGTATTGCATCTGGTTCTTAACTCTCTTCTTGATTATCTTCAGTCTAGTTTTCAGATGTTTTACTTCACTGGAACTACTTTCATTACCTTTCCCTGGTTGCATCAAAAGGCATCTCCATTTGCTTTCTTGTTTGTCCTGCTTTCTTTGATACTTTTATTTCATCATGGTGAAGTGGACTCTAGTCTGCAAACACTAATGCTGAAATACTACAGTATTTATATACCACTTTTCCCGTAGACTCGTGGACTAGAGTTTCATAGATTCAAGGTGGTTTACATAGGCAGGCTGACCTAAACCTAGTTTTTTCCAATGGAGATTTTATGTTTTATTATATAAGAGAAACTCATTGGATCCTGCATTGTTCCCTATGAGGTTACGCTTACATATGCCAGCTCTGTTGGCATTGTGTTTTTCCATCATCAGAGGCATGTAGTCATCTGAAGATGGGTTAGGATATGGAGCAAATCAAGTCCTCCTTGTCCCTCCCATGTCATGCCCCAATCTTCTCCCTATTTTGACCTCTGCACCAGTGGGATTGGGTTGGTATCTGAATGGCATCTACGCTACATTGGCATGGTGCTTTTCCAGTTCTGCACTGGCATCCATGGCAAATCTGTTGGCTGGCGGACTTCTAACATTTAACAGCATGTGATAGGGCTATTGTTCAAGTAGAGGCCCCAGATGGAAAAAAAGGTAAGGGAGAAAGAAAGAAGCCAGAGAACAGGTGGCTGAAAGAAGGGTTCAGCTAACAAAGTGAGAAATTAGGAAAAGAAGAAGAGATAGTGTATTTGTTGTTCAGTCGCTAAGTCGTGTCCGACTCTTCGCGACCCCATGGACCACAGCACGCAAGGCTTCCTGTCCTCCACTAGCTTCCGGAGTTCGCCCAATTTCATGTTCATCGCTTTGGTGACACTGTCTAACCATCTCATCCTCTGCCGCCTCCTTCTCCTTTTGCCTTCCATCTTTCCCAGCATGAGGGTCTTTTCTAAAGAGTCCTCTCTTCTCATGAGGCGGCCAAAGTATTTGAGCTTCAGCTTCAGGATTTGTCCTTCCAGGGAGCAATCAGGCTTGACTTCCTGGAGGATTGCCCGATGGGATCTCCTTGCAGTCCAGGGGACTCTCAAGAGTCTTCTCCAACACCATAATCTTGGTCTATTCCAGAAGGAATATGTGTGTATGTATATGGAATTTCACATACTGGTTGTGGCTGCAGTGTTCTAATCTAACATTATTTCTTTTTAAAAAATCCTGAAAAAGCCACATGCTGTTAAATGTTAAATTTCCAACAACTTTTGGCATAAGAATTACTCCTTGTTGCAGAACATGGCATCAATATTCTAGGAAAAAAGACTGTTTTGATACAGCATGACTGTATTTGTTTTATATTGCCATATAACATATGATCAAACTATTATTTTGAGAAATATAGCAGGTTGGTGCAATCAGGAATAATCGCTTTCAAAAGAAATATAAGTTGTCTGGAAAATGCTGTTGTTATTGTTCACTGTACTGAATGCCTATAGGTTGTCTCTTTAAGGTTTCTGCTGTTCTGGATAAGCAGGAATAGAACTCTCACTTCCATACCAACTTGTTCTTTGTCAGAGCCTGCAATCTTAAATTTAATTGCTAAGTAGTAAATAAAATAATAGCTAGTGTTTGAATGATAAGGGAAAAGCAGGGATGGCTCATAATTATTTTTATTAATTTATTTAGAATGCCTATGCTCTGCCTTTCTACCACTGCAGGAGCTCAAAACAACTAATGTAACAGAATACTACCACACAACAAAACCAAGACTAGAAATAGTAATATTACTATTAATAATAGTAATGAAAGTAGTAATAGAAATAAAAGGCAGTCAATAAGACAGCAACATGTGCATGGAATTGCAGTCTAACTCTTGAAAGTGCTACTGTCTGACCATCTCTGATGCTCACCATCTCACCACTTACTTCTCCTCCACATTCCTCTTCTGTTTTATCCCTTCCTTCCTTCCTTCCTTCCTTCCTTCCTTCCTTCCTTCCTTCCTTCCTTCCTT
>JAJKFI010000004.1:27773410-27846038 GCA_029204185.1 Lerista edwardsae | reverse complement strand
CTTCCTTCCTTCCTTCCTTCCTTCCTTCCTTCCTTCCTTCCTTCCTTAAAGATTTCTACCCTGCCTTTCCTCTGCTAAAGCAGATGCCCAAGGCGGCTTACAATTATTGGAGGGGGGAGGAACAAAAAAACAAAAACAAATTAAAAGAATAAAATTGGCAATGAAAATATAAATAAAAACAGGGTAAAAATAATTGTGGGAGGGGGCAAACTATTTACAATGCAGGTTTTGCTGCAGAGGTTTTGCTGTCTCTTTGCTACAAGAGACAGACATATCAACATCAAACGCTAGTCGAAACACAAAAGTCTTGAGACCTCACCGAAAGGCCATGAGGGAGGAGGAGGATCTTAGATCCCTGGGTAGGGAGTTCCATAATTGCGGTGCCACTACTGAGAAGGCTCGCCCCCGTGCCCCCTAACTCATCATGTCCCGTGCTCGCCCCCTAACTTGGGAGAAAGGTGGCACTTTCAGGAAGCACTCCTCAGATGAAACTAAGAGGGTGGGCCGGAATGTAAGGGTGAAGGGACCCCTTCAGCATCTATGAAAATAGCCATAGCAGTGTTCTGGGGCATGTTCCAATTATGGGGCATCGTCCTGACAGTGACCCAGTGCAAGTCAGATCTGAAAGGAGCCAATCAACACATGATGATGGGAAAACGCCCCCCAAGATGTCAACATACCACATGCATCCCTTACACAAAGAAATTCTAGCACCTTCTATTGCAGCAGCCATTGTAATACAAGCAGTATGAGGTCAGAAAGAAACCTGGGAGGAATGCCAACATACAGAGTTCAAATCCCTTATGCCACTCCCATAAAAACACACTGATAAGAAATATCAGTTCGATTCAAGTAGGCATTGGGAAGAAAGATTCCTTGGGAGGAGTCAGGCATAGGCAACAAGCATACAAACCGCCCCAGGGCAGAAAAAGTACCCTCTGGAGACAAGTACCTTTTTTACTAAAGGACGCACTGGGAGGAGCAAGGTGGGGAGTCCCAACTAAACTGGGCAAATTAGAAAGTTGGTAGCAACACTGGAGTGACAACCAGGTGATAACCAGGTCTCAGGTTAGTCAGAGGGAAGCATAAGATCAAGGCCAAACCCAGGGATGGCTCAACCATGAGGCACTGAGTAGCACCCTTGGTGGGCAGTAAACCCACCCACCTGTCCTCTTTCTAGCCTGCCACTCCACTGGGAGCTCTGGTCCTTTTGCTGGGAGCTGGAAGAGGACTGCAACACCAGCAGCCTCCTTCTCCCTCCAGGGCTGCTGGAGGAAGTAGGAAAAAAAAGCTGCTGCAGCTCCAAATAACATCTGCCCAACTACTTGATGCACCAAGTAGGCAAGGACAAGTGATCTGTAGTCTGTCCACCTGTTCCCCATACTTCAAAGATGGCTATGTGTAGCCTCCTACTCCATCCCTCTTCTGTACAGAATGAGCACAAGCCAGGGATGCTGGGTTCCCAGGGTCTCCTGTGCCTGTTCATTTCAAAAAGAAGTGCAGCGCAAGGATACTGCATGGTGCAGACTTTCTAAATAATGGGAAGAAGGGATGGCAGTGTGTCCCCTTGTTCACTCGCCCACCTTTCATTAAGCAATGCATCTGGGCACATGTGAGCAGGGGCAACTGTGGATGGTGGGATTTGGGAGATGGGGCTACATGCGCTATTTGTAGCTAAACCCACCTTATGCATGTCTTATCTGAAACAACTGTGGCAGAGGCAACGGAGAAAGTAAATAGGCTCAAGCCCATTCTGCACAGTCTGCAAAACAGCTCTCTAAGCACTTAGCCACAGCAGGAGACATACAAAAAGCATCCCATAGGGCATTTTGCTTTCATAGTGCTCTCTCCCCTATCAGGCACATATACCAGAAACTGAGAGCTTGCACATGGAAAGCTAACGCTGAGTACAGGTCCAATGCATGGATGTCACAGATTGAAATCTGAGATATGCACACTCCTTCGAATGGGCTTGGACACTACAAATAGGCACTCTTGAGAGACTAGCATGTGAGTCAATCAGAGGGAGTATTTCATGGCTTGCACATGACACACGTTGCTTCTTGCATCACCCCACAAATGTAGCTACCCACATACTATGCATACTTGCACCATTGCCAATACCTGCTGTTCATTATCTGTGAGAGTAGCTATTATTATGCTGTCCTCCCCTCCCCCATTCATCATGGCAACAATGAATATGCTGTGTGTGGCCCTGTGAAGCCAGCCCCACATTGCAGTCCACAGAATCAGGGAGTGTGGATGATGGCCCTTAGGCCTAGTAGCACAAAGTCTCACTGAAGTCCTTGAGCCTAGCCCAACTAGAGTAAGAAATAATTAGGGCAGTGAGCTCTCTATCGTCTAAGACTTAGTAGTAAAATAATAATTGTGATGAAGTCACAGGTTTTATTGAGCAGGATACATAAGTGGCATTGAAATTACATTTGGAATGCTGCGTACAGTTCTGGTTGCCACATCTCAACAAGAATATTATAGAGCTATAAAAGGGGCAAAAGAGGAGAACAAAAATGATCAGAGGCCTAGAGCATTTTCTTATGAGGAAAACCTACAGCTTTTTACTGGGGCTTTTTACATAGAAAAGGTGAATAAGGGGGACATGATTGAGACCGACACAATTGGGGATATTCTACCTCAAAATGCCAGACGCAGGGGAGTGGCAATAGGATGTAGGCATTTTGTTGTCCTTTGTGTTCCCTGAAGCATCTGGTGGGCCACTGTGCATGTTGGTGTTCCACCCAGGTTTATTTCTGACCCCATACTTCTTGTATAACAATGGCTGCTGCAATAGAAGGTGCTAGAATTTGGCCTGATCCAGTGGGGCACTTCTTATGTTGGGGATAAACAGAGGGTTCCCCCCATCCACAATACTAGAACTAGGGGCCATGCACTGAAAGTGACTGGTAAATTTAGGATGGAAAAAATTAGATACTTCTTTACATAGCATATAATTAGTCTGTGTAATTAATTTCAGCAAGATGTTATGCTGCCACTAGCTTGGATAGTTTTAAAGGGGCAGTGGACAAATTCATGGAGAATAAGTATATCAATAGCTACTATTCATGATGGCTGTGCATTGTCTCTAGGTTCAGGGCTATATGCTTCTGAATTGCATTGGTGGGAGGGAAGTATGATATGCATTTCTCTCCTGCTTGTGACCCACTGTGGGAAAAAGACTGCTGGACTAGATGGGACTTTGGCCTGATCCCACTTTTCTTACGGGGTAGTAATCCCATCCCATGTTCATGTTGTACCTTTCCAAGTTATTCATCAGATAGCAGAGTAGTAGGTATTAATGAGGTCTGGCTGCTTCAGTCACATCACTGTCAGGGACTCTGAACACTACAGAGGCCTGTCTATAAGTCAGCCATCTCACAAAGAAACAGCTGGAATCATATTGGTCACTGCTGTCAGGCAATGTGGACATCAATGTGGCTTTCACAACTGGGCATCCTGTGTCTTTGTCCTTGTTGGAAAGCTCCCTTTGGAAAGCAATGAGGGGCCGTGCGATTAGCAAGAAATTGATGGCAGTAGCAATACATGATGTATGGATCAAGACGCATGCTCAGTGTGAGAGTGGTGTCACCTAAGTGCACATGCATGTGCCCTTGTCTGGCCTCAGACTCACCTGCAGCCCCTCTGTGGGGTCCATGGCCAACAGGCGGCCGATGGGTTCCAGAGGCCAGAGAGTGCCTGCAGCCTGCTCCACTTACAGCAGAAGCAGGAACAGACCTGGCCACACCCAGGGGAGAAGCAGTGGAGATATGGTGGAGTTGACATTGCATTGGCATCTAGTGGAGTTCCACCAGCATTGGGTTGGAGCTGTTGGCAGGTCAGAATGAAATCTGGTGGTTTCCAAGGACACGCTTAAAAAAAAAGACAAGGATTGCACTGTAGATTCACATGAATTGTGGTATGTATTCTACATGCTGTTGTGAGGCCGTGACGCTCTGAAACAAGGTCTTCCAATTATGGTCTACGGAGCACCCTGGCACAAGAGCTTTCTCTGTACTCCTGGTGACTTTTGTCACTTAACTTTTTCGGTTTCCCGGGGAAAACCGTGGGTCTGCCTCGCCCCTCATTCTCCAGTGCGATCTCTCACCCCTACCCCCGGGAAAGAACTCGCATTTGCCCCTCCGAGGCAGCACCTGCGCCTTCTTCTCCGCGCTCTCTCGGGATCCTTTTGCTACCCGGAAGAGGCGCTGCCAGGCCGGATTCCTTGGGAAGGGCAGCCACTGCGAGCCACATGCAAACCCAAAACTTCACTTCTCCTCGTGCGCATGTGCCACCTATGCGCGTTTCGGACACCGCCGCGGAAGCGCCTGCGTAGAAGCGGAGGGGCGGCCGTCAGCCTTCTTTTTGGTCAGGCCCATCGCGAGCAGCTCCTCCCCCCTTCCCTTCACCCCCCTCCCCGGCAGCGCGGCTGCTGCTGCTGCTACACCGGGTAGGTTTCCAGTCACTATGGCGGCTCCGGCTGCTGGGAAGGTAAGAGTGAGTGGGAGGGAGGAGGAGGAGGAGAAGGAGAGCCCTGCGTCGCGCTCCGCGTAGCTGCCCTCTCGCCCTGGACCGTTCCGTGGAGCTCCGGAGCCGCAGGGCTGGCGAGAGGCGGCCGAGCCGGGGCCCCGCCTGAGCCCGGAGGCTGACCGGGTTTGTTTTGATTTAACAGGTCGAGGGAAAGTTTTCGTTGTCGGCGGCTGCCTGAGAGGGAGACGCCGCTCGGAAGGCGCCCGGCCTCCAGGCCTCTCCTTCGGCGGGAACGGGGTCTGAGCTCCCTGAAGGCAACCCAAAGGCGCCTCTCTTCAGGCGAGGAAGGAGAACGCGGGATCCTCCTTCGCAGCCACCTGCAGAGCCAGAGAACGACGGCGCCAGATAAGATCCTTCGCCGGCCTGTCGCGAGCAACCCCCCTCCGTTCCTTCAGCCCCTGCGGCGAGACCCTCCCCGGCGAACCCCTCCAGGCTGCCTCCCGCCCCCTCCAGCGATAAGTCATCTGCATCGCCTAAGATCATCCCCAGAGAGACCACGACGCCTGTGCTGCCATCGGCTGTCCCCACCTGGCCAAGCTGCTGTCAGTTCCTCTCCACTCGAGAAGATCGCTTATTATTATTTTTTACAAGTACACGTCTCAGGGTGAATTTGGCCGTAGGTTTGTGGGGAATGAAAGCGGTATTTCCTGAATGATCCGATAGGTTATTCAGTTGGCTCCTTGAAAAAATTCTACTCTGGGCCTGTGCTAACTGGTGAGGGGGAAGAGTGACTGCTCATTAGTTGGGCATTATCCCATTCCTGACACTGCATTGATGTCTGAAGAAGATGAATCCTGGACTTATTGGTGGATCATTTAAACTGTGTTTATTGCAAATACTTCCTGGTCATTCTCCGCTCCTGTAAATCTCTCATCTTCCAGTTCCCACTCCTTGAATCTTTCATTGTTCCTCTGGGTTGAGGAAAAATCTTGGGCTGTGTTTGCGGAAGAGAATAGAACCGATTACATCCCAAACAAGTATTTATGTGTGTGAGTCATCTGCTTGGATCTATTGCCATCCCCACCTTAATTTAACAAGTTCTGTTTCTCTTTGGAGTCGGCAGATGCTTGCTTATATTATTGAGGAAGATGGATTAAAGTGGCGCTTCTTAGATTTACTGCAGACCTTGTTAAAGGAAACTATGGAGCTTTTTTACTGGATTATTGCCAGCATTAGTTTTTGCACTGAAGGTATGAGTTGCTAGATCTCACTTGCAGGTAATGTTTGTCCTGCTTTAATGTGAAGTGTCGTAGGAATTGTCCTGATCAACTGTGGAGGGTGGCTTGGATCAAGAAGAGTTGCTCTTCTTTCCTGGTTGGTGTGGCACCACATATCTATCCTCAATGCCTTCAGCCTTGGCTATCTTCACTTGCCGCCCGAACTCTCACCCATTTCAGGAACGTCATGTCTACCTGGATGATCCTGTCAAAATTGGCCGCTCAGTGGCTCGATGTCGACCAGCTCAGAATAATGCAACCTTTGACTGTAAGGTTTTGTCTAGGAACCATGCGCTTGTCTGGTTTGACCACAAAACAGGAAAGGTAAGGCATTTTACATTTCCCAAGTGAAGTACTCTATATTGATATCCATACTGTCTTACTTTGATCAGTTGTTGGCGTTAGTAAGTCTCTGTAAATTGCAACTGACCTTAAGTCACCTGGCAAAATAGCAGTGGTTACTGGATTTGAGGCAAGTGACATTTTTGCTTAACATTTAACTGATGGAATGTTACCTGAGAAAATGGATCTTCTGTGACTGTTGATCAGTTTGCAGATTCCTTTATGGACAAATAGTGTAAAAATAGCTGTTGTATTTATTCTTCCAGCATCCTTGAGAGGTATGTAATTGTTCCCATTTTACTGACAGATAATGAAAGCTGGGCAGTGGCTTGTGTAAGAAAGATACTCTTGTTCCCATCCCAAGGATTAGCATTGACATGGTTGTTCTCATGTGATGATCTAGTTCATCAGTCTGTCCCATCCAAAGCACTTGTTTGTTGGTGTAGTAAAACCGTCAACTCTGAAGTCTGTACATGAGGTGGAAATGTGACTTACACCTCCAAATTTAAAACTTTGTCCATTGAATGATAATGGCCTGAAATTGCTGGGTGCAAGGGAATTGCAACAGGATGCAGACATTTTGTTGTTTGCTCCCTGAGGCATCTGGTGGACCACGGTGAGATAAAGGAAGCTGGCATAGATGGGCCTTTGGCCTGATCCAGTGGGGCTCTTTTTATGTTCTTATGGGATTGGACACAGGTCCAGTTTTATCAAATTGAATGTTGCAACTAGAGTTGAAGCTAGTTCTTATTTACTCAAGAAAGCCCTGCTGGATCTGGCAAAAAGGCCCATCTAGTTCTTGTGACCCACCAGCTGCCTCTGGGAAGCCTATAAACAAGAAAGGCATATTCCTGCTCTGCTGTTGCTCCCCTACAACTGGTATTTAGATAATATTGTTACCTGGAGGTGGTGTATAACCAGCTTGGACTAGTAGCCATTGATAGATCTGTCCTCCATGAATTTATCCAATCCCTCTTTAAATCCATCCTGGCTAGCGGCCAGTACTGTCTCTTGTTGCTATGAATTCCACAGACTAATTACGTGCTGTGTGAAGTACTTCTCTATCTTAACTCTCTTGTCAATCAGCTTCAATGAATTACCCTTAGATCTAATATTGTGTGAAAGGAAGAAAAACCCCTCTCTGCACTATGATCATTAAAGTACACAATACAAGTCTTCATCTTGTCCTGTGTTTTCTAACTCTACAATATTTTTCATTAGGTTTGATAACCAGAATTGTACACAGTATTCCTAATGGATTGGTATAGGAGCAGTAACACTAGCAGGTCTATCTTTCGTCTCTTTCCTAATGACACCCAGCATGCATTTAACCTTTTTCACTGCTGCACATGTACTAGATCAGTATTTTCTTTGAGCTGTTTGCCATGACCCCAAACTCTGTTTTCTGGTTCATCATTGTCTGGTCAGGCCTTGTATTTTGTGAAGCTGGGATTTTTTTTACCCCAATGTGCATCATTTTACTCTTTATTTTATTACAGTATTTATATACATTATCTCATAAGGCAGTACTTGCTCTGTAAGAATGCTTATTGATATTGAACTGCATTTGCCATTTGGTTGCCATTTGAGAGATCTTTTGGTACACAATCTGGTTAAATAGTGTGTTAGTTACCCTGAATAGTGTGGTATCTTTTTGCTATTTGGGCACCTCACTATTTACCCCTAGATAATTTATGAACAAGTTAAAAAAACACTGGTCCTAAGAAAAGATCCTTGAAGGATCTTCTACTGTGAAAATTGTGCATTTATTCATGCGCTCATTTTCCAATGCATAAATGGACCTGACCTCTTATTCCATTCTATGTTTATTCAAGAGCCTTCAGTGAGGGACTGTTTGTCAAATGTTAGCTGGATCACTTCTATCCACAGGCCTCACACTTGAATAATTCTAGAAGGTTAGTGAGACAGCTTTGCTTCTGGTTCTAAGAAATGCAGTTTTTAAGTGGCAAAGTTTTAAGCATAATAACCTAAGCCAGTGGTTCCCAAAATGTTTAGCACCAGGCCCCGTTTTTTAAAACCAACACTTTATCAGGACCTACCTAGGTTTACCAGATTTTAAAAAAGGAGATCTAGAAAGAAATAATTTATTAAGTAACAATAACCAGAAAAAAGACCTTCAAATATTTATCTCCCTATATTTACACATGCTTGCAGCTCAGCTTCTTTCAGGATAGTTAGTAGATACCTTGCAAACTGCAGGAGTTGAGCTCTTTGCAGTATACTTATCACCCACAGCAGTGGTTCCCAAACCTTTTAGCACTGAGACCCACTTTTTAGAAGGACAATCTCTCCGGGACCCACAAGAAGTGATGTCATGGCTGGAAGTGCCGTCATTGTGACACCAGGGCTTGCTGCCTTCCTTAGAATGCAGCAATAAGTTGGATTATTTCTCAGTCATTTTCCAATAGCAAAATAAATCAGAAAGAAAAAAAGTCTATTTTCAAAAACAACCACACAGCCCTCCCCCTTTCCAGCATCCCATCTTCCCATATTTTTAATATGGCTGCCCTAGGTGCTTCGCAATCCAACTGAAAGATTGGTAGGTCTTGAGCCACTGTTAGGGAACCACTGACCTAAGCCTTAAACCTTTTTCTGGTAAACAAATGAATATTTCACAGAAAGTTGTTCTATATCACCACTCTCTTTCCTGGTCTGCATTGCTGCCGCCCCCCCCCCCGCTACAGTTAATTGTGTCTAAGGCAACATGACTGATTTTGTGTGGCTTATTTTGTATATATTTTATTAAAGATATTTCAGTTTTGACAATAGAATACCTTCAATTTAAGCAGCTGATGCATCTGGGGATGGAGCTGCTCTGATTTACCTTGCTACAGTATTGAAGTATGTAAAGTATTTGCTGGGTGATAGCTATTATATCATTTGGAATTACACCAAAACCACACACACATATTTTTTTCCATGTAGGATGAGTTGATGCAGAATATATTTATGCAAAAAAAATTCTACCCTGCCTTTCTAATGGTGTTCAGGTCAGCTCACAATATACAACATACAAAAACACATTAACATATATTAATGTTTCACTCTAAAGTTATGTCTCCTAAACATAATCTATGTTTATTTTTCATACATAATCTAAAGTTATGTTTCATATTAAAAAAAGTTGGCAAAAATGTGAGGACCAACTTGCTTTAAACTTCCTTGAAGCTTAAAACTCTCAAGTAAGAACAGCTGCTGTTAGATGTTTAGAGGTTTTGTAGTACCTGATTTTGTCCAGTAGGGACTGAACAAGTCAGTCAAAGAAACGTTCCTTAAGTTATACTCATTTTAAATTGCTTTTTTTGAATAAAGCATTGATTTAAGTAAATGCTTCATTAATTCCCAAGAAATATTGTGTGTCTAAATACAAGGACTCTATTCCTTTTTTAAACTATCATCTGGGTTTTTTTTCTGACTATGCCCTGTAAATATCCCTAGTTAATTCATATATTTAGTGAGTTTGCCAGCTGACTACTTAATTTGATAATAATGTTTGTTCTGTGTCTTGCTATATATTGTGCAATAACAAAACATGATTGGACAAGCTGAAAGGTGAATTTCATAAGGCTAAGTTGGAACATGAATGTGATGTGGTTTTATTGTAAAGTAACACTTATGGATAGAAAGGAACACTAACCATTTCAATCTGGAGGGTCTGATTTCCCATCTTTCAAAAGTGTAAAGGTATGATTCAGTTCTCAGCAGCTTTCTTGCTTGACATAGTGGGCTGAAATATCTAAAATGTTCAGTCAGCGTTCTGACTAGTAATAGCGCATATCATGATGCCATGATCATGCTTCTGTCAGAATTTCTCCATGCTTTGTCAGAATAATTATTGATTGTTATGTCACCTGGTGAGGTATAGCAATGTGACAGGCCAGCAACATGGTAGCAGATTTTGAAAACTGAGGCAATTATTTATTCTTATTAGGTTACAGTGGTTGGCTTTTAGCATTACCAATATGCATCTTAAAGTGGATTTTAAGTGTTTTGATATGAAATACATGTGCCTTTTGAACATTGAAGTTTGTTGTTGAGGATTTATTATTGTCTTCTAAAAATACAGTCTTCAAATGGCTACTACAAACTTCCAAGTACTGTAAATATTCCAGAGGTACAACCCATCCTCTGATTTACTTGCCTGAGTTGTTGTCCACTCTTGTGCATCTGGTGCCCTTCCCTTGCTGACTGTCCCAGATACCTGTCCTAGCCTGCAGTTGGCAGCTGAGCTAGACCTACATGTGATTCTCAATAGCATGTCTCCGTTTATCACAGTGCAGCATTATGGCATGCGCCCACCACACCCTTCCAGCCCTAAGAGTCTATAGCTCTTGAAGACTAGAAGGAGAACAGAGTCATGTGTCATCAGAACATTGCTTTGTCTTAGCACATGGCTAGCAGACTGAAGGCACACTGTTAGTTGAACTGGGGAGCCCAGTCAAGCAGGCAAGTGGGGATGGATAGTCTGAGAGCAGCTCAGTTGGAATTTGAATGACAATTGAAGAAACCACATCAATGTTAGTTTGGGAGGACTCGGTGGAACCCTGCTTGTCCCTTGTTACCTAATTCCTGAAGAGCAGGTTGTTGCACTGCTAGTCTCTGGGTCTCCATAATAGATGGAAAGGCAGCAGACAGTAGCTCCTGCCTGCAGCAAGCTACTATGGCAGTGCAGAGTGAAAAATGCCCAAGTCTCATTGCGAGAGTTCCCAGTTCAGGTCCCTGACACCTTAGAATGTTATAGCTTGTGACACATACTATGCTATTCTGTGTCAGCTTTTGCTGTTCTATATGAGTATGTGTTTGCCTTAAGGCAATTGCTGATTCCTTGGTGTGAGCGTCAAATTATAAAACCAGACTGATAGGCCTAATGTGTGAGGCATCTGCTCCTATGAACATATGCAGCTGCCTTATAATGAGTCAGACCACTTCACCTAGCCAAATATTGCCTACACTGACTGACTGGCATTGTGTTCTTCAGGGGTCAGATGGGCCTTTCCCCACCTTTGTGTGAAGATGGCAGGACCCAGAGCATCTGGGCAATGTTGTAATTGTCTTGGTTAAAGTGTTCAAAACAGTTGCAGGAATGAAATGCATACAACTTTGGTTGTTTATGAAAGTATAGAACCCATAGGAGTTGTGTCTTCTTGGAAAACCATTTTGCCTTCTAGAGGACAAAGCCTAGAAAGCCTTTTGAAGACTTGTCTAGAGAAATATAATTTTGATGGTTGGGGGTGCTGTTGATTGCTTTTGGCTCATGCTTTTCTCAGTTGGTAGAACTAGTGTGGCTGTATCATGTGTGCAACTGGCCTTGTGGTGCTGCTGTTGAAAAGTGGTATATAAATATTCTTAATAAAAAATAGGGGTGTCAGTTTTATATGTGACTCTTGCAGCACTTCTGTTGATGTGTTGCACCTGGAAGCTTTTGTCTGAACGTGCCATTATACATGTAGCCAACTACTCATTTCCATGATGGTAGTAATCTTGGCATTCATTTCTCAATGAATAAAACATTACATTGTGTGTTGCATCCTGAACACTAATTTGTTGAGTGCAGCAAATTGTAGTAGTATACCGTTGCTCTACTGTACATTGGTCATCACATATTGGAAAGGCTAGTAAAGAGTGAAATCTTTGTCCATAAAGGTCATTCATTGTATAATAGGCAATTTTATAACTACAAAATATTTAAGAAGAAAATTGGGGGGGTGCCTGGTTTGAGAATATTCAGCATTAAAGAAATCAACTAGTGTGAAACATAGTAAAGTCCTAAATAGCAAAGGGGGACCTCTTAACTACAGGCACATCCTGGTATCCACTGCGGTTCCATTTGGGACCCTCTCGTGGATACCTGAAACCGTGGAGGCCTTTTTAAAGATAGGGGAACATCAGTAGTTTTGCTGTAACAAGATAAAAGAGATTTATTTAATGTTCCCCTATCTTTTTAATAGGCATCCTGGTATCCCTGGGATCTGTGGACAACTGAAACCATTGATACCAAACCAGTGGATATCAGGGCATACCTGTACTTAGTTAAACAGAAAAGATACTGACATGCTAGGGCAAAAAGTTAGGATACGTTGTTTCTATTCTAGTCAATATTTCTCAATTAGAATACCATTGAAACAGCAGAATTTGAAGTTGGTATAAATACTCCCATAGAGTTGTAAAGTAATTCCTCTTCCAGACATTGAACTTTAGCTAAGGCATGAAACAAGAGTCTGGTTCATAATTTCTGGATGGAACATACTACTTGGAAGTAAGCAATCTGATAATTCCCGTCTTACAGTTTTTACTTATAGTTGTGAGTAGTGCCTAAGTTTAAATTCAAATGGACAATACTTTAACAGTGGAATTTATTAGACTTGGAACAATATTGCCTACTGATCAGAGTTTTCCTGCAGTGATCTAAGTACGTGGGCTATAGGCCATGATGGGTTGTGCAACCTCCTTACGTTAATAGTAGGATGCAAGCATCTTGTCTACTGGGCTCCCTGAGGCACCTGGCGGGCCACTGTGAGATACAGGAAGTTGGACTAGATGGGCCCTTGGCCTGATCCAGCAGGGCTCTTCTTATGTTCTTATGATACCAAATGTAGTCACTGCAGAGCTAATACTTTAATTATTGGAACTCATCTGGTATAGTCACACAGGTTGAATAAGGAATGCTTCAGTGTTTAAAATGAAACTTTACAAAAACCTCAAAATGCTATCTCATCATTATTCAGTTTTATTTTCAAGTGGACAAAACAAACAACCATAAACATTTTATGGTTTTAACCATAAACCTTAAACAAACTAATTCTAGTGAAATGTATGTAACTCACAGTGCTGACTTGTAGTTAGGTTTTTTAATGGTAATTTTTACCATAAGGTTTTTTTAATGGTTATTCAACAGTTTTCATTTGATAGCCATTAATTCATTATTTTTAATTAATAATTAATTCATTATTCATGAATTATCAATTCATTTGATAGCCATTAAAGTTATTGATGACCCTAATATTCTAGGTCCTGCTACTGCTTTATTTTGAACACTAGGATGTGATACATTTTAATCAACATTCTGAATATTGGGTGACAAAGCCAAGGTTTTGGATTATAATTGCCATGCAGTTATATTTAATAAACTGAGATGATGGAACCAAGTTAGAAAACATTGAGGATCTAAATCTACTGTTTCAGTTAATCATGCCTGAAAAATGGAAAAGCTTTTAGTGAATACTTGCTGGCAGTGACTATTGAACGTTTCATATATGTAATCTGTAGTTACAATTTAGAGAAAAGTTTCAGGTACTGGTAGTGGTTGAAAGCATTTGTCCATTGTGCAGTAAAGAAATTGGGCTCTACGGATTGATTGTTGAACCTGTTTATCATGCTTTCTAACTTACTACATTTTCCTCTTGTTCAATTCTCTTAATTTCATTAACTATTTAGATAATGCTTTCAGTGTGCAAAGCGCTTCACAGATTTTGCTTTTGCTAATTTTCCCAACCACCTTGTGGAGAAAACATTCTGTTTCTAGCCACTGTTGAGAATCTGGGTATAGGAGAGGCTTAATCTAGACGTGGCTTTCAACCATGTTGTATACTAACTGTAGTTATGACCAAAACAGTCCTGAGCTTGTATTCTAATGGTTAGTTGCTTGTTTAATTTTGTTTTCTAGATGCCCCAGACTTCTGCTTTCATATGTAACAGCCATCAAAGGCAAAGCAACCGTTGTAGTCATTGTTTGTCAGATTGCTAAGGTTCTAGTTTAAAAACATTATCTGTGCATAAAACTGCTAGATTAGAGAGGGGAACTGCATATTTTATACCTATTTGTGCACATGGTTCCCCATGCAGCGAGGGTGGTGTGAGTGAAGCCTGCTATCATGTGCGTAGTGTCTCTAGTTGGGTATATGGAATCCCTGTTACCGGTTGGCCAAGGAAATTGTTGCATAGCATGACAAATGTTAAGTAAGATGCATTAGGAATTTCTGCCAAAATGTGGGCAGTGTTGCAGGGTGGTAATGATGCACAAGGCATCAGTAATTAATCTGTGTAGTTTTTATTTAATGCAGGTGTGCATGCAAGGAAATTGTGAACTCCCCCCACCTTTTCTGTCTTCCAAGTTTTGTATTGGTTTTTTCTTGTTCTGGAACTGTTTTGTATCAACACCATATGCTTGTGTATAGGGTATATAGTTGGCATTTTGGGGCTGCATATTTTCAATGTTCTTACATGTCTTTTGTCCAGGGCTTTCTAGAACACTCATCATTTTTTATACCACAGTTACAATAACAGTTTGGCTGGTTGAATTTAAAATGATATGTTATACTTTACTAATTATACAGCCAAAATTGTGTTAAACATAAGAAGAGCCCCACTGGATCAGGCCAAAGGCCCATCTAGTTCAGCTTCCTGCATCTCGCAGCGGCCCACCAGATGCCTCAGGGAACACTCAAGACAACTAGATATGTGCATCTTGTTGCCACTCCCCTGCATCCGTGACTCTGAGGTAGCCTACCTCTAAAGTAAGGAGGTTGCATTAACCATCATGGCCTGTAGCCTGCGATGGACTTTTCCTCCAGAAAATGGACCTTTCCTCCAGAAGATGGAGGAAAACATAGATGATGCGAACAGATTTTGTCACTGGTTTCCAGTTGCTTAAGCTTTCTGATTCTTGGCATTGAGTCTCTACTTACAGTTACAGTACAGACACTTCAGGAGAGTGTTTATTTGCAGAAATTGTCGGGCCACCCACATTGGCCAGAAGTCACTGTATCTCCACATTCATGTTAGCATAAGGAAAATGAAATAGGCCAACTGGTGTCTGTTGGTAGTTCCCTACCTGGTAGCAATTATGCTGTGGAGGAAACTGGCTGTTTAGCACTGTGTTTTTTTCCCCCAGTAATGCACATTCCTAGTTTTTGTAGACATCAAGATGTAATAATGTAAAAGAGGAAAAAATGTTTAGACAAACAATTATTGTGTGATATGCCCACTTCATCTCCTAAATCCAGTGTCATTATTTTAACTTTTGATACAACAAATTAAACAGTTTAGGATTAAAGAGTTTTTCCTCTTGTGCCCTATCTTTTTACCATATTGGTACCTAAAACACGTTTATTTTCATGTCCCCATACTCACATTCTTGCTGATGCTGCATGTTATTGTTCAAGTTTCTGTTCAACACAGTATGTAGTTATTGTGTCATTATTGTGTTACTGCATTGTTGCTTCAAAAAATAAGCATATGATTCTTCAGGGTAACATCAACTGTTACTCAGCAAAATAAGCAACATTTGAATTCAGTGACCAATTAGTGGACTCTTTGCTTTAACACTTGAATTGTGTTAAAGGGAAGAGTCCACTAATTGGCCCCTGAATTCATATGTTGCTTATTTTGTGAATGAATACTTGAAATATACTTTTGCTCATACAAACATAGCCATTAGTTTTTGCTTATATGAGAGATTTTCAACCCTCTTTTGGCTGAGGAGCCTCTGTACCGTCTCATGTTATCCTGTGGAACCCAAGTTCCTACTCCCTGCCCTTTCCCAAAGAAAAAAAGATAAAAACTGGTTATAAGAAATGTATTTAAAATATCAGAATTCAAAGGCAAAGTTTGTACTAATTAGTACAATTTGGCATATTATTAATCGCTGGGAAAAAAGGAACTTTAAGAACTTTTATGAGTTCAGTTCTGAGCATTCCATAACTTTTCAATGTACAAGTGGAACTTCCTCTATCTGATTCACAGCCCAGTCCTAAGCTGCCTGGCCCCATAGGAGCAACAGCAGTGCCAAAATGGTTTACTGCTGCATCCTATGTGCGTCATAGCAGCTAGCCCCGCATTGGGCCAGCTAGTTTGCCGGCCCAGACTTAACCTCCATGTCGGGTCATGTGGCCCAACAGAGGATAGGATGTGCTGGTGGAAGCCACTGCTAGTCCCATCCCCCATCTGGGCCTGCTCTGCTCTGCCCAGTTCCACCCTCCACCCACCCTAAATGAGCACACCAGTGGCAGAAGTGAAAGGTACTGCCTGACTGTGTGATATCGGGTCCTCTTGGTGCTGGGACCAAGTGCCTACTGACATAGGCCCATTGCCAGCGGTAAGCCTTTACAGCTGAGGCTAGAAGGGCCTTATGGCAGTGGTGGTAAGGGCTCACTGCCAGTGCTGGCCCAGATAGGATCGAGTCCTCAGATTCCCTTTCTTTTACCTCCTTTTTCATTTTGCTATGTTTTTTTTTCTCCTCTGTACTCCTTATTGCTCCAGCCCACTGATACCACTCTGCATCCCCACATCCTTGTTCCTGCTCCTGCACTCTTCTGTTTCAAAATTTAGGAAGAAGGAACAGGAAGGAATTGGAGCAGATTGGCAGGGTGACTGCTACTGCAGGGTCACCCATGCGCTACTCATTATGAGACTGGCCTTAGGTTTTATCTGAGGTGCTCATCTTAAACTTATAAGGAATTGAGTAAAATCTGTTGAAATAGGTGGAATTGACAAATGTACAAGAATATATCATATAGTTTTGATGGTATATCTTCATACCGTACTCATTAGAAATTTAGATATGTAAAGCATGCAGGAATTAATTACATTGGAGTGCTCAGATGGTGATATTAATATTTGAGTTTCATCGGCAAAAATGTTTCATTTGTAGATACAGAAGGATAAGCTTTCATAAAGGCAGTTGTCTTTTTCAATGAATTCTGCTGAGACTTTGTTCCTTTAAGATCTTTGACCTCTGCACATAAACATAAACACATAGGTTGTGTTTTCCATTTCATCATGCTCTAAGAGTCAGTGACTGTAAGGAGAACCTAATGCTGGAACACTTTTCAGTTTTGTTCAGAAAGCTAGTATTGCAGTGGTGTAGGAAATGCACTTAGCATTGTTTAACTTGAATACATTGGGGACAAAATGTACAACTGTAAAATGAATATTTATTACCCTGCCTTTTTAACATTAAATGTTCTTAAGCTGATTTACAATGATAAAAAGTCCCATACAACCTGAATCTTTGCTTCTTCCTTCAGTCACAGACATCTTGGGGTTATGTTTATTGCCCATTAAAAATTAATTTAATACCGTACAATTAAATTATTAGATAACAATGAATCATTTCACTCCATTTTTGACTCTTTTTCCCAGTTGCTGCTCTGAGGTCATCCAGAGCAGTGCACTGAGGCACAAGGAGTTTCCATTGGAAGGAAAAATCACTCAACTTATATGTGCATGCATGCAGAATATGTGCGGATCTTGACCTATAATTTCTGCTGTGACAAGTAAAGCAGCATGTAGTTTGTGTCCTCAGATTGATCCCCATTCTGTGGCAGTAAATTGTAATGATTGTATTACTGTGCCAACAGTTACATCTTTTAGGGGTAGGGATTGTATAGACTAGTACTGCAGAACACATTAGAGTAAATATTTTCCCTTCTAATTTCCTAAGCATTTTGTTGTTTGTTCAGTGGTCAGGTCCAACAACCTGTATAATTTCAGTTGTATTTTCTCAACAGTAGCTCTACTGGTGATTCTCAGTGGTGCATCTTTTAGATTGTGAGCCCTTTTGGGACAGGGAGCCATTTAACGTTAATGTTATTATTTGCCTGTAAACCGCTTTGTGAACTTTATGTTGAAAAGCGGTATATAAATAGTAGTGATTGATTGATTGATCTTCATCTCATGCTGATGGTTGTCTATCAGTAGAGGTGGTTTATTTAGTTGAAAACTGCTTTTTGGGCATTAACCACCGCCTTTTGGTGGTTAAAATAGCTGAATAAAAACACAAAACTGCATGTTGGTGTTTAAGATATTTTCTAGAAATTAAAATACACTACCTTTCCAATTAAAAATAATACTGTGACTGTATCTGTTGACACTATATCACCTGTATCATACTTATTTATTTAAAGAATTTATATCCTGCGTTTCCCATGCCGAAGCAAATGCCTAAGATGGCTTACAGCAGTGGTCAGGGAACAGGGGTAAATTACCCCAAATGGGGTAAAAATGAAGTTCCTGGGGGTAATGGATGGTCGCGCTGCTGAGACACAGCCAGGCATGCATATGAATCTATATGCATGCCCGGCTGTGTCTTGGCAGCACGACCATCCATTACCCCCGTTCTGGTTCTGTCGCTGTCTGGCTGGCTCAGTTTTGTTTTGTTTGTTTTGCTCCGCCCTTTACAACTTCATATTTACATAGCATTAATTAAGCTCATTAATTAATCAAATAAAAAGCAATGGGTTCCAATATGTAATTTTTTTCCTTTTGTTCTGGCGGGGGGGGGGTAACGTTGGCGTATCTAAATATATTTTGAGGTAAAAGGTAAAAAAGTTCCCTGACCCCTGGCTTACAGAGAACAATAAAATACAATGTAACCACAATAAGTAAAACACATTAAAATAACATTAAACATTAACAGGAACACAGAGTGTACAAGAATGAAGCTAGACCCAATTCTCCATATCACATCATGATATGGACGTGGTGGAAATAATAGGCCAGGGGAGTGAACCAACTATGACAGAATACCGGAGGGATCCAGGGCAGACAGGTATCATCTACCTAGTGCACTTTCAAAGTTTTTTGAATTAGTAAAAATGAGAACTTCAATTGAGAGTGTAGAATACAAACACAATACTGCAATTTGCTGTTTTAATCAGGAAATGTTGGAAAAAATGTCACCAAAAAAACATACTCCTATCCATCAGCTATTGCATATACTGCCATCTTGCAGCCTGAAATGAAATCCTTTTGCTTTATATAAAGCAGATGGATCTGTAATATTCCTCTGTTGTGTTTCTTTTGTAGGAAGCTGTTGACATGTTCTAAAGAATATTACTCCAGAGCTTGATAATTAGTCCAATACCAGGAAGTGTTCCACTTTTTTATGGCTATGAAGGATAGAATTGTTATTGACTGTTGATAGCAGGTGGTAACAAGATTGCTAGTCCAACCTCACCTCTTCACATTGGCTAAATTGGTGCCTTTACTTCCCTTAAAGTAGCTCAGGGCAGCACCCATGAGACTTCCTGTGGCAAAATGAACTAACCTGTGAAGTAGATTGGATAATGAATTACCTGCCACTCAGCAAGCTTTGTAACTGGGAAGGGAGGAATTTGCCCATGTCCAAACTGAACAGCCTCATTGGCGAGGAAGACCTAAAAAACTTTCTGATGAGGGTGAAAGAGGAAAGTGCAAAAATTGACTTGAAGCTCAACATTAAAAATACTAACATCATGGCAACCACTCCTATCATTTCCTGGCAAATAGAAGGGGAAGAAATGGAAGCAGTGACAGAGTTTATTTTCCTGGGCTCCAAGGTCACCGCAGATGGTGATTGCAGCCATGAAATTAAGATGTTTACTTCTTGGGAGGAAAGCAATGGCGAACCTAGGCAACTTAATAAAAAGCTGAGACATCACCCTGCCAACAAAGGTTTGCATAGTCAAAGTGGTTGTTTTCCCAGTAGCCATGTATGGCTGTGAGAGCTGGACCATAAGGAAGGCAGAGCGCCAAAGAATAGATGCTTTTGAATTATGGTGTTGGAGAAGACTTGAGAGTCCCCTGGACTGCAAGGAGATCCAGTCGGGCCATCTTACAGGAAATCAAGCCTGATTGCTCCCTGGAAGGACAAGTCGTGAAGCTGAAGCTCAAATCCTTTGGCCACCTCATGAGAAGAGAGGACTCTTTACAAAAGACCCTCATGCTGGGAAAGATTGAAGGCAAAAGGAGAAGGGAGTGGCAGAGGATGAAATGGGTAGATAGTGTCACCGAAGCAATGAATGTGAAATTGGGCGAACTCTGGAAGCTAGTGGAGGACAGGGAGGCCTGGTGTGCTGTGGTCCAGGGGGTTTCAAAGAGTTGAATACAACTTAGTGACTAAACAACAACAAACTGACTTTCTGCATTCTTCATTTTTGTTTTTTCTACTAAATATTTTTCAAGTCTTACTGCCAAGGCTACAGTTCTTGCTGATTTCTGTGTAGCTTTGGGTTGCATTTTGGTGTTCCAATTATCCTAATCTTATCCTCAACTTTGCATTGAGTGGCTATGAGATTTTTAAACCTTACTTTATTTGTGAATTTATAATCAGAACTGCATTTCCCCAGGTAAAACAACCTTGTGCCCAAGTCAGTTTACAACACCCCATATACCTAATAAAATCTTCTATTTATCTTCAAATGTACAGTAAACTAATTCGTGTCCATAAATTGAATGTGTGGATGTGAACATCCAGTTGCCCATTTCCCATTCAGTGTGCTTTAATTGACCCAGCAGGTGGATTTTTTAACTTCTTGAACCCCCTGCAATAGTGTTCAGTTGGTGTAAGGGAGAAACCATGTATACCACCTTGAACAGCTTGGAGGAAGGGCAGTATAAAAGTGTGAAAAATAGAAACCTTTCCTTCGTTTTATTCTTTCATTTGTGACCCACCTCAATAAAATAATAGTGGTTAAAGAGCTCCGTTTCTCATTTTGGTTTTTTTCCCCCCAGACATGGTCACAGAGTACGGTGAGGTGAATTCACTTTGTCCTTGCAGTAGGGAGGCTTCAGCAGGGTGTTTCATTTTATTTGCAAAGGCTCACTGCCACAAAGTTTGAGAATCCTTTGTTTGCACAATGACAACCAGAAGAGTTGTTGCACATTCTACATTGCAGAGGTTTTTTTACCTTTTAAATGCATCATCACTTCCTCATTTTAACTCAAAGTTTGCTAAAAACCTACCAAGTTTAGGTACTTAAGTAGCAGAGTTTGTTCTTGACTAGCTCAAATTTAAGCTTGAAGTTTCGGTATACAGGTACAGTAATGCTTTTTTTAACCTTTCTAAAGCTGTTCAGAAGATTTTTATATAATGGTTAGAGTGAACATTTGTTCTGTTGTATAATTTGGGGGTGGTAACAAAGATGTGGAAGTACTATCTGTTGTTACCTTTAAATTGGAAGGGGGACACATTTGGTTCAATGTTGTAATTTACATTTCTGCATCATAGTGCTGCTACCATAGCTGTTAAATATATGTCATGCTTGCAATATTCTACAGGGATTCTAGTTGAAATGTACATTTATCTTGTTGAACCATCCAGAAAACTTTTTTCACTAGCAATGTCGGTGTTGGGAGATTGATACATAAGCCCAGCAACTTTAAATGATGCAATAAATTTTTTAAAAAATATTGACACCCAATTTTTTAGTTGTTGTTGTTGTTCAGTCGCTAAGTCGTGTCCGACTCTTCGCGACCCCATGGACCACAGCACGCCAGGCCTCCCTGTCCTCCACTAGCTTCGTGAGTTCGCCCAATTTCATGCTCATTGCTTCAGTGACACTATCTAACCATCTCATCCTCTGCCGCCCCCTTCTCCTTTTGCCTTCAGTCTTTCCCAGCATGAGGATCTTTTCTAAAGAGTCCTCTCTCCTCATGAGGTGGCCAAAGTACTTGAGCTTCACTTTCAGGATTTGTCCTTCCAGGGAGCAATCAGGCTTGACTTCCTGGAGGATTGCCCGATTGGATCTCCTTGCCGTCCAGGGGACTCTCAAGAGTTTTCTCCAGCACCAGAATTCGAAAAAAGTTTTAGTATTGTATCCCAAATTGGTTTGAATTGCATGTTCCCAAATGATATAATTTTGTCTATTGTGCTTAATTTTTAAAGGAACAACAGATTGGATTTGTTGATGGTGTAAATGCTCCTTTTTAGCTAAAACATTATTATGAGATGCAGTCTTAAAAATATAATTCAAAATTTAGTGTGGAATATGAGTCAACAGTTATAAAATGCTTTTTACTCCATCTAAAAATAAGTTGTACTTGTGCTGTAATTCTGTGGCTGTCGCCACTTCAGTGACAGGTATAATTTGCATACATTTTGATTTGAGAAGTTGCATGAAATGTGAATAGCTTTGGAAGAGTAGCAGCATGAACCACTGAAAAAAGAGTGAAAAGAGAATCACTGAGTATGCAACGTAAGCTGAGCTTAAAATGTGTTAAATTCTTCCTTAAGACCTGTCTTTGATTTTATATGTATTGTTCTAGAGAAAAATCAGATTGATTCTTGAAAGTTAGGAATATGTGTGTGTAATTAAGAAATTGTTTTCTAGATAATTGAATTTTTCTGAATATTGTTTCACAACTAATTCTCCGCACGCACACGCACACGCACATGCACACGCACACGCGCACACACACACACACACACACTCTCACTCTTCTTTGAATTTTGGTGTGTGTGTATTATGCACACAATTTATAAAACAACATAGCTTTAGAGTTATTGTACACTTCCAGAAAGCTAAGCTGATGCTATTTAAGTCTTAGTCTTAACGGAAGAGTTACTAATATAGGTGGGCTTGCATTATCTGTGTGTTTGACAACCGCTGATTTAAAACTCTGCAGTTGCTGAACCAGCATCCTAGGGAACCCACTTGTTTCCCTCTGAAGGCAACCAGAGCTGTGCTCCAGTTGCATCTAGAGGGTATTTTCAGGGCAGGGGAAGCAGCATATAGCTGTTGTCTTCAACTCTGATCCTCAGAATGCCTTCTAATGGCCTCACTTCTGGTTTTCGTTTTCAGCCCTTAGAAGGCATCCTGAGGCCTAGGGAAGCCTTGGCAGTTTCCCCGGCCCTCAGAATACCCTTTGGGCACGACTAGAACACAGCTCCAGTTCTAGTCGGAATGTTTAGATGCCTTAAGCTCTGCAGGTTTGAATAACTGCAGAATTTGTTACCCATGGGAGTTTCTGGAACTTGAACCTCCATGGATAGAGAGGGCCCGCTGTACTGTACTTTGTAGCAATTTATACAGTGTAGTGATTTTCAACCACTGTGCCGCAATACAATGGTGTGCCATGGGAGTTTAGGGGAGGGGCATTTACATTGGGAGATGTGAGCCCCTTATCAGCAGGTCAGTGTGCCTTTTCAAAAACTGATGATGTGTCTTGACAATTTTTGCACCTATGTCAGTGTGCTGTGAGATGGAGAAACTGAAAATAACTGGTATAGTGCTTTCCAATTCTCAAAACATTTCACATGTTGATTTGATGTACTCTGACCTGTAGGTTGAGTCATGTTCTCTCCATATTGCAGCTCTCCATATGTCATTGCAGAGGCAATGACATGCTTAAGATTGCCTACACAGCTTATGGCAAAATTGAGATTTGAACTAGGGAAGCCCTGATTTGAAATGTGGTCCCTTAGCTGCTAACTCTTAGTCCCCAGCTCTCAGAATTGTATTGAACGCATGCCAGTAGTGAATTGGGCATATCATGTCCCAAAACGCAAATGATTCTTCCTGACTTGATTTTTCTTGCCTGTGTATGCCAAATTCATGAAGAATTTGAAGGGTGGCCATAAAATATCATAAGGCTGTGTCTATTGTTTATACTTCTGTGTCTATTGTTAATACAGTGTTAGTATCCCAACGAAACTATGTACTATATCACCCAAGGAATAATTTTTAAACACTGGTCTTGAAAAAATAATCCAAACACAAATCTTGATTTTTCTTTTGATAATTAATTTTTAAATATCAGTTTAATTTCGGAATTGAAAAAAATTCAGGAACGAAATAATTTGCATTTTTAAGGTAATTTACACCTATTTGAAGCGCTGACTTGCCCCATAAGGGCGGGGAGGGGGAAGGCAGTGACGCAATCCCCAGGATCACACTGCTGCCAGGGACAACAGGGGCTTTGATCTACTTACCAGTTAAAAGCGCTGGCCTCCAGGGGGCGCAGTGAGCCCAGTGGATTCCTCCGCAGGGATCCCCAGGCCTCAAAACGTAAAAAAAACAACACAATTGCGATCCACTCCTGGTTTCACAATCTAAAACTGGAAGTGGGTTCCAGTTGCTATGTTTCAGTATTCCAGGTTTTGGGTAGCGAGGTTCCCCACATTCTCTGGAGGCCAGCACGTCAACTAGTAAGTTAATCAAAGCCCATGTAGTCCCTGGCAGCGGCGTTATGCTGGGGATCTTGTCGCTGTCTTCCCCCTCCCCAACAACCAGTTAACAGTGGATTTTGAACTCTCAGAAAGTTTGGGACCACTGACCTAGGTGCTAATACTCCTGAATTATCCTGATAGATAATATTTGAAGTAATACTTTTGGAGGGCATACATTAAAGATAGTATGATGTACATTAATACATTAGTACATTAATAGAGATGTAATGTCTAACCACAGTTTGAAAGAGCCCTGTGACTGTATGCTTCCTCCTCCTTCCTTCGCAGGCTCTAATTTCCCCTCTCATTTTTGATTTAGTGACAAACTGTAGCTTATGCACAAACTGGGGTTGCAAAACACTTAGTAGCAAGCCTTGTTTGTGCAAACCAATTTGGATTATCAGTTTGCTGGTAGTGTGAGAGGAAGTGTGAGAGGAAGAGGGCTTGCTCAAATGCAGGACGTAGTCACACAATACATCTGAACACTCTTAATTCTGGTAATGTGTACTCCATAATTCTGGGTATTTCTTCTCCTGTGCATGTCTACAAAGGAAGTCCTACAATATAATTTAAATTTCTCAGGGAAGTGTTTTAGGATTGCATCCTAAGTGAATGTTGGATAGGTTAGTAAAATTTTATATAAACACTGGTCAGGTAGCATATTCAAAAGCTTTTTTTAATAATAAAAATATTTTCCTGTCTTTCAGACCAAGAATTAAAAAATTCTTGCTTGCTAGAGGGTATGATTAGTTGACCACTTACACTGGCATTGTTCCGTTAAACTGGAAGGCATCTATATTAAGAGGTCCATGAATCACACATCAGTTTGTTTTTAATTATATGGTTAAGGGTGAATTGAATCAAATGATGAGAACAAAAATCAGCTAAAAAACTTAAGAAAAATGGGTTGTGCCTTGATTCCAGTCAGGCTTATTTTGAGCTTTCATTTTAATGGGTACAAAATTGAGTAGTCAAATCATTGTGAGTGAATTTGCCCTAGGCACTGAGATTTAGATACATTTCCTGTTGAACTTCTGTGAACCTTGACTCATTATGGGTGCAGCTTTCTTGTGAGTGACAAAATACCTTTAAATATTGGTTCTCAAACTTTTAAACTGGGGTCCACTTTTTGTATGGAACTCATGACGGGATCCACCGGAAGTGATGTCATTAACCTGGAAGTGATGTGAAGGCCTGAAGTGACATCATCAAGCAGGAAGTGCTATCATTGTGACATAATAAAATAACACTCCTGGACTGCAACTTGGCATTCTTGAACTGCAGCAGTTGCATAACCAAGAAACATCCCTGACAGAAAGCAAGATTAGGACAAAATATGTAAACCATTAAACTAAAAAGAATTTTTAAAAAACAACACCACCCTCACTTGAAAATTCAAATTGTTAACACACACAAAAGGAATATAGCAAGAGTAAGGTCTACTGTTTCCAAGATGGCTGTTCCAGCTTTCTGCGACCCGCCTGAATCAGATCGCAATCCAACAAGTGGGTTTCAACCCACAGTTTGAGAAACACTGCCTTTAAACACTTCCACAAGATAAAATTTTAAAAACCGCAGACTTCATTTGCAATGCGCAAAATATGCGGTTGAAAATGTAACCACTGTGAAATCTCATTGAAATCAATCTAATTAAAATGCCCCCTTCTTTTGCTTCCACTGATTCAAATGGGATTTAGTTTTTACCTAACTTATTTTCTTGGGTTATTCTCTTTATGTGGATTCTGTTGCAATGCAGGTTCAGCTGTATAGAAGTGCTGCTGTTTTTTGATTAAATTTTGATTATAGGGGTTTCCCTTTAAGTTTCCATGTTATACATTTCCTTGGGCTCAAGTCCTTAACTTTTTGAGGATCTAGACATAAACATTTCTCACCTGAATATCTGTTTTCTTCTCCAAGCTCTTCAAAAAGCATATTCATGATTTATTACAATATTACCAATTTTGGCATTGTTAAACCCTCCAATCATGCTTAGAGATAAGCCCCTCATTTATTTTACTGTATTTCTATTTCTTTCTCTCACACGGAAGGGAATGGCAGCCACACACACAATTCAACAATTCAAAAAACATAAAAAACAAATACAATTTACAATAAAAATATTAAAAAGCTTGAAACAATTAAAAATTGAAGCAAACACCCTGGGCCCCACTGTTAAACTACAACTCAATAAAAACATCAGCCTGCAGTGTTAGTAAAAGCTTTCACAAATAAAAAGATGAAAAGTCTGCAACAAGGGAACTGTTCTTAATTCCAGGGGAAGGGAATTCTATAAGCAAGGTACCACCACTGCACTAATTGCAGTTTCCGCACCGTTTTCAGAGGCAGCCCTATGTAGAGCTCATTACAGTAATCTAATCTAGATGTCACTAGGGCATGAGTTGCCATAGCCAGGTCTGATCGACTCAGGTATGGTTGCAGCTGGCAAATCAGCCGAAGCTGAGTAAAGGCTCCCCTAGCCACGGCTGCCACCTGGGACTCTAGGAGCATCTGTGAATCCAGGAGAACGCCCCCAAGCTACAGATCTGCTCTTTCGGAGGGAGTGCAACCCTGTTCAGAGTAGGACAATAGCCCAATACCCGAGTTGTGGACTTCTGATCCAGAAGAAACTCTGTCTTATCAGGATTCAATTTCAGCTTGTTTGCCCACATCCAGCCCCCAACTGCCTCTGGGCTATGATCCAGGACCTAAACTGCCCCCTTGGACTCAGGAGGAAAGGAGAGATAGAATTGGTGATAGCTCTATCTGAGGGCACCCAACCCCAAATCTCTGGATGACCTCTCTCAGCAGCTTCATGTAGATGTTAAATAGCATGGGGGAAAGGATAGACTCTTGCAGCACCCCAAACGAAGAGGCCACGATGCCGAACAAGCCTCCCCCAGCATCACCTTCTGGGATCTGTCAGCCAGGAAGGAGCGGAACCACCACAGAATGGGGCCTCCAAGCCTCAACTCTGCCAGCCGACCCAGAAGGACACCATAGTTGATGATGTCAAAGGCCGCCAAGAGGTCCAGTAGGTCTAAAATGGACACACTCCCCCTGTCGATTCCCCGGTGCAGGTCTTCCACCTAGGCGACCAAGGCAATCTTTATCCAGACCCTGGCCTGAAGCCAGACTGGAATGGATCCAGATAATCAGTTTTCTCCAGGACTCTCTGAAGCTGGGATGCCACCTCCCGCCTGATCACCTTGCCTAAAAATGGGATATTTGAGACTGGCTGAAAGTTGTTTAGTGGGATCCAAGGAGGGTTTCTTCAATCTACTCTCTTTGGATATCCAGCACCACCAGTTCTTCTAATAGCCATGGAAGAAATGCTGAGCTCCCAGCATTCCTTCCGCTGGCCATTAGAGGAATCAGTGGCCGCAGTAGCACTGACTGCCAAGGGAGAGAGGTAACCCTCTCCCCATGCTTCAGCCAGCCTGGGGGAGGCAGCAGATAGGGGCAGAGTACCCCCCGCAGTTCACTGCTATCTCCAATTTGCTCCTTGACATGAAGTTCTCATGGTGTTCCTAGGGGGATAGTGTCTGAGGGCACACATCAGGAGTGCTGCCTCCCCACCTGGAGGTTCTGCTTCCTGTGCCTGCTGCCTCCCCCTAGAGGCATTCTGAGGGGCAGAGAAGCTGCACATGGCCTCCCTGGCCCTCAGAAGGCCTTCTGGAGGCTGAAAAGACCAGAAGTGACTATTTTTGGCCCTCAGAACGATTTTCACCCCTTCTGATGATTTTTGGCCTCCAGAAGGCCTCAAAAGTCTGAGGACCCAGGAGGCAGCATGTGACTTCCCCAGCTCTCAGAAGACCCTCTGTGGGCCGCCCTCCTCCTTCCCCTCTGCTCTTAAAAAAAAAAAAAGAGGAGGAGGAGGAGGAAGAGGGTGGCTCTGGGAGCAAAGTGGTGATAGAGGTGCAACCGTTGGTGGGAGGGGGGCAATTTTGCCACCTCCACCTCCTGCCCTGCCTCTTGCCTCCCACTATTCTCAACTCATGTTAATAGACTAGTTAACGAACTTCGTTGGAAGATCATGGAAATTGGCATACTTTAGCTCTAAAGTATGTGTGAGATAACAGTATTGTGTTACACATAAAAGATTGCTGATGCTGACCATGCTTAAATTTTAAACCAGGGATTGAAACCAAGGTTTTCAAACCAAGGTTTTCAAACATGGATTTGAAACCAAGGTTAATTTAAAATTCTGATTTTAAATTATCCATGATTAGAGCTGATGCAGGTGTAACTTTTCAGCAGAATTAAATCTGAAGGGGCAATCTGCGCAGGTGGAAGAGAAGTGAACCCACACCATTTGTTTGAGTTCTTCACCACAATTAGGAAATTACTAGCTTTATGTCTGTTCGTTATAGTGATCCTTTTCCTTAATCTGTACAATACTTAGAAAAGTGTGCTGCTTCCTATATTTGTACGATTTGGATTCTGATCAGGGACTATGCAGGATATCCTAGAGCAGGATTTCTCAAACTATGGGTTGCAATCTGATGTGTGGTAGACTTTGGGTTGACCACCCACCTGCCAAATTGGAGTCTTCTGGACACAACTGGAGGTTGCACTGGGCCTCTGCAGTCCATAGAAGGCTTCCGCAGGCCCCCAGAAGCAGCTGGAAACTCACTTCTAGTTTATTTCCATGTTCGTGAAAGTAACTTCTGGTTGCTTCCGGAGGCCTGCTGCCGGGAAAGGAGGTGGATCGCGATGGGAAGAATTATAAGAATCTTTGTCCTAGAGAAATCACACATTTTAGACCTTGATGGAGCAAGGCAGGCTGCAGAGTCTTCTGAGCATGTTCAGAAGCTGCATGTGTGGAGCCCTATGGAAAATGAAAGCTGCACGTTCGCATTTACTTAGGAGTAAGCAAATGGTTTAATGGTTCCTTGCTATGTTGGTGTATTTTGTTTTTCCCTGCCCTTTAAAAACAGTTTCCCCACCCCAATAGCAATTCAGTGCTGTGTTCAATTCTGTTGGTTCAAGTTGCTATGGTCTAAATGTTTTAATTTGGTTATGTTTTAATTTGTTTGTATTTGGCAGCATTAGGTAGTTGTTCATACAAGTATAGCATGCAAATCTTAATTGGCTTCTGTCAGTAGTTGGCTGCAATCCTATGCACACTTACTGAGGAGTAAATAAGATTGAACATGATAGAACTTACTTCTGAGTAGACATGCCCAGGATTGCATTGCAAGTAGTTGTGCTCTTTGTGTGAGTGAGTGAGATGTCTGTTTTATTTCTTTGGTTATGTCTGCTGACAGCCACAGTCATCACACACACGCACCACTTATATGAAAATGATTACACTTTAAAATTGATTGAAATATTAATTTGGAATAAAAAATACATACCACTTTCAGCCCCCCCTTTTTTGGATAGCACCGCCATCCATGAAAAATACAATTGTTTTAGACTGCCTCTATTGATAAAGAACCAGACCCTTAAGAATTTCCAGAAGACATTTTGAGCCACTTTAAATATCTCCTAGGTTATAGCAACGAGAAAGGCACTTTCTGGCTCACAGTCTTGGCTTAGTATTCTGTGTTAAATTAAAATGCAACTTATAATTTTACTTTTTTCCTTCTCTTCAATAAATAGGTAGACTGTATGGTTCTTAGGTAACAATAACTGGTAGGTCATTTATCAGGATCTGGCATCGAATAAAATCAGACAAACTAATCTAATTCAAAGAATTGCATATATCCTAAACTTATCTCTTTATCCGTGGGTCATAGCAAATGCCATAGCAAAAAATCATAGCAAATGATTTTTGGCTTAAAACTTGCCATTGATGTATCCGTGATGGTAACTTATACATGGGTATATACAGTGTATATATACAATGGTCTTAAATTTCCTATGTTTTAGAAACTTAAATGTTTCCATTAGCACAGCATTTCCCAAAGTATGGCTCATGACCCAGCAGTGGGACATAAGCCCATGTGAAGTGGACCCACCTGCTTGCCCTTGTGCTGGTTTGGCTCTGAATAGGAGCCATTCTGGAAGCTGGCCCAGTGATGCTGCTATCTGGAATGGCTTCTGGTTTTAGGAAACAACTTCCAGTTTGACTGGAAGTTGCTTCTTGACACTTCTGCTTGCCTTTCTGAGGCCCATGGCGGCCAAAGAGAGGGTTGTGGGTCTGGCGCGACCTGGAAGAGGCCTCTGGGGCTCTCAGTAAGTCATTCTGGCTAGCAGCATTGTGTGACCCACCATGGAGGATGAGGTGGATTGCGACTTTGGAAAGTTTGCTTTGGTGTATACTTCAGTTTAAAAGGAAGAGAGTAGTAGGTAGGTTCAGAAGACCGCATAAATAAACCATAGTCTGCTTAGTCATGAACGCAACCTGAGCACACATAAGAACATCATAAGAGCCCTGCTGGATCAGGCCAAAGGCCCATCTAGCAACCCTACAGCAACCTTAGTTGCAACCACAATCACAGTCCCAACAACCTCAAGTATCCTTTATCCAGTCCGTCCATCACACAATCCATTAGTCAGTCCCAATCAGTTAGTCACTTTCAAAACTCCTTCCTTCCATCCTTCCACAATCCTCACTCCAAACTTAAGAACATAAGAAGAGCCCTGCTGGATCAGGTCAAAGGCCCATCTAGTCCAGCTTCCTGTATCTCACAGCGGCCCACCAGGTGCCCCAGGGAGGCACGAGACACAAGACGCTTGCATCTTGTTGCCACTCCTTTGCACCCAGTACTCTGAAGTAGCCTATTACTAATGTAAGGAGGTTGCACCACCCATCATGGCCTATAGCCCACAATGGACTTTTCCTCCAGAAATCTGTCCAGTCCCCTTTTAAAGGCATCTAGGCCAGATGCCATCACCACCTCCTGTGGCAAAGAGTTCAACAGATTAATTACCCGCTGGGTAAAAAAGTATTTCCTTTTATCTGTTTTAACTCTCCCAACACTCAGTTTTAGCGGATGTCCCCTGGTTTGGGTGTTGTGAGAGAGGAAAAGAACATCCCTTTATTGACTCTATCCCTTCCATGCATAATTTTGTATGTCTCAATCATGTCCCCCCTCAGGCGCCTTTTTTCTAGACTGAAGAGCCCCAAATGCTGCAGTCTTTCTTCATTAGGGAAGTGCTCCAAACCCATAATCATTTTGATCGCTCTCTTCTGCACCTTTTCCAGCTCTACTATGACTTTTTTGAGATGTGGTGACCAGAACTGGACACAATATTCCAGATGTGGCCTTACCATCGATTTGTACAATCGCATAATAATGTTAGCCATTTTATTCTCCACCCCTTTTTTAATTACCCCAAGCATGGAATTGGCAAATTCCATGCAAATTGGCATATGTTTCTTAGACACCTTGTCTAATTTGCTGGCTGACTAAGGAATCCTGGTTAGACCACATCTATACATTTGCAACTCATCTGAACCTACAGCTGTGCTTTTAACTGTGCTTTACTAACTGCAATTAAGTCAGCATTTGAAACCATAGTTGAATCTCTGTTTCAAATCCTGGTTTAGTTATTGTTTGTTACCCACAGTTAAAGCCTTGACGCATGTTTGGATGAGCCACATATTTGTTTGGTTAAACAGTTATGTTGGCGTTGTGATTCACTAACAAAGTAAATGTACCATAGTAAGAAAGCCAGTGAAATATGGAATATATAAGAATTGATCTAAGAAGTTATGGAACTTGTCTATCTAGAGGAGTCTCAAATACTCATTTGAGGAATTGGCTTCCAAGACAGGAAGATATCATTAAAATGAGACTGAATAAATATTTTTTAAGTTTTTTCTATATAAAATATAAACTTTATTTTGAAACTGGCTGTAGCAGAGCTTTGCATCAAAGAGTGGGTAAAATAAGAAGCAAAATCAGTGAACATGGTGTTGTTTTAAAAGAGCAGCACTTATTGAACCTACTCAACATAAAGCTACCTTATTTTAAGACCACTGGAGATAGTATTAACAGATTATGTACTCAGCTCTTAAAGCACAAGTAATGCTAGAATGTTTATTTGGTACCTAAGGACAGAGAGCACTTCATTTCATTACTTTTTGGAAGACTTTATTAGTGCTTTGTTGTAGCTCACCTTGGAAATTTTTTTACATTACAAGGTGTGAGATAAATTTATAAAATAAGCAAATAAATGTCAACGTTGCATAATGAGGAACCAAATATTAACAACAGCTTTGCTGTATTTTGTATTTAAGCAGTAGATTGCACTCATTATTATTGGAATAATGTAAAGCAAAAAAAAAGAAAAAAAGCTTTACCTATATTTTCTGGCTCTACCTTGGAGTCATGATACTAATTTATTTTGGCAGTTTTATCTGATGCCCAGCTACTCTGAGAAAATGTGCCTGAAAACAAGGGCAGAAATTATTTGAGCTGTGCAGACACAATGCCATCATAATCGGTGAAGTTGTTAAAGAGTGATGGTTTTTGGTATCAGCAATGTAATTCTTTTGTGGCATGAATAGTCTTCCTATAAATTTAGGAGTGAAAACAAAGGCTTGGTTACTTGTCTTCCATCCTCTGTTGCCTGTAGATTTTTCTATTTATAGTAAAGCTGTGGTGAAATGGGGTGAGAACTATTTTTAAGACTTGCTCTGTATATGGCATAGGCTAGTTGCTGACATTATAACTTTATCATAAAGATTTTTTAAAAAGAAAAATCTCTTGTGTGGTAGCTGCAATTGAAATATTGTTAAAATATCTACAGCTAGCTTAGTTAGAGCAGCTGCTTAACTGTAGATGTCTGTATTTATCATTTTTTCAGAGAATGATTATTTTCAGTGTTGTACTAAGAAGCAAGTGACTGACATCCGAATGTTTGGTTGTGTATAGCAATGTGTGCTTTAGCGTGAAAGCATGAAGTGCTTGTTGCACTCAAAAGGGGGTTTAATTCTGCATCGGGGAGGCCCACACAGGAGGCTGTGCACCTCCCAGACCCCCTCAGACTTCTGTGCATCCCCCAGGAAAGTGCTAAAGCCCCTGGGTGTCCCGTGGTGCTGTGATTAAGGGGGAATGGCCCAGTTTTGCTTCCCAGTGGTGGATTGCGACCCACAAATTGGGACGCACTGGTTTAGTTCAGCTTCACATCCTGATTTAAGTTACCTTTGAATAGGTGCTAATTAGCACAGCTGACTGGTGGATTCAAACCCAGCTGAGCCCACCAAAGTGATAGGTGTGATTCAAGTGAGCTTGGGTGCTGAATGAACTGACATATGTCAATCCCAATTGCCAAACACTATTGCTGTATGTCATAGCCCACCAAACAAAGAAGGTGAGCAATACTAAAAATGGCTGATAGACAAATTTTTCAGCCACTCTAAATAGTGGCTTTCAATAGCCTTGTGGAGCCTGTTTTCAATGGGTGGGAGGGGAAGGGGACTAATGCCATGGCAAAGGCTTTGCACTCTTTGAGACCAGCCCATAGATGGCTTTGAAAGTGGGTGATGGAGCTTTAATTGTCCAATATGAAGTTTGACTGACTGTTAATTGTGCTACTGTTCTTAATCTTGTTAATTCAAATAGCTTTTGATTCCTAAAGAAATTCTGTCTTAAGTGAATTTACACTTGTACCTGTTCTGTCAGTAGCAAATTGAAATAGCTCTTGTTAAGACATTCTGCCTGTGATTTGCATTTGGAAGGGTTTCATGAGTTACCCTTCTCTTAAGGGCCTGTTGCTTTCAAAGATTGATCTTCCTAGCTTTCATACTTTCTGTACATTGTCTTCTCCATTTGCTTTGTTTCCTGGGCAATGCCTTTGTTCTTTTATGTCTCATATGACAAACAGTGACCAATACTAAGCTCTGCCAAACTTAGAGTTCAGCTGGAAAAAGTAAAGGGAAAACTGATGTTCTCATAGCAGTAAAGACATGGTGATGATTAGAGGCATGGAAAACTGATAAGTGGTGTATTTACTTGCCACTGTTTTGCAAAGGAGGCTTAGGCTTTATAAAAACACATGTTTGCTTTTTATTAGTCTGAATCTTTTTTGGCCTTTAAAGGAGATCTGTTATCTGACTTGTGTGTTGCATAAATCTATTTGTTTTTCTCCTGCTAAGTCAGAGATTCTGCTGAATGAAAAGATGGATATAATATTGTAAATAGATAAAGGTAATAATTGTTTCTTGAAGGTACGCTGAAGGGACATTTTTTAGTTTTCCCATATTTGAATGCTGGATTTTATATGGTTTGGAATTTGATCTTGGATGTTGAATTTGTACAAGGGGATCTGCTGTGTGTCTCATTGGGCTGTGATTGAATTGGGGAAGGGCCAGGACCAATAGAACAAACATTTTATTTGGGCAGAGTTGTGTTACAGGTGATGTCTGCATAAACCAAAGCGTAAGTCAAGGATGAAGAATCAAGACTGAGAAATGAATCCTTAATGTCTGGTTGGAGGATCAGCATAGGAGCTATTATAGAAATTGGCTCAGTTCCAAAAAGTTACATAGGAGATGAGATCAGTAAACTAGGGCCAGATTCTGACTGCGGGAAAACAGGTTATGAGATAACGATGGCTGAAAGTGGTAGCAAGGTGCAACTGAAGACTGGAGGGGAAAAATATCTGAATTGTTGCAGCAGTTTTGTTCCACTGCCTAGGGGACAAGCAGTGTTTTGCAAAAAGACATCTATTTAGAACTTAGTATGGAATGATCAGTGAGATGTTAGGAATAGCAGGAACAAATCTCATGTTTGTGAGATTGTTTCAGGCATGCCCACACACAATTGGCCTTTCTATGGAACTGTTTTGATTCTCGCTCAGTTTTTATTTTAGAGCTGTTCTCAGTGGCCTTAGCCACAAGGAAGGCTCTGGTATGTCAGGCATCTGTCCTGCATTAGCATAAATTGCCTGCGATGGCTTCTCTGAAGTGTGAGAAATTTATTTAAATTTTTAAAAATTTACCTTTTTAAAAAAATCACCTTTTGTATTAATTGCCTGGTTGGAAGTTTGTGAAATGTCATTGTTTGTGTGTCTTCCTTGCACTAAGTAAAATCATCTGAATGCTATTGCAGTAAAAGTGCCCCACCACCTAGAATAAATATACCTCAAGGCAGTGGTATTCAAAGGGACCCACTTTTTAGAATGGCACTCATGCTGGGACCCACCAGAAGTGATGTCATTAACCTGGAAGTGATGATGTGGCAGGAAGTGACATCATCAAGCAGGAAGTGCTGTCATTGTAACATAATAAAATGACACTCCTGGAATGCAAATTGGCATTCTTGGACTGCAGCAATTGTACAACCAGGAAACATCCCTGACAAAAAGCAAGATGAGGACAAAATATGATGTAAAAGCACCGAACTAAAAACAAAACAAAACCCTCATTTGAAAATTTAATCTGTTAACACTCACAAAAGGAATATAACAAGAGTAAAATCTGTAGTTTTCAAGATAGCTGCTCCCAGCTTTCCATGACTCACCTGACATCAGGTTGCGACCCAACAAGTGGGTCCTGACCCACAGTGAATAATACTGCCTTATGGCATTGCTGTTCTGCTGCCTGCAGTTGGGGGCTACCCCATCCCTTTGAGTGTATTGCCTTGGATCTCATGGTTTTCTAAGCGTATTCTTTGCCCAACCAATATCTGTAGCCTAATCAACTTGATTGAATTTGTAAGCAAGTGTTATAGACTTCATAAGGAGTGTGGCTTCATTTGGTGCAGTGGACTGGACCATGTAATGTCACCTTCAGGATTCTACAGATAGAGCAGTTCTACGTGCCTAAAGCAGACAGAAGGACCTCTTTTTCTTCCTTCTCCTTTCTCTGATATATATTTAACCTTTCTCAAGTGATTTTACCATTTTTATACTTGCTCAGCAAAGTAAGCAAAATGAGACTTCACTTAATCTTTGCCAGTTAATCTTTAAGGTGCTGGAAGAAAGAGAACTTGAAAGGTGAACTTAAGGTGCTGGAAGAAAGAGAACTTGAAAGATGTTACAAGGAATTAAAAAAAGATACAAATCCAGACTAATGTTAATCTGGTAAAACTGGATATTTTGAAAAACTAATGAGCAAAAAGATTAAGCAGGGAGTTAAATGCAATGGGGTCTATTACTTGAGACTAATAGACCCCATTGCACCGATGAACTATCTAACATAATGGTTGTGACTATAAAGACTATTGTAAGAAGCCACCTGTGCTACTCTCCAAAATGTTGCACTACAATAGTTTATAGGAAAGAGAGGAAATTTTTTTAACAGTCTGCAAGATGAATCACTGGAGAATAATGTAAATTCAAAGAAACTAATGAAAAACACAACATAGTTGAACCTCTTTCCTTTGAGTATTACTGTGAATCCAGCTAACAAAAAGGTTATTTTTATTGTATTAGATCAGGAATTGGAATAGAGATGTTGGAAGATTACCAGATATAATCATGGGTGTGTTGTAAACCAAGCTGAATACTATACTAGGGGTGTTTAGACATTTCGATAAATTGTTCTTGACTGTATTCTTTGTGCATTGGCTGCTAGTTTTCATGTAGAATGCTTTCTGCAAGTTTTGGAAAAGCAGTACTGGGAGAATAAAAATGCTAGCAGATTTACACCACTAAAACAATTTAAAAGACGCACCTAATCAGGCCTGTAGAAGCAGCAGGATCTTGTGCATAGTGGCCAGCTGCTGCCTAGGCATTGACATTTTTCTTTAACAAAAAAGTACCTGTTTGCGTCACTGTACTGGTTTGGCATGTTTCATAGTCTTGAAAGTGATGGATAGGCTGGCAAAGCATTCTGGAGGTGTAATGTTACAAAGGTGGAAGTTAATTGGAGTTTTAGTACACATTTGCCTCACCCAAATGCACTGGGTGTGTCCTATATATGCAACTTCCTTTTTGCATTTCATAAGTCAATAATACGTTTAATCCATTTTGTTTATTCCAAAGGAAGTGCAATGCATTTAATGTTAAGGAATCACAACTCTTTTTATTCTATGCTTGAAGAAACACTGCTTATACAGAAGGGTTTTCTCATTTACCAGACTATTTTCTTTTACCACAGTTGTTTAGCCATACCAAGACAGAATATGTTTTTAAGATCAGTAACTTGCACTTTTGTACTGAAAATTTAAATCCATGTACTTGGAGAAGGCGCACCCTTCTTGGCTCTGTTTCCAATTAATTACACATACCCTCAGTGGAATGCTCAAGTTTCAAAATAGAGCATGGAAATATATTACATGAAATGTTGAGTTTTTTAAGCAAATCTCCCTTAAAACCTGAACAAGTTTACATAATAAGTATCTTAAGTCGTCCAATGCAAGAATAAGGATATTCAAAAATGTAAGGTGTTTTTTTTTTACATTCACTACTGTTTTAGACAAGCAGTATTAAATTCTATTTTAACATGTATAGATAAATTGTTTTAGGAAAAAAATGTATTGCTGCTAAAAGATTAACTGGCAAACTGCCTGAGTGCTAGTACTGTGCTTGCAGGTACAGTGTTATTTTTGTGGACCGTTGATATTCCTGTGAAACTGGACTGGTGTCCTTTGTCAGACTAGGAAAATTGACAGCATTTTGCAAGCTAGGAGAATAACTTTTGGAGCTTGGACCCACACTCCAAAAGGAAATGTAAACATCTTTAACACTAAGAATTCTGGAATGTAGAATTCTTCAAAATTCTTCACAAACTTCCCCAGCCCTCCCCATTACATGCCTTAGTGGTGGTGAGGCAGCAAGAAAAGCAGCAACAGAATCATTCATACAGTGTCCTTTTCTCATTTAATTAGTTAGTTAATTAAAGCATTTATATCTTCTTTCCGCCTACATTTGGGGAGCTTCTTCCCAACACCCTGTCCCAGTGTTTTTCAAACTGTGGGTTATGCCCCAATTTCTGGTGGGTCCCACAGAGCCCTCAGTGAAAACATGGGTGATGAAAAAAATCAGATAACTAATTGCCTCAAACTCTGAGAGTGTTCAGAAACCAAATATCTGCTAACAACTCTGTAAAGAGCTGAGCTCCTGCAGTTTGCAAGCTTGTGTAAATATACTAAGGTAAATGTTTAAGTGTCACCCCCACAATTTGAGCAATAGCTGGAAACTGGGGTCCTACGCGGTCCTAGGTGATTTTATTATTTATAATTCATTCTCTTATTGGACAATGGCTCCGGGAGTCATTCCATGCTAAGGCCTCCCACATCTTTGTCTCCTACCCGCCTATCTTCTTTCCCCTGCCATGGCACTCCTGTCTGTTCTGCATTACCATTTTCTTTGCCTTCTGTCTTTGAATGCATGGTGTTGCTATGCTACATCACTCCATGCCCCTTTCTTAATTGGCCTGAAAGGGAGGAAAAAGGGAAGAATGACACAGTATCAACATGCTCACAGTATTCAACACTCAGGTGTGAAGAGGAAATATTATCTCTCACTTGCTCACACTTTTTCTCTCCTGGACCTTTGAAGGTAGATCCTATCAAGCAGCTAGTGATTTGAGGAGAGTTCCAGGGCTTGACAAATTGAAGAGCACTGCAGTTGATGATACATGGTCCTTTGCATTGTTGTTCAGTCGCTAAGTCATGTCCAACTCTTCGCAACCCCATGGACCACAGCACGCCAGGCCTCCCTGTCCTCCACTGGCTTCCGGAGTTCGCCCAATTTCATGTTCATCACTTCGGTGACACTATCCAACCATCTCATCCTCTGCCGTCCCCTGGTCCTTTTGCCTTCAATCTTTCCCAGCATGGGTCCTTAGCATTTGTTGTTGTTCAGTCGCTAAGTCGTGTCCGATCCGATGAGGAGGGGAAGTCAGGGAGGCCTCCTCAAGGGGAAATCTTTGTTCACTTACCTTGGGGCTGCATTGTACTAGAAACATGGGTAAGATTGGGCCCCAAGCCTTGTGATATAAATGATTAAATAGATATGAATATGAAAATAAATATGAAATAAATCATAATATGACTAGATGATCATATTGCATTTCAGTTGAACATTTATCATTCACTTACATTTAGTCTCTGACTTTTTTATCTTCTGGTCTTCGATCTCCTTGATGGAATTATATTCACGTTTTAATCTTTTTGCCATCTTTTAAAGATGTAAACTGTGGGGTGGTGGTTTTTTTGAGGGGGAGGAGGCTGATGAAGAAAACTGGTAAATTTTGAAATGAAAGATGTTTTGTTTAAAAATGTGGTAGAGAAAAGTCTAAAATGCATAATGGTATTGAAGCAGCCCCGAATTTGTAGCATCAAAGTACTTGTCAGTTCTTAAGGAGACAACAGTGACAAACTTTAGGAAGAGAGAACTGTTGAAGTAATAATTAGTAACTATGGTGACAGATGTCTTGCAGCAAGTCAGTCAGCTATGTATAAACTACATTACTTGTGAAGTAGAACTTTATATAGGTTTCTCTTGAAAAATCAATGTTCTGTATCAAAATTAGTGACAGTGATAAAATCTATTTTTGTAAAGTGTTCTGTGTGTAAGGAAGTTAAGGAAAGATGCCATACACTTCTGCAAGAAGATCTTGTATTGTTTTTCTCATCACTTTAATACACTAGACATCTTCTGAATGACTACTGAAAAAGTCAATGATGAATATGTTTCCCTTTACGATTTTAGCACTACATATTAACCATATAAAATAATTCTGTGAAAGGAAGGCATGAAATAAACGTATGAGCTATACTTGTTTTGTGAGCTAACTGTATGAGGATGACAGGATGTAGATCGGGAATAGGGAGCAGGACAGTAGGTTTCTACTGATAGTAGGGACTCTCTGCTCTTGCGTTCCAAAACTGAGTTTGGCAATCAGATTCACATTTCCCTCTTAAATCATCCTGAAATCACAGGTAATGTATATTTGCTATTTATAAGCCAGGTGTGGTGGGTTTGGTCAGCACTGGCAAATTCAGCTAATGGTTTCTCTGAGCCCAGTCCAAAAACATATCCTTTTATTATTTTGTGGGTAGTAGAGCCAAACTGAGCATGCACTGTCCTAACTGTGATGGGGGGGGGGCTTAACCGAAATACAAGCCAAGACGTGTGGAGATGCCAATATCTCTTGCTGTTCACATCACAGGAAAGAGGGATGATAAAGTTTGTTTTTTATTTAATTCTTTTTAAAAATTATTTATAAACCTATATTTAAGGGTTTGCCCTAAGTAAGGCAGGTTTCTTTTTTAAACTTGCCTTGAAGAAATTCAGTAAGGAATCCAAGCATTAGGCATAATTCATACCATAGGTATATAGTAATGTGTTTGGGAAGGAAAGGTGAAAGAGGCCATGTAGTCTCTGCTTGAAAACTCCCAGTCGGGAAGCTCACTACTGCATGAGGCAGAAATGTGTAGCGGAATGAGGTGGTTGAGTGGACTGTAGCCCTTCTGACTATAGTATAGGTGCGAGAGGGGGTAGAATTGCACTTCTGAATGTTCTCTAAGTTGTTTTTCTGCAATTAGAAAACCAACACAGCAGGAAAAGGGCTGGATTAGAAATTTTCTCATTGACGTTCTAGTTTTCAATTGTATTTTTTTTCTAGAGGCAGGGTTGGTTCTTGTGGGTTTTCTTACTACAGGGAAACTTTCAAAAGTAGAATCCCTCAATATTCTTTACTCTGGAATGCTGCTTACTTGGTGTTGAGTCTGATGTCTCTGGTGCCACATGAAGATGGCTTTATTTGCTTTTAGATTTTGTAAGTGTATATATGGTGTGTGTGTGTGTGTGTTTTATTGTATGTTATTTTGTGTAATTTAAAATTAGCCATCTGAAAGCCATTGGGCTGAAGATAAGAGTAGGATAAAGTAATGTAGTCCCCTGCACAAAGCACTGAGTCATTACTGACTCACGGTGGTGACATCACATTGCAACATTTACTAGGCAGGTGGTTTGCCATTGCTTTCCCCAGTCATCTTTATTTTATCCCCAGCAAGCTGGTACTCATTTTACTGACCTCTGAAGAATGGGAGGCTGAATCGACCTTGAGTTGACAACCTGACTTCTGCTGGGATCGGGATCGAAGTCAGGTTGGGGTGAGAGCTTTTGACTGCAGTACTGCAGCTTACCACTCTGTGCTCTGAGGCTCCTGAAGAGTAGGCTGAAGACTGCTCTAATAAGAAATGATAGTCAGTAGTAGAACTAACTGCTATATACAGTACGTGTATAGAACCAATATGATCTAAGCAAAGTAGAAGTTACCTTTGAACAGGATTGTAGAATAGGATGAATAGGATACAGGGAAAAGATTGACTGCAACTGAGTAGTGTGCAGTACAATCCTAACATGCACAGGAGCATCTTACACAGGACAGGAGGTAGCTGTAGCTCACCACAGGGCACCACGGGATGTTTGTCCCCATACCCTGGGGTAAGCCCCAGGCAGCCTGATGGGGCTGCTTGGATCTATGCCTGCTAAATTGCAGGTGCAAGTCCAAGCGGCCAGGATCAGGACCGTGTGGCCTGGGGATGGGAATTAGAATCTGGCCTCCCCTCTCCATAGGCCGGGCTGCCCACGGAACCGCCTTCTTTCCCAGGGAGCAACTTTGTTCTGCTGGAAGTGGTGCTCACTCACTCCGATTGTTTGAGGGGGCAGGCTCCGCTTTCAGGAAGCAGATTCTCCATGATCCATTGCTGATGCACGCAACCCTTTCACAATGCATCACAATTCTTGATAACAACCCAAGAATGCCATAGCACCACCACCGTGTACAAGAGCTGCTGGGGTGTAAAAATGGCAAAAGTACATAGCTCCTGGTAATAAAAGCAGCCAAAGTTCAAGTTCCCTTATGCCATGCACAGAAACATTCACATCCAAGAAATACCTTTTTGACTGCAGCAGAGCAGTAGGTGGAAGATAGCTCCCATGGAAGAGGGCAGGCATATTAAATAAACATACACGTCCCTTTATGGCAAGAGAGTCCTCCAATTGGAGGGGGACTCTTTTGCCATGTGAGGGACCAAGACCAGTCACGTGGGGCGCTCGAACAACATTCACATCAGGCATGGTGATGTAGGCTAGGTATCAGGTGAGACAGGTGCAAGCTGAGCCTCATGTCGCAAGGCAGTCACCTTTTGCATGACTGCTTCTGCAAGACAGGAATTTCTGTGGTGACTCTTTCATGTCTGCCTTTGTAGCTATCAAGGATTGCAAAAGAAACACAGCCCTATCAGCAAGCACATGTTCCTAGACCTAACCTGTTCCCAACCACAACCACAGAGTCAGATGTCTCTGAATTAGTGGTGAAGAAATCCATGATGCCATTTCATGATTAGTTCTCCTTCTCTCCCTAATATGGACCCAAGGTATTGGCAGAATAGTCCTTAGCATGTATGGCTGAATTCTGCAGAGCATTTTGGAATTGGAAGGTGAAGGTGATGGTATACCAGCAGACTATCACAGATTTGTCCCCAACAGCTCCCAGTTACAACTGGTTTTGTTGGCTGGAGGCAGATGAATTGGAATTAGACCATCTGCTTTGCTCAGCTATCTCTTGGAAATACATGACATGCACCCCCTCTGTTCTGTAATCAAGACTGATATCTTGCTATTTACTAATTTGACATTCATTCAAACACTTCATGACCAACATATGTTCTGGCTTTTGAAGAAAAGCAGTATAGTTCATACATTCTTCTGTCTGTAAATCATCTAGAAGAAGAGGAAAATATGTTTTCTAAATTCAGCCATTCAGAATGTATGAAAACATTTAATCAAAGGTACATAGCTTTAAGGAAATTCTTGTCGCTATTGTTTGACACAATTAGCTTTCAGCGACCTAGAAAGTGATGGAATCATTAATAACGAGCTGTCTGGCTTAGGTCAAGGCAGTATAGAACACTTTCCTATACCCGTGCATGCATGCATAGATTAATCTAAACGTTTTGTTTAAAGGTGATAAGACATTGAGCAGCAAATGTAACATGAAAAGCTCTGTTCTGGGTCGTGCCAGGCAAGTGACCCACTCTACTGGCCTCCACAGTTCTCAGAATGGCCTGTATAACCTCCGAAAACAACTTCCAGGTTTTGGTGGTAAACTGGAAGTTTCCTCCAAAAACCGGAAGTGGCTTTCAGAGGCTTCTGTGGGCCATTCTGATGCCCGCAGAGGCCAGTAGAGCAGGTCGCCACTCGGTGCAACCCAGAAGCCTCTGGGGCCACCCAATGCTTCTGATTTGGCGCTGTTTGAATGCAAGAGCTCATGCCTGGCCCACAACTCACACTTGGGAACGGCTGCAGTCCACACTTTGGGAAAGGCTGAACTAAGCTATGCATGCATTCATGTATGGGTAGAAAAGAGGCAAGACGGTAGAGGATTGGGTATCTGAGCCGAAGAGGGACTAGCAACAGAATGAGTGACCTCAGATTGAGCCTCTTCCTTCAATGTATACAATTTTAAATATTGGGTTACTGAAGGTGAAGCAACGATAAATGTGCACTTATACATATTTTACATATACTAACCAGTCAAATCTTTTCCTACATGTTGCAAATAAAAGAAATAGTGGCAGATTCATTTTGAATGTATACTAGGAGATTGCTTCATAAATCCAGTTTAAAGCCTATGACACAGGCGTGACACAGGCAGCCAAACTCAACATATGTAGGTTTAGGATACCGGAAATGAGACTGGATAGTTCTTGACATTGACTTAGCCACAGAAGTTGACTTAAAAATGATTTGTCTGTAGTATCTTGGTCTCTGTATGCATGTTGAAAAACAAAATCATGACACATGAAACACAGCCTTTTCTACCTCTGTACTCCAAATATGGTTGAAACATGAGGCTCAAATGCACAAGCAAACCTCGTTAGCCTAATGTTCAGAGTAGTATTTGGCATCAGCATAAAGGCCTGGATAAAGAAAGTGCCCAAACTGTGTGAACAAGCTTTTTTCTTGAAGGCCATGTCTGAATATTTGAATAGTTCAATGAAAATATAGTCTTCATTAGAAATGGTAGGACCTAGACATCGCTATTCTAAAACTATATTAGATATCATGTTTATCTGTATTACTGTTTGAAATAGGATGCTGCTGACTGGTTTAATATAATCTAGAAGGGAGTTGTGAGTCACTCCTAGGAGGTGCTCCACTGAGGTATTACTCTTGCCTAATTGAAAGGAAGTATATTTAACTGCCCAATGTTACAATTTCCTGTTTGTTCATTTGATACTACTTCTGTGGATAGGTTTAGTTGATCTGTACCGAACTTCCTGTTTTATGTATAGTAACTTAGCTAGTTTAGTGCCATGAAAGGAGGTCAAGTTCTGGAAGTGAATGTTAGTGCAACTGAAACACAGGAAATAGTACACCAGTGGGGAAGAATGGAGAGTGGCATTTCAGCATGTTTTGTAAGAGCCACATGCCAGCCAAGTGTACTTGAAAGACTCTAGAAACACAATTGCATAGCGCACACAACTCATTTTAAAAAATCTAAACCTGTAATCTTTTAAATTGGCATAGGATTGCAGCCATAGTTCCTGATAGGTGTTCCTGGATACCACTGATTTATATTTAGGCATTAACATGTGTGCCAGTAGGTACACTGTTACAACCCAGACTCTTGTATAATTGGTTACATAAAAAGTTGATGTTTTACTTGTTCAGTGCTTTGTGTGTGTTCTGTGTTTTAATTTTTTTGAAAGACATCTTTTCTCCATCCATTGCTCTTCAGGGTGCACAAAAGGGTTCTTAAAACATGCAGAAAACCATTAAGCCCTCTTATACAAACGGACCCTGTGATAATGTATTTAAAATGCCGCTGATTGAAAGCTTTCTTTGTGCACTCTTGTGGGAGGAGTAGAATCAAGGAAGTTATCACAGTTGTGTATAATACCTTCTCTCTTCCCCATCCCTTAACTCTTTTGTTGTATTAATTACTTCTCTCTTAAGTTGTATTAATGGAATCTCTTAGAAACTTACATTCTGAAGGCTCTCTTCTTGGGCGCTTTTCCTATTTGCCCTAACTCTTCAAAAGCCATTCTAGTCCAGCTTCCTGTATCTCACAGTGGTCCACGAGGTGCCTCAGGGAGCACACAAGACAACAAGATGCCTACATCTTGTTGCCATTCCTTTGCACATGATATTTTGAGGTAGTCTACTTCTAAAACCAAAGGATTGCACATAACCATCATTGCTTGTAACCTATGATGGCCTAGAAATCTGTCCAATCCCCTTTTAGAGGCATCCAGGCTAGATGCCATCACCATATCCTGTGGCAAGGAGTTCCACAGATTAATTACCCACTGGGCAAAAAAGTATTTTCTTTTATCCGTTCTAACTCTCCAAACTCTCAATTTTAGTGGCTGCTCCCTGGTTCTGGTGTTAGGAGAGGGAAAAGAACATTCCTCTATCCACTCCATCCATCCCCTTCATAATTTTGTATGTCTCAATCATGTTCCCCCTAAGGTACCTTCTTTCTAAACTGGAGAGCCCCCAAAGCTGTAGCCTTTCCTTATAAGGGAAACCCTAACCCAGTAATCATTTTGGTTTATCTCTTTTGCACCTTTTCCAGTTCCACTCTGTACTTTTTGAGATATGACGACCAGAACTGCACACAATACTCCAGATGTGGCTTTACAATAGATTTGTACAATGGCTTTATAATATTGGTTCTTTTAATTCTCAATCCCTTTTTAAATTATCCCGAGCATGGAATTGGCCACCTTCATTGCCGCTGCTGTTTGGGTCAACACTTTCATCGAACTGTCAACCTGCATCCCAGCATCTCTCTCCTGAACTGTAACAGACAGCTTTGACCCCATTAGCCTGTATGTGATGTTTTGGGGGTTTGCCCCAATGTGCATCACTTGTCTACATTTGCACTTGTCTACACTGCAGTGCATCTGTCATTTTGCTGCCCAGTCCTCCAGTTTGGAGAGATAATTCTGGAGCTCTTCACAATCCCTTCTGGTCTTCACCACCTGGAAAAGTGTCATTTGCAAACTTGGCCACCTCACTGCTTACCGCCTTCTCTAGTTCAGCCCTTCTGTTCTAGCTTTCCATGTTTTTTTCTTGATACATCACTGGATATGATCATCATTCCTTCAGCTATCACATCCAAGGACTCCTATCCTCCTAAGCAATTTCCCTTTTCCTATCCGTTGTTCTACAGCCCCTTTTCAGAACTGTGTGATACCACCTCTTACTTCCTCCAAAATCTTTTCTATTAGCCTTTAGCATAATGCTTTAGTTTCTCATTTCTAACCAAAACAAAGCTTAAATTTGTATAATTGTGTGTTCACATTTGTCCCTTACCTCATCCGTTCTTCATTCCCCCTTGCCTTTTCCTGCCTTCCTTTAGTTGTGCCCTGCCTTTATCTTAATTAAAACTATGAGTTCCTTGAGGTAGCAGCTTCTAATTTTTGTGCTTCTGTAAAGTATTATGTGTAAAGTATTGCTGTATAAGATTATATATAGTAAGACTGTAGTAAGATTATGTGCATTATACTGCTTTGACTTGATTATTTGTGGCCTAGGTACCACATTTAAATGTTTCTCGTCCATTGCAACTTTTTTCTTTCACATAATTTACAGCATCTTATATTTTTTCTTACAGTTTTATCTTCAAGACACTAAGAGTAGTAATGGTACCTTTATAAATAGTCAGAGGTTGAGTAGAGGATCTGAGGAAAGTCCACCATGTGAGATTCTGTCTGGTGACATCATCCAGTTTGGTGTAGATGTGACGGAGAACACGCGGAAAGGTAAGGGTACGGATCACTTTTTATATATTTAAAATACTACAATATAATATATTTATAAAGAAGCTTGGGGGAAGTTTGAATTTGGTATTAGAGAGGTATTATAATCCTTTCCGAAAGAGATTTTTTCATTGAGTAAGCCAGACATACCTTTCTGTGTCCAAACAACTACTATTGCTTTCTTAGATCTTGTGATCCTTCTTTTATTTGTCCAGACACTTGCCTATGTAAGGTTCCCTGTTCCAAAGATTAAACACTGGTTCCTTAAGAACCTAATTATTGGATCGATTGCAATGGCACAGAACAAAACTGATTTCAGCCAGTCAGGGTCTATAATTTCATATTTACCTTTTGTATAAGAGATAAATACTTCTAGTAAAAAAGAGCCTAATTGTATTGCACTTTATTGTTTACTGATGACTAATTTCTGTATTTATTACACTGCATTGGCTTTGCTGTTTTGACATTGAGTATATTTGCATAATTCTTGTCTTTTTAAAAGACATTGTACAAGTAATACAATCGATCAGTGAGCATGATGAAATTAAAACAAAACAAAACTTCTTAATTTTGATATAACACTTAATTTCAGATAAAACACTTCTCCATGAAACCCCTTCGACTTTGTTTACCTTGAAATTAGTGCGTGGCACAAGAATTGGAATTTAGAGCAGAAGAACCTGATAAAATGTTTTATTTACTGCTTGCTATTTAGATGTTATATTTAAACCCCATCCTTTTGCCAAGCAGATCAGAATGACAATCTGAACTAACAGCAGCCATGAGAAATTAGGATGCGAAAGTGTGACTTGCCTAAAGCCACCCAGTGTGCTTCAAAGCTGAGCCCAGCATTCTAGCCACTATACCTCATTGGCAATGAACTTCTGTGTAACACTTCTGGTTTATTTTTAATCTGGCCATCCTGGAAAAAACAGTGTAAATTTTCATTTTGTTTGGTTCAGACATACTTTAAAATTAATGTGCATATGACTGTTTCACCATTTGAACACACTAAACAGGTCAGTCTGTTTCCACTTCAAAAGCACTTTGGAAAATTTAAGTGATTTTAAAGAACCAGGTCCTACAATCAGATGTTATAGAGTAGTGATTCTCAAGCTTTTTAGCACCAGGACCCACTTTTAGAATGACAATCTGTCTGGGACACGCCAGAAGTGCAGTCATTATGATGCCAGAGCCTGCTGTTTTCTTGAGAATGCAGCAATATGTTGGGTTTTTTCTCAGTCATTTTCCAATAGCAAAGTGAATCAGAAAGGGGAAAAATGCCTATTTACAACCTTGACACAAGCAAAATAACCATATAGCCCTCCCCCTTTCCAGCATCCCATCCTTCCATAATTTCAATATGGCTGCTCTAGGTACTTCATGACCCACCTGAAATTGGTTTGCAACCCACTGGTGGTTCCCGACCCACAATTTGGAAACCACTGTTAGAGAGCATAGAATTGGGTCAGGAATTCTAGTACAAGAGAAGTCCTTTAGAAAAGCAGAACAGAGGCATTTTAAATAAATGAAAAAATGTCCTGTTTCAGTGCAGAGTGGATTCACATGAATGAAATTGGAGTTGCTCTTCAGAGCAAGTGTCCTTTCTAGTGGCTGTGGCTGGTCGTGTTCTGCATTTTTTTTAAAGATTGTGAGCCCTTTGGGGACAGGGAGTCATTTAACTTTATTATTTGCCTGTAAACTGCTTTGTGAACTTGTGTTGAAAAGCGGTATATAAATACTGTTGATCGATGGCAAATAAGCAAACACGTAGGGCTGCTTTTTGCTAATAAGCTGTTTTAAAGCTTATTATTAGAGTAGGTACATTTCATCCCTTAAGAACATAAGAGAGACTTGCTGGATCAGGCCACCAGATACCTTGGAGCACATAAAACAAGATATTTGCATTATGTTGCCAGTCCCTTGCACCTGGCATTCTGAGGTAGTCTACTTCTATAACTAGGAGGTTGCACATACCCATTGTGGCTTGTAACCTATGATGGACTGTTCTTCTAGAAATCTGTCCAATCCCCTTTTAAAGGCATCCAGGGTAGACACCATCACCACATCCTTTGGCAAGGAGTTCAAGAGTTGTAATTACCCACTAGGTAAAAAAGTATTTTCTTTTATATGTTGTCTTTCAATACTCAGGGCGCAATCCTAAACAGCGCTGTATTGGCAAGGCAAGGCTGGCCGGCCAGCACCAAATCCAACGCTGCTGTTGGGAGGCTGCAGCCTCCCAACGGCAAGGGCACGTTTGCGCCCTTTGGGGGGGCTATAGCCTCCCCAATGCACTCCTCAGATCTGTGCCTGGTAAACAGCAGCCCCCCACCCCAGATGGGCTTAGAATTCGGCCTTATGGCCAAATCCGGAGCCCGCACTCCCCCTGCCCACAATCTCCCTCCTGCCACCAATCCCCGACCCAGAATGGAACAGAGCCTCCCTCATGCCGACCGGCTTTGGTCAGTGCAAGGGAGGCTTGCTGTCGGTGCTCTGAGCACAGACGCTGAGGGTGCCAAGCAGCGCTCCAGTGTCAGCACTACTGATGACGCGTTGACGCTATCTCATAGCGTTGCTGCTAAGGGCGTCCTAGACTTGTGCTGTCAGTTTCAGTGGATATCCCCTGGTTCTGGTGTCGTGAGAGAAGGAAAAGAACATTCCCCTATCCATTCTATCCGCCCCTTGCATAATTTTTTTCTCAATTTTGAACACACCACATAGACATAGGCTAATACCATACAGACAGAATAACTTTGCATCTGCAGTGTACTGAGACTGAAGTGTCTCTGTTTTTTTCAGATTGTTTCATGTGAGTAATACTGATCTTGGCATTAGCTACAAATGGGAATGTTGTTAACGCAATAAATTTGAATATGCAAGAGTTGGTCTTCTTTGGAGTAAATAAGAAATACCTGTAGAGTTAATTATGAGAATTTAAAATTTCTTGATTTTTCCATATTCATGCTTTTGAATTGAAATGTGAAACTTATTGTGAATTCGTGAGGGGAAAGGTTGTGTGTTATGCAGCAAAATGCAAGAAGAAAAAAACCCATATTTTAGAATGACAGCTTAATTTTGTGCCACAATTTTAATCTCATTGTTGTAGAAATCTTTAGTTGTTCCATCATTCTCATTGAGGGTTGTGGATTATAAGGATCAAGGCAGATATTAACTCAGCGAACCTATTCCAACCCCACAGTTGCCTTAAACAGCAAAGAATGCAAGGATGGGTGTCACTTTTAGGGGAGGATTGACAAGTCATACCACTGATTCTCTCCTGCAAATGCCTCAGCCCCCCATTACTATTATGTGAGAAGTATTGGGTTAAATACAAAGATTCTCCTTCTCCATAGGAGGATATCCTTTCATCGAAGGAACGGGTTCAACCCATTATACTGTTGTTTTATATCTAATGTCTAGTTGTAATTGGAGCTTCTTTTTTCCATCTAGTTTCCTTTGGACAGGATCTAAATAAACTGATGTGTACATATAAAGTGTATTTATGCATTCACATGAAATTTGCCAAATTTGCATGTTTCTCTGTTCTTGGCATCTCCTTGCGCCTCATAGAGTGCTGTTGCTCCAGAAGTTCCCTTGACCAAAACCATTTTAAAGTTCAAACTTTAGGACCTCTCCCTTTTTTTCTGTTTTTGTGTCTGATTGCTTTGTTCATTGTATAGCAGCATTCCTATAGTAATAGTGAATACTTTAAATTATTCTAGTGTCGCTGAATAGATTCTTTTAACTAATTGTTTAGAACTCACATAGTTAATGTTCTTTCCAGTCACCCATGGATGCATTGTTTCCACCATAAAATTATTTCTCCCGGATGGTATGGAAGCTAGGCTACGGTCAGAGTAAGTGTATCTTTTAAAAATTGTTTTTTTTAATTGCCCAGCATTGTTTTGATGTTGAAGTATTTCTAGCAGTCATGGTTGGCTAGTTGTCTCATGTGACATCTTGAATATGGCAGCATCATGGCTATGTTTGCCTTCTGACAGCCCATCTGAATGTGAAAGCTTATCTGTTTTGAGAAATCAATTAAAATACATACTCTGTAAGTAATCCATTAAATGGTATTACTACAGTGTGTGGTTTTTTGATGTTTTTTTGCTGAAATATTTTACTCAACTTCATGTTGGAACAGTTTCAATGTAATGTACAGGCGTCATTGTGAACACTGAGTATAAACAGCTTGGTAAAGAGTGCAACTTTCTGCAATTCTAGTAATTTGAGAGTGACAGGAGAGCCATTATTTAAACAGTTACTTTTTTTCTACAGTGTCATCCATGCTCCATTACCAAGTCCTGTTGATAAAGTAAGTCTTAAAGCATTTCTTTTCTTATGTGTTTGAAATGTGAAAAAAACAAAGACAAATACTTTGAATGCTATAGAAAAGAGGGTATTGATTCATATGTACATTTCCACTCCTACCTACTACTCTCTTTGGAAATTTTTTACATAATAAAATAGTTAATGTTAACAATAACATGAAGGGAGATTATGTGCATTTCTTTTTATGTGCAAGAACAGAATTTCTAGAACTTTATATTGAACACTGAATTCAGCATCTTGAAGTGATGTTTCTTTTGTTAAAACATTTCTGTGCTGATTGTGAAGATATGTTTCCAACAGTTGACATGGTAAAGTCTCAGAAACATGGTGAGGGAGAGGGGAGAGTTGACCTCCAATTCTAAAAACAACATAGTTGTTCTTACTTGAAGGTCAGGGTAGACAAGGGCACAAAACATAAATAAGTGAACAGTAAGAGGGAAGCTCATCTGCTAAGAATGTAAGAACTTAGCTGTAACGCTGAAAATGGCACCTTAAAACATCTGTGGCTATAGTCACATATACACTTTCCTGGGACTAAGCCCCGTTGAACATAATGGGATTTACTTCTGAATAGACACGCATAGGATTGCTTACTATTTGTATTTCGAATTATTCATATGTGGTGCACCACAATGGCCATCTGTAATTCATATGTAATGTAAAAGAAGGCAGTGGACTGACCAGGGCAGACTGCCTAGTGTCTAGCATGTAGCCCACTGCTTCCACCTTCCCTCGCTTTCCTGGGTAAACAAAGGCTAGAAAGCCTAAAATGGGTGAAAAAAATTAAATGAAATAGGTATTTTTACCATGCTTAATACTAATAAGAACTCTGGAAGCTAGTGGAGGACAGGGAGGCTTGGCGTGCTGCTGTCCATGTTGTCGCGAACAGTCAGACACGATTTAGCGACTGAACAACAATACTAATTCAAAGAAATGTGGCATCTTAAACTGATTTATAGAAGCCGACAGGAGCCGAGCGGCGTCCGGTTCGGAACTCCTCATCCCTAAGGGAAGAAGAGGGTGGAGGAATACCAAAGAGTAATGGAGGAGTAGGAAATAGAACTTCTAAGCTGAGTGTAAGTGACAGTTTGCACAGTAAAAAGAGAGGAGGGGAAAAAGGATCAAAAAACAGTCCCTCTTTAGAGAACCCCATATATAGGTGTTATTATGCGAATGCTTGAAGTCTCCGAGCAAAGATGGGGGAACTGGAATGTTTGGTGGCTAGGGAAAACATTGATATAGTAGGCATAACGGAAACCTGGTGGAGTGCACAGAACCAGTGGGATACTGCCATCCCAGGCTATAAACTCTATAGGAGGGACAGGGAAGGGCGTGTTGGCGGAGGGGTGGCCATCTATATCAAAGAAGGGATTGAATCCAGCAGAGTAGAAACTGAAGGTGGGCCAGACTCCACCATGGAGTCATTGTGGGTTAAACTGCCGGGCCGTAAGAGCAATGTAATAGTGGGGGTGTGCTATCGTCCTCCCGATCAAAAACTTGAAGGTGACCTTGAAATGAGGAAACAAATCAGAGCAGTGACCAAGAGAGGCAGGATTGTAATCATGGGGGACTTCTATTATCCTCATATTGACTGGGTCAACTGCTGCTCTGGTCAAGAAAGAGAGACCGGATTCCTTGACGAGCTGAATGACTGTGCCTTAGAGCAACTAGTCATGGAGCCGACCAGAGGACAGGCGACTCTGGATTTAATATTGTGTGGTACTCGGGACCTAGTTAGGGATGTAAGTGTTACTGAGCCATTGGGGAACAATGACCATGCTGCGATTGGTTTTGCCATGCATGTCCAGGATAGAGTGCAGAGCAAATCTGACACAAGAACCCTTGACTTTCGAAGGGCAGATTTCCCTCAGATGAGGAGACTGGTTAGACAGAAATTGAAAGGGAAGGTAAAAAGAGTCCAATCCCTCCAGGCTGCATGGAGGCTGTTTAAAAAAACAGTAGTAGAGGCCCAGCAGAAGTGTATACCGCAAAGAAAGAAGGGTTCAACAAGGTCCAGGAGGGTGCCTGCATGGCTGACAAACAAAGTTAGAGAAGCTGTAAAGAGCAAAGAAGCTTCTTTCCGTAAATGGAAGTCTTGCCCCAGTGAGGAGAATAAAAAGGAACATAAACTCTGGCAAAAGACAAGTAAGAAGGTGATACGGGAGGCCAAGAAAGCGTTTGAGGAACGCATGGCTAGCAACATAAAAGGGAATAATAAAAGCTTCTTCAAATATGTTAGAAGCAGGAAACCTGCCAGAGAGGCGGTTGGCCCGCTGGATGGTGAGGGAGGGAAAGATGAGATAAAAGGGGACTTGGAGATTGCAGAGAAATTGAATGAATTCTTTGCATCTGTCTTCACAGCAGAAGAACTTGGGCAGATACCACAGCCCGAACAGCCCTTCCTAATGAAGGAATTAAATCAGATACTGGTTAATAAAGAAGATGTTTTAGATCAAATTGATAAACTACATTTAAATAAGTCACCAGGCCCAGATGGTATACACCCAAGAGTAATTAAGGAACTAAAGAATGAAGTTGCTGACCTCTTAACTAGAGTATGCAACTTGTCCCTTCAAACGGCCACGGTGCCAGAGGATTGGAGGATAGCCAATGTCACGCCAATCTTTAAAAAAGGGAGAAGGGGGGACCCTGGAAACTACAGGCCGGTCAGCCTAACGTCTGTTCCGGGTAAGATGGTGGAAAGCCTCATCAAAGATAAAATCCTAAAACACGTAGAGGAACAAGTACTGCTAAAGGAAAGTCAGCATGGCTTCTGTAAGGGTAGGTCTTGCCTCACAAACCTTTTGGAATTCTTTGAAAAGGTCAACAGGCACGTGGATGTGGGTGAACCTGTGGATATCATATACCTAGATTTTCAGAAGGCATTTGACAAGGTCCCCCACCAAAGACTGCTGAAGAAACTTCACAGTCAGGGAATAAGAGGGCAGGTCCTCTTATGGATCCAGAATTGGTTGAAGGCCAGGAAACAGAGAGTGGGGGTCAATGGGCAATTTTCAGAATGGAAAGAGGTGAAAAGCGGAGTGCCCCAGGGATCTGTCTTGGGGCCCGTGCTTTTCAACTTATTCATAAATGACCTGGAGACAGGGATAAGCAGCGAGGTGGCCAAGTTTGCAGATGACACGAAACTTTTCCGGGTGGTAAAAACAAGAAAGGATTGTGAAGAGCTCCAGAAGGATCTCTCCCAGTTGGGGGAATGGGCAGCCAAATGGCAGATGCGTTTCAACATAGACAAATGTAAAGTGATGCACATTGGGGCAAAAAACCAAAACTTTACCTATAGGCTAATGGGTTCTGAGCTGTCTGTGACAGCTCAGGAGAGAGATCTGGGGGTGCTGGTGGACAATTCAATGAAGGTATCGACCCAGTGTGCGTCAGCAATTAAGAAGGCCAATTCCATGCTTGGGGTCATTAAAAAAGGGGTTGAGAATAAAACAGCCAATATTATCATGCCATTGTACAAATCGATGGTAAGGCCACACCTGGAATATTGTGTCCAGTTCTGGTCGCCGCATCTCAAAAAGGACATAGTGGAGTTGGAAAAGGTGCAGAAGAGAGCGACAAAAATGATTACGGGGCTGGGGCACCTCCCTTATGAAGAAAGACTGCAGCGTTTGGGGCTCTTCAGTCTAGAAAAAAGGCGCCTGAGGGGGGACATGATTGAGACATACAAAATTATGCATGGAAGGGATAGAGTCGATAGAGGGATGTTCTTTTCCCTCTCTCAAAACACCAGAACCAGGGGGCATCCGCTAAAACTGAGGGTTGGGAGAGTTAAAACAGATAAAAGGAAGTACTTTTTTACCCAGCGGGTAGTTAATCTGTGGAACTCCTTGCCACAGGAGGTGGTGATGGCATCTGGTCTTGATGCCTTCAAGAGGGGTTTGGACAGATATCTGGAGGAAAGGTCCATCGTGGGCTATAGGCAATGATGGATTGTGCAACCTCCTTACAAAGGGATGGGCTACTGGTACCGGGTGCAAGGGAGTGGCAACAGGATGCAAGCATCTTGTTGTTTCATGCCTTCCTGGGGCACCTGGTGGGCCGCTGTGAGATACAGGAAGCTGGACTAGATGGGCCTTTGGCCTGATCCAGCAGGGCTCTTCTTATGTTCTTATGTTCTTAAGGGACGTATAGAAGAACTGATTTATACTTACAGGAGGTAGAAACTGGCACTTTTTGACACTGGCTAAAAATAAAGGTGGGTCTATACATTGTAAAAGTATCCTTTTTTCTTAATGCAACAGGCTGTATTGATGCTGATATATTAAGGGTGCAATCCAGACCCACTGATGGGCTGGCACAAGTCCCTTGTGCTGGCCCAATCAAGTTGCAAACACAATGTAAAGCACATTTGCGCCGAGATATCTGCAGATATCTGCAGATGTGCTCTGGCCTCCATGCTCTGTCTCCTGGGCCTGGCAGCAACAAGGTTAAGGCTAGCCTTGCTTGACCAGCACAGGGGTTTGGAATGGGGCGGTGGGAGGCGCATTAGGGCAGGGGGAGGGCGACACGGGATGTTGGAAAGGTGGAGGATGGGTGGGACAGTCCAGGGAGGCAGGTGGAGACAGGATCCAGTGCTTGTGCCGAATCCAGCCCCCCAACCCGATCTGGCCACATGGAGTTTCAACACTGGTTTTGGTGGCATAGCTCCAAGTAGCCCCATTCGGGCTGCTGCGCATTACCGGTGGAAGGAGAAATAATTCCTCTTTCCCCCTGGTTGCCCCACAGACATGTCGGCCTGCCTATTCCAACCCAAGGTTAGGATTACACTATAAGAAAAACTTTGTAAGAATCCTTAGAGTAGCATTTCTCAATGTTTTTCCTCCACTATACTGCTTCACATCGGCCACCTATTGGAAGTACCACTGGAAGTAACTGGCGATGATGTCATCACCAGTTGCTTCTGGATTGGGAGGCCAGATGCAATGCAACAAACATCGAAAAGAGGCTCAGAGTGGATGGGAGGGTATTTTCAAGAACAGGAAAAGTGTAGACTGGAGCTCTGCCTGCTGAGCCAAGCCTCCTTCGCTGATGGTTTCATTGCTGATATCTCTGCTAGGAAGCAGGTGTCTGAAGGCCCCTCAAGAACCACTGGACACCATCTCAAGTACCACCGATGGTACAAGTAGCACTGATTGAGAAACACTGCCTTAGAGAACATTTGCCTTGTTTATTTATAAGGTTATACAGTTGGGAACATAACTACAAATTTCAGTGATTTGTGGTGATGACAGGCTTCAGTTTGATGGATTAAGAGTTTCTCAGACAAATAACAAGGAGCAAAATTTGTTGATACAACTTTTATAGGTTTAAAGTGTTATGGGCTCTAGACAAATATTGTTAGTCTGACATAACATAGTTTGACAGTGGTGTCCTTCAATTTCACAGGTTGCTGCTAACACTCCCAGTATCTACTCTCAGGAACTGTTTCAGCTTTCACAGTATCTGCAGGTAATTTTTGCTTTCATTTAAAACGGACAGATAAGTCCTGTACCTTAGTAAGATTTGGCCTGTACCTGTACTTTAAGATTTGGCGTAGTAGCCTTATGCTTAATCACTTAACAGCTTTGGTGCAGTAGATACATTAGGATCAAGGATGAGCATGAACCAGCAAAGGCATAGTAAAGATAGTAGCATTTTTCAGAGCATCCAGCTCCAACCTGTTATTGTTGAAATGGTAGAAAATAGCAATACACAACCAATTTTGGTGTGTAAACACTCTGATCATAAGAGGTGCTGTCTAGCATAGCAATGTTAATAATCACAGCGAAGTGAGAGATTAGTACTCCAACTTTTTCTAGTGTTGTCTATTTCTAAACATGCCAAAGAAGGTTTGGGGTGGGTGTGGGTGAGAGAGACCTCAGAGACTCCCACCACACCCCTAGTCTTGTACCAGCCTGCTAGATCATCTTCCTAATGTCACTTAAGTTACATCCTTCCATTAGAGCACAATGTGGGATAAGCTATAAAGTAGATTACAGCTATCTGAAAGGGCAGTGACTCACTGGTGGAGCACCTTCCTTGCATACAAAAGGCCCTAGATTAAACCCCTTGTATCTCCAGGTAGGGCAGAATGCAGGAATTCAGCCCTGTCGGAATACAGCAGCTAGTCTGTGCTGATGTTACTGATCTAAATGGACTAATAGTCTGATTTAGTATAAGGCAGCTTCCTCTGTTTAGGACATCCAGCTTGGGAAAATGAATGTGTTCATCTTCTAAACCCAATGCTCAGCTGATATTTTTCTTGTACCTCTTATTACAACAAATCTGTGGGAAATTTGAAAAAAAAAACATATGAAGTGCAAAAATAAGTTCATTTAACATTCCCAGACTTACCATGCCCTGCTTCCTTATTTTTTTCCCCTTGATCCCTGGGCTGTGAATAAAAGTGAGCTGTGCAAGTCTATGTTTTTCTCAATTACTCTTAAGGAGGTTTCAACCATTATAATTTCGACTTCTGTCAGCAGCCTATGGCAAACCTCTGGTTCTAATGCTATGATGTGATGTTTAAGGTAGTGTGAGGGTTTGGAGAGTTGTATTTTGTGCTGATTAAAGATAAGATCAAGTTCTTACTGATGTCCCAGGCCCATTGACAGGAGAAAGATAAAGTATGCCATCTAGTGGCTGCTAGTGAAGAGAACTTAGAATGTTTTGGTTGGAAATGAATATTGTTTCTCTGTTTCATTGAACTATATCTGAGCTGCTTTGTGTTCCTTGTAACAGAAGTGACCCCTGAAGCGTTTTGTCATTAAAATGTATGAAAGGTCTATAATAAGATGGGCCTCAACATTCATAAGTGGCTAGAACACATGCTTTGCCATATATGAGGATCTAAATTAGACCCATGGCATCTCCAAATAAAAATATCATAGTTGCACAGCTGAGAAAACCCAGTAAATGTATGCAGTCAAACAAGCTAAAGATTTAGGCACAAGCATATGAGACAGAAGGCAATATGTTTGCGCGTTTTATGGGTATCTTTATAGTTTACTTTAAATTTTGCTATCAGAATATAAAGAAGTGTTATAGAAGACTGTTTTGTTTTAAAGTGGTGCACTATTTTAATATATTATGTTTTTTTCTGTTTGAAGTAACTTTTTACTTTTTCAATTCAGGAGGCCTTACACAGGGAACAAATGTTGGAACAGAAGCTGGCCACCTTACAGCGATTACTTGCTGTCACACAAGAGGCATCTGATACTAGTTGGCAGGTATTGTGTGCTTTCCCATGTAGGTCTGCTCACCTTAGAACTCTCATTTGTCTGCAGATTACTAACAATTAATTTGAAGTTGGTGTCCTTACAATTTAACAATGTATAGCACTATGTGAAAACCTTCTACATACAGAACTTATTATGAAATGCTTACTATGTACATTTGCTATTGTCAATGTTGCTAATTTAAGACTATGCTTTTTCCCCCTAACAGGCTTTGATTGATGAAGATAGACTGCTGTCAAGGTTAGAGGTTATGGGAAATCAGTTACAAGCATGTTCAAAAGTAGGTAGTTTACGTGCGTGCTGTGAATAGTACTTGGCAACACAGAGTAACTTAAAATAAAAATAATTGGTTGGATCCTAACTATTGCTTCAGGATGGAAGCAGCTCAGCTCATGCAGCAGGGAGGGGGGGAGAAGGGATGGATAGTTCTCTTGCCAATCTAATCTACCTATTGCTGCCCATACTTCTTGGAGAAACCTCAGGGACATTGTTGGGAGAACAAAGGATCAGAGAAGGAAGAGCAGAGTGGCTAAAATAACCCCACCCCATGCAAGTGCAAGTACTAGTTGAGATCCAACCGAGTAGTTATGTAGTGCTACTTCTAACACTGTACAAAGACTATATTGATGAAACAACTTAAATGAACTGGGTATACTGTGATGAATGCGGCATGTTCTTGGAAGCACAGCTTTTGTCTTTTCCCCTTGTACATCTTGTATGGTTCTTTTATAAGCTAGAACTGTACAGAGTATTTTAACTGTAAATGTGTTGCAGACTTGTATAGTAGTTTAATAATATGCTGTTAAATTCATTCCTAGCTAGTATAGTATTCTTGTAGTGTAGTTATCAAGAACAATAAGGTTCACAAGCTGCTGTACAAGTTCATTAGCTGCTGTACCAGTTAAATTGTATGAAATTATTATGTGTGGACTTGGACAGATGTTATTCATATAGGCAAAATATATGGACTGCACAGTAAGGGATTTTACTGACATAGTTGAAGTAGCTCATAGTTTGTGAGCTTCGTGCAAAAAAACAATTGCATGCTCAACAAACCTATACTGGTGGTAAGCTTGCAGGCACTGGAATATACATTTGAATATACTCAAATGAATGTACATTTGAGTGTACCCTGTTCCTCCCTAATGTGTATTTTGTGTCAAGGAAGTGCAAATGATGTAGTCACAGCGTGTTAAGTAGCAGTTTTTATAAATTGAATTAATTCACAATTTCCCTTATTTCCAAATATTCAGATTGTCCAAGTATTTGGACTGTGCTTTGGCTAGGATTAGAGTGGAAAAGGTCAGGGGTGAAAACACATTTGATTTAAAAACTTGAGGAGGTTAGTGGGATATGGGCATGCATAGAAGTAACAGTGGTGAAGACTGGTGATCTTCTGTTTTTGGTGGAATCCTTGTCAAGGGATATTTATTTTTACACACACACAATTTCTGCATAAACCTGCTCAACTAAGCTGCATGCTGCTGTCAGATCAAACAGGTTGAGGTTATAGCAGCATGCAGCCTTTGTTGAACAGGTTTATGAGGAGTTATCTTTCTAAAAGATTTATCATCAAAACACGTTGATCACCCATCTTTGCAGCTATTCTTTCTCTGAGTGTCTGCACCTTTTTACACGTGTTTGATCCTCCTTTGTTTTTAATGGCTATCCCATCAAAAGAACTACTGGGATGTAACAGGGTTTTGAGGTGTGGGTATTATAAAAGCATATACTAAACCTTGACAGAAAAACAAAGACATTTGATTGTTAATTTCTCAATTTTGCTCGATGCACAGCTGGTTATTCTACTTTCTCAGGTTCCTAAGTTCAGCCCTCTGGATCCTCAGTCACTCCTTACTGCTAAGCAGCTACCCGTGATCCATACTGTTTACAAAATAAAGCCACTTTGCAAGTGGAGGAAATGTCAACTGATACTTATAATGGGAAGTGCAGTACTCAAATTGGTTTAAGACTCTTCATAGAATTACATTCACATCTATAGCCAATTACATTAGCATAGCTGACACAAATAACTGGTTACAGAAATTAGTGCATATTTTATTTCTGACTAGCTTGTTCTTACCCGGTGTTGCCCGGGTATTTATTTATCCCAAGCTTCTATTAGACAGGAAAAGGAACGAATTCTATCTATAGTGTAAAATCGAAGTAATTTTATGTACAGGTAATTAAAAGTATAAGTACAGTATAAAAATTATAACGTAAGATCTTTTACAAATTCACTATAATATTAATGTAACTCAAATCTTGATTATAAACAAAATTTTTAGTTTCACCTCCAGGAGCAAGAATAAATAAATTCTTGGGTGAACCCACCCTTGAGCAAGCAACATAAAGTTGTCCGTGGGAGGAACCATGGCGAACTCAAATCCACTCCGCAGTACTTAATAGACTGCCCCTGTGACTTGTTCATAGTGATCGAGAATGCAAGTCTCACTGGAAATTGGAATCTCTTAAAATTAAAAGGGAGATCCGTTGGAATGAGTGTTTTCTGTGGGATAAAAACTGTTTCACCCTCTCCCTTTCTTGTTAAGATAGTTGCTTCAATTACGTTACCCAGCATCTTCTTGATGCACAGCCTTGTGCCGTTGCCAAGTTTTGGCAGGTCGAGGTTCTGTAGTAAAATAATTGGAGATCCCACTGTAAGTAAAAGATGATGTGGTGGCAATCCAGCCGGATCAGGTGAGTTTAGGAAGTCTGATGGGAAATTGACGACCTCATAGGCATCGACTACGGTATCGATAGTCTTGTATTCAGTAACATACCTGGTAACATGGCCTGGTAACATGGCAAGTATTTGATTGGAGTCCAAGACCGGCGCATAATGATTTCTAAAAATGTCCAGAAGGTTCTACAGAGTTCTATTCGTTCTATTCAACTACACTTGGGCTTAAAGGTCATTGGGACTGTCCCCAATCAGCTTAGCAACCCCGAAAACTATGGATTTGACACTAATGTCGGTCATTTTGGACATTTTATTTTTCACCCCTTCTCACCCCCCAAGCTGATGGGGGCTGAACGTGGACTTAACCGGCATCGGGAGTGTCATGATTCATCTCAGTGACCCTGAAAACTATGGATTTGACACTAATATCGGTCGATTATTTTTACATCACCTCCTTCCCACCCCCACCCCTAGGGGTGCTAGGGGTGTCTTATCCCCACAGTATTTCTAGAAGTGGGATGAGTTGTGAAATGTGACATCAAATGGTGTCCTTTACGCCACCATCAGCGTGCTGCGGGAGTGTCACCATTCATCTCAGCGACCCTGAAAACTATGGATTCGACACTAATGTCAGCCATTTTCGATCATTTTTACAGGTCACCCCCTCCCACCCCCACCCTCACAGTATTTCTTTCCAGAGTGTAAGGCATATGTGTACCAAATTTGGTATAAATTGCTCCATGCATTTCAGAGTTATGCTGGAACATATGCGCGCGTGCACAGACGCACACACACGAACACACACACACACGTCCATTGAGAGAGAGAGAGAGAGAGAGAGAGATTTAAACTTGTGGTCTAGTTTACAAGGCTAACACAATTAACCAATGAAATCCAACCTGATGTATGGAAAAGGATGTTGCTTTATACTTGTTCCTTTCCGGAGCCATTGAAAAAGAGGATATTTCATACTTGAGCGCCAAAAGCAGAAATGGGTAGCTGGCTGATCACTCAGTGTTTTCTTACAATAACCCAAGTAGAACAGACCTCGGACAAAGATAATCAAAACCTTGGGTGTCAACACAGTACTTCAATGATTCATGAATATTTTGCAGTAAGAGAACAAGATTTGATTCAGATAGTGGCTTAGTTGTGAGCAGGGCCAGATTAACCTAGTAGCAAAAGTAGCAAATGCTACAGGCCACATATTTTTGAGGGATCTGCACTAAATGCTTGCAAGCTGTTTCTGGTGAAATCTGGTTGTCAAGATCTGACAACTCTGTTTCATGTTGGAGAAACTGCATGGTACATAATTGTACAGATGTCATTAATAACATGATACAAATAAATAACTTTGTTCCAATGTAACTTTACTGAGCTCTATTGCACCTCAGTTCTATTATACCTCAGTGCCAGTGGACCACATGCTCTGCCAGTGCTGGGTGTCACAAATTTGTCAGAAAGCAATATTTGTCATGTTGAAACAATGCATTTGTCATGTTGAAACAATGGAAGAGTTAGAGGTGCTGGTGGCAGGGCCTGCCGCACCCACAAAAGACCATTATTGCTGGAGCAGATGTGTTTTAATATTTGTATTTTTAAAAAAATTTTTAGGGCCCCTTTATAACATATGCTACAGGTTTTGCACTAGCTTAATCCGGCCCTGGTTGTGAGGCCTGATTCGTGCAACCTTATCCAAGGTTTTGGGGACCTTTTTGGGTTCATCTGGGAGTATTAGAGAAATTGTTATTGCAGAGGGATAGAGAGAAGTGCAGCCATCAAACAGAATTCTTTAATACCTTCTTTCTAGTCTTCTGGCTTCAAAGGAAGCCAGAAAGCAAACTGAAAGTAGTTTGGTTAGCAACAACTCTCCCCTTTCTGCTTGTTAGTAGAGGAGTTGCATAGAGAATTATTAAATAATTTCCTTGTGATCAGTCCTGCCCCTTCCAAGGGAAAAGAAGATGGGGCACATTGAAACAGCTCCCTGATTGCAGGTTAGCATTATGCAGAGAGAGGAAACATTCCCTTTTAAAGAAGTGACTGAGAAAGGAGAGCTAGAAAGAAGAGCTTCCAATTAAAGATCAGAGAATTATTGTAAAAGAACAGACATCAAACACAATGTAATCCTAACAATTAGTGCGTTTGCCTGCTTATGGTGGATGAGTGTTTGCAGTATGCTTTTTGTGCACTAAGAAGGAACAAGGTTCTGAGAAGGAATCTAAGAGAGCCTTGCTCTTTTGATCCCAGTCCCTCACCTCAAAACAGGGAAGGAGGGCAAAGAGAGCATTTAAAGTGCATTTATAGTTACCTTCTTGAAGACATGCTTCCAATCCTTGGTCTAGGTTCTGCACAGTGTTTTGGAGACCCAGAAATGCTGCAGGGACTCACGGGTTCTTTACCTCACATTTGAATCACAAAACCACATAGGCAGGCTCTCAATACTTATGGAAGTTTGGAAGAATGTGAACATGCTGGTTGAGGCATGGTCAGTGGGAGGACCCTAACTAGGTTATTTATTATGCTTCTGGAATCATTGTTGGTTGATTAGGTATCTAGGAATTTGGCTCTTAGTGCGGAATGTGTCCCTTATCTGCTCACTTTTCCAGACCCTGAAGCTGATCAGTCGGCTTCAGGCAGGCAGACAGGGTGGCAGCACAGTAGTTAAACTCTGACAAGAACAGCATTACACTAGCACAGGGTGGAGCCTAAAGGGGACCACCTTGAGTACTAAGGGGGGGAGCAGTACGTTGGCCCCACCCCTGAGGGATGCAGTACGCTGGTCCCATCCTCAGTGGTGGTGACCCCACTTAAAACCAGCCGGTAATGGAATGTGAGCAATCTGTTAAGTGTAGCAGGCCATTTCCTGCTAAGTAAACTTATAAGGCAGGTAAGACTGTAAAATAGAAGAAGTTTATTAAAAGGCTGAGTAGTCAAAACAGTGTATTATATGGAGAGTGTTGGCGCAGGACTTAAAAGACAAGCTGAAAATAAAATAAATCCCTGATGTGGCTAGCTAGGTATAATCCCTGCCCTAGTTACTCAGGTTGTTCTGGGGCTCTGGTCTCTTCACTCACATGTGCAGCAGGTGCGCCTTTTGTGAAGCAGCCGCTGCTTCCAGTGACAGAGCTGGGCAACAGTACGCAGTTTCGTTCAGGAGTGGTATATCCACAGCTCAAGCAAAAAAAAATTTTTTAGGTGTTTTGATTCTGAATCAGAAAATGTCTGCTTTATATCCACATACTAGCAAACAAACAAGCTGAAACGTAATTCAAGATGACAGTGAATGAAGTTGTCTTCCCTTGAAGAGTCAACTACTCAGTTTGGGTGTTTCCAGTCACAGAGATGTCTCTGCATGCCAGAATGACTGCTGTGACCAGAAGCACTTTTTAAAAGTTTTGGCTGGTTTGCCAGCTGTGACTCTTATCTAGAAGATAATTTTCTAACTTTCGTTATCCACACATTTAATTAGTTACATTCAGATTTGATTACTGGGATGTGCTTTACGTGGGCCTGCCTCTGATAATTCAGAGGCTTTGGTTGGTCCAGAATGCAGCAACCAGGCTATTATCTGGGAGTAGTTGCTTGGTTAATATCTCACTGTTCTGTGCCAACTCCATAGGCTGCCAATAGACCTACCAGAGTCCCATTCATAGTGTTAAGCTGTTATCCTGTGGACCACCTCCTCGCATATGAATGTTTCTGTAAAATAATCAGTAGAGGCTCTTTCTGGCCCACTAATTCCAAAAAAATTAATGGGCCTCAGCTAGAGAAAAGGCGTTCTTTGTGGTGGTGCCCCATCTGGGGACTGCCCTCCCAAGAGATTTTAGATTGATTCCTAATCTTACTGCCTTCAGGCACAGACTATTTGAAAGAGCTTTCAAACTTCCCTTCTATCCTGATTAGCATTTTAACTTTTGCAAAATACTTTTATTTTTGTTGCTTATTCCTAGTTATGGTAAGCTGCTTTACTAAACGTATGAAAAGTGGAGGATGTTTTTAATGAAATATCCACATTTATGTACAAAAATACATAAGTGTTTTACATACTCCTGCACGTGACAACATTATAATATATCAATTCTTATAACATAATGTAGTATTGTATGTAAATATAAATAGTAGTAGTCTATAAAAAATTTGTTTAATAAAAATACTGTAGTAAATAAACGTATGAGTTTTGAATGTCTGCTACCTCGTATTTCTACTTAGAGTCAAACAGAAGACAGTTTACGAAAGGAACTGATAGCATTACAAGAAGACAAACATAACTATGAGACAACTGCCAAAGAGTCCCTGAGGCGGGTCCTTCAGGAAAAAATTGAAGTGGTCAGAAAACTCTCTGAAGTGGAGGTATTTTCTAATTGCATTTTGGTCATTAATACACCATACTGTTACTGTTGCATGTAAATATATATCGGTTACGTTTTGCTGGTTTTGTTTTGCTGTTTGCCATGAAATGTCTATAGAATCCTGACAAGATGGCAGGTTCCTCCCAGGGAGAGTTGGGAGTGGGCCTTGGGCTTGTGTGTGCCTTTACCCAGTTTCCTTGTCATGGGGAGAAGTAAACAAACAAAGATCCCCAATTTGTGAGATAAACCCTCTTTTAAAAAAGGTTTCCTCTTATGGGATTGGGAGAAAACTTGTTAACTGAAAGCAAATGCCTCTTTCTAAATGTGCATTTGCTATTCAGTTTCTTAGATAAGTGTTCAGATATTAGTTGGCTCCTGTACAAGTTCTGATTACTTTAACTTGGTTGGTTGAAAATGATAGGGTCAAGGTTTTATTATTTGTACCTCTCAAATTCATCTCATATTTGTGTTACATTATTAATTTGTCTTTTTATGATGTTTCACCAGTTGGTGTGGCATTATACCAAGATAAGGAGACACTTGCTGCTTAGCAGAACAGAGGATGAGTGTTTATCAATCAATCACTAGTATTTATATACCGCTTTTCGACACAAAGTTCACAAAGCGGTTTACAGGCAAATAATAACATTAAAGTTAAATGGCTCCCTGTCCCAAAAGGGCTCACAATCTAAAAGAATGGAGAACATCACCAGCAACAGCCACAAGACAGACACTGTGCTGGGGTGAAGAGGGACAATTGCTCTCCCCCTGCTAAATATAAGAGGACACCACTTGAAAAAGTGCCTCTTGCCCAGTTAGCAGGGGTCAATTGTCTATCCTGTTTAGTCGATTGTCTATCCTGTGCCATCAGAGTATGCAGTCATTCCTGCAGTTATTGCTATTAAAGTTAGCTGTGCTACTGTCCTCTGCTTCAGAGCTGTTCTAAATGAGGTGTATGAATATTGCTCCTGCCTCTTTCCATTGCCTGTTCTGGTTAGAGTGTTCTGGTCTAGTTAGACTGTTGGAATTAGTCTATTGGAATTACAGGGGATAGCCCCACTTCTCTAAACTTGGAATTGTATAGGGAGTACAAGATTGCTGTGGTGCTGGAGAAGAGAGAGGCACTAGGCCACTTTGGTCATCTGGTGATCCAACGGTCAGCCTCAGCCTCCCCTTCTTAAACCTGTAGGAACGGCTGACATTTCCTCTGCTGGATGGCTGAGGCAATCGGGGTGGTTTATCACCCAGTGTCAAAATGTCGAACCTTTCCTTTCCAGCTTGGAACTTGTAGTGAGGAGATCTTCGTGCCTTCTGAAGTTTAGCACAACTGTGTGCATAATTCTTTTTCAGGTTCCAGTTTGGATGGAGTGAAAGACCGGAACTCCTCTTGTCAGCATGGGCAATGATTACTCACAATTACAAGATGAGAGGAAAAGTTCATTGCAAATATTTAAAAAGACAAAATAGATTTTGCTGTTTAAGTAGCAATTTTCTTTTTTTACAGCGAAGCTTAAGCAACACCGAAGATGAATGTACGCACTTGAAAGAAATGAATGAACGCACTCAGGAAGAATTAAGAGAATTGGCTAACAAATACAACGGAGCTGTAAATGAAATTAAAGATCTCACTGACAAACTAAAGGTATGGGTGGGCCGCATTCAAACCTCCATCCCCAGGCCACATGGCCCCGAGTCAGGCCACTGTGGCATGCTTGGAACTGTGCCTGCTAAACAACAGGCACAGCCCCAAGCAGGCCCATTGGGGCGGCTGGGGCTTACCCCGGGATAAGGACAAGAATGTCCCCTTGCCCTGGGGTTAGCTCCGGAGGCAGCAAACCTGCGTTGATACAATGGAGGCCAGCTGGCCTGCCTGTTCCAGCATAGGTTAGGATTGCCTATGCTGACAGTGAAAGGTGACAGTGAAAAAGTGAGGGGATGGCTCGCATGGCTTCATAGAATGGACCCCTTCTCCCTTAAAAGCTGAACAAACTTGTCTGAAAACTTCCAGTTCATTTCTAAGGTTGTTTTGGTATTGTGAAATAGGCAGCTGAAGGAAGACAAGAAGAAATTCAGCAAAAGGGGCAGGCTGAGAAAAAGGAATTGCAGCACAAAATAGAAGAGATGGAAGAGAAAGAGCAAGAACTTCAGGCAAAAATAGAGGCTTTGCAAGCAGATAATGACTTCACAAATGAACGGCTGACTGCTCTTCAAGGTCAGTCCAGTATTCCAAAAATGTTTGTATCATATGTTTTTTCTTTTAAACTGTGAAATATCTTTTTTTTGGAATTCTGTTTGCAGTCCGATTAGAACATCTTCAGGAGAAAGCTCTTAAAGAACACAACAGTTTAGGTAGGTCTGACATTAAAGTATTTTGCTTAATGCTGCATTTTAATTATTGTATCCCTTTTATATGAGAGCAGAGCAGTTAAATGTGAAATGTATTACTGGCAGTAAGAATGTTTAAAATGGTGTCTGTGACTTTCTGATTTCTGGTTGGTGTTATAAGGATGCTTATAGCACTATACCAGCAGAGGGCACTGCTTTTAAAATGTTTACGCACAAGAGGCTAGCTTGGACATTGATGTGTTTTCATTCCAGTGATTCTGTTAAAGGGGAATTCTAGTATAAGTTATAATTACATTAATGTTGGGGGAATGGTACATTGGCTTTGGCACATCTGTGAATGGGACAAGTTCTATTTTGCAAGAAAAGAAACTTGAATTTTTTTATTTCTGATAGTTGGGACTTTTTTTAAAATGACATTTGCAAAAGATACCTATAATTAGAACGCTATACAGGTAGTTAACAGCTTATCCAGAATTGATACCATTTGTTATCCAGAATTAATACCATTTGTTAATCCTAGGCATACAAGTTGATGACTTCATTCCTAAAATTAATGGAAGCACAGAAAAAGGTAGAGTATCCTGGAAAACTACCTTTTTGCTGTTATAGTAGTTCTTTTAATGTTGAGCATATTCAGCCTATTTGCTTATTGTAAATATTTCTGTTTTGAAACACAAAAGGAGTAAAATATGAATGAAGAGGCTATTGTCTCAGTTCCCCCCCTCTAAATTTTGTTTTGTTTTATAGTTGCAAAATGTAGCAGATCAAGTTTAGATATTCTGTGACCAGCCTGACCTTGAAATTAACATTTTAACAATGGGGTATGACAGTTACATCATTTCAGCATATTTTTCCAGTATTGCAGAGAAACTGTTCCTCTGTTACAAATTTGCCAGCACAACAGAATCAGGTTGCCAGCAAATTTTTGGATTATTCACTCTTTGAGGGCGTGATCCTAACCTAAAGTTAGGCCAACAAAGTTTGACCAGCACAAGGGCTACCGTTAAACGCATTTGGACTATTCTCTGAGTCAGGGAGGATGGTACACATCTGTATGCTGGACTTTCTGATTCAGAGAGAGATCCAAACGTATTTTACAGTGTCCCTTGTGCTGGCCTAACTGTGCCTGCCTAACTCCAGGTTAGGATTACATCCTGAAGCTGGTAAAAGCCTATTTTAAATACATGTCAAAATCTTGGAAAAGGTTAGATCAAAAAGTGGAACATGATTGGTTGAGATGCTACAAAACACTTTAAGTCGCTGATTGGCTTATCTATCACCTACAAGGTTCTGTTGGAAACTATCATAAACCCATTGTATGGTGAATAACCTGGATAGTGAAACTCAATTTGCCATGGAGAATCCATCATAAAGTGATCACATTGTGAGTGCATCATAAAGCGGAGACTTACTGTCGAAGTTTGCCTCACCAGCTATTGTAGTGTTGCAGTCAAAAGACCCAGTTAAGGCATCTAGAATTGGAACAGAGCTGTTGAATTCCATGCACACCCAACTCTTCTTGACTGCAGATTCTCCTCACTTACTGCTACCCAATTTGTTGTTGTTCAGCTGTTGTAAGAATCCTGTTTAAAAAAATGAATCTTTAGATATTCAGCTAAGCGTTCTTTGCAAAACCTGATTAAAACTGGGTTCATAAAGTGAGTTTAGGATTGTACCTCCTAAGCAGTATTCACAGCAGTAACACACAATACTGAGCCCTCAATACGATGTTTGGAATTTGTATGCATGGAGGCGTGGTGTGTTGTGTGTGGGAATGATGTGATCTTATGACCTATTTCTGATACTTAAACCCAGGTGTCCGAAACCTAGCCATTGCATCCAAACCTAGCTAAATGCATGGCTGCTTTGGATCACAGCAACCATTTTGTATGGTTGTATGGTACTAGGAATTGGCAAGCAGTGGCTCTCATTGACTGTAAATCCTAGCGGGTTTCAATTGGACAGGTTTTTTTACTGACAAAAAACAGAATTTAAAAGGTAGGATCCTGGAGATCAGGAGTAGGTAACATTTCTTCATAATATAATAACAGAAAACCTGTTTCTAACTAGATTTAAGAAAACGTAATTTTAATAAGAAAATCATATTGATCATTATTATTTGTCTACATTCTGAATTCTCAAACATGTATATCAAGTGCTTGTCTCTGCTTTGTAGAAGTGTATTTGTTTTGCTGAGTGAAACAAATGATTCAAAACTAAAGTCTGGGTCAGTTTCCTTAACTAGTTTACCTTCACTGTGTTGACTACTGTTCAAGTTGCTCTTCCTTCTCATAGGGGCTCATGCCTTGCTCTTTAGATCTTATCAGCCATTCACCTCTCATTCTTGTACCAGTAGTCAAGTGTTGTCCGCTCATCCCCTAACTTCTCCTGTCACTGTATTTACACACTTCCTTTCTGCTGTACAATGTTCACTAACTTCCCATGACATGCTTGGTTTTCCTAACAAATCCTTCTCTGTTCTTCTTTTCTTCATCTTCCATAACTTAAATTTCATAACTTTCACTAGACTGAAAATGAGATGACCATTTTTCTGTGAGTGCAGATCAACTAGGGTAGCCCAACCTGTCGTTGGTAGCAGTTTTAGTACAGAGGCTTGTTGCTGCTGCAATGATGTCCAAAGTGCAAGAAGATGAGGATTTCTCCATCTGCTTCTTGACTCTCAAAATCCTCTCATATTTCTTGTCCTCCTTTTCGCTAATTTGTGCCTGGTCACTCAGCCGTAACAATTCTTACTTACGGACCGTAAATGACTCCACTCATTCTACCTCCCCACCCCAAGCCTTGTGCATGTGATTTGTTTTCCACATAGAGGCCCGAGTGTTTGAGCATAGTTTCTGATGGTGTCAGGAACATAAAGAGACCTGCTCCTGCAATGACACATGATGTCTCTTTGCTGTAGTACATTGAGCCCTGTGTCCAATCCTGTGTTCTGCTGGTAACCCTCTTTGAATAGTCATTTTTTGATTTTTTTTTTTAAAGTACTGCCTGTTTATTTAAACTCCTAGGCAGTTTGATGACAAGTCTTGAATATGATATGGGAGAAAAAGTAAAAATCCCCACTCAGCTAATAAACTCATTATGTGGTATCTTGCAGATCCCTATCTTTCAGCCAAACATAGAATTATTGTGATAAAACATAGCATAAAAGTTCTTGGAATGTGAATAATGGAATTTTATCCTGTCAGGCAATAGTGACTAGAGAAACAGCCTTGAAGTCTAATCTCAAATGGCAGTTTTTTTAATGATGCATCATGATGAAAATACTGCTAAATTTGGGAAGTAAAAGTAGACTTCCCAGTGTTGAGATAGTAACTCTTTCCAGCTGTTTTATTCAGACACAGCTGCCTTCACAAGTGAACCGGTTTTGTGAATAACTGTCTTGAAAACAATCTAAAGATATTAAAATCAACAGTATACATATAACTACAGATAGTTCACCTAATTCAGATCCCGTCAACATGGCACTCTTCGTGTCATCCTATCCAAGCATTCACTGATACAAACAGTAATTTTGGAAGATGTAAACTTACAAAACACAAGTGATAAGTTGTACAACTAGTACTGGTTGTATGATCTGTTTATCATTTTTATTTGTATGTTTACACTGTCAGTATGTTTATGTTTACATTAGTGTTTTTTTTTTGTTGGGGTGTTCTCACCCTTTTAATTTTTTGTGCCTCTTCTGAGGAACCTTTTCCCATATACCCCCCTACCCCATCTGTGAGGTTTATAAGTTTTGTCATGGGCTCTAAAAAGATGGAGATATGAACTTAAAAGTGTTTCTTTCTTTACTAGAGCACTTTCTTTCAAAGAGTGGAGGGGACTGCACATTTATTCATCAATTCATAGAGTGCCAGAGTGAGTACAGAGCATTCATCACATTCACTAAAAAGTCTATAAAAGCTAGTGTCCTATATGAAGTTCTAGTGGGAATAGTGATATTTTTGCAGGGCTGTGATAAGAAGCATAGACTATATTTGTTTGCAAGTTACAGATCACTTTAAATAGCATAATTTAGTACTTTATATGTTTCTCAATTAGTCTTATCATGGTTTGTTAACCTGCAATCATGAATTATATGGGCAGATCCAACATGGGGCTTACCTATATACTGATTCACACAGTGTTTTTTTGTTTGAAGGAATTAGGGTTACCAGGTACGTGGTGAGTCTTGGGCTGCTATTGCACTGCTTGCCTCAGATAATTTTTCGCTCAGCTTGTCAAGGGCTGGCAAGCAATTTGGAATATGATGAATTAGCTGGGCTTTAATGCCAATAAAGTTTCTGAAATTGAAATTGAATTAGCTGGGCCAGGCTTACCATGTACAAGGTAATCCACATTTAACTCAGAAGGAGGATTATATGAAAAGTCTAGGTTTACATCAATCTCTTGCTTTTTGTGTTGTATTTGGTTTACCTGATGAGTAAGAAAAATATTGTGTGAATCTCTACTGCGTGCCAGCATAGGTCTGTGGCAGGGGTAGGCAACCTTAAACACTTCAAGAGCCATTTGGACCCGTTTTCTGGAGAAAAGAAAACCTCGGGAGCCACAAAACCCTTTTGACATCTAAAATGAAGATAACATAGCATATATAGTTTTTTTTACCTTTATGCTATGTATAAAAAAAACTATAGTGTGTTGCATTTTTGAAATGAATGAACTGCTACAGAGAAAACAAGCAGCAGCAGGATGGGCGGGCAGGGCAGACCCCAGAGCCGAGCGAGCAGCTGCCCTTGCAACTGCTGCCACTATGGGGTGTTTTTTTTTTTCCCAAAACGGTGGAGGATTTTTTGTTTTTAGGGTTGCAAAAGGGGGATCCCAGGCTCATGCACAGGAACTTTTGCAACTTGCACGCCATCGATGCAAACAATCCCTCCACATTGCAGAAAGAGGGACCAGGCAAGAGATCCTGGAAAACGGGCGACACACACACACACACACACACACACACACACACACACACACACACACACACACACA
>JAJKFI010000004.1:27529963-27773400 GCA_029204185.1 Lerista edwardsae | reverse complement strand
ACACACACACACACACACACACACACACACACACACACACACACACAACTGTGAGACTCGGCGCTTTCCGTGCTTGTAAGCGGGAGCTGCCCCAACGCGTGCAAAACCAGGGGCAACTTTGCAACCTGACCGAGAGTGAGCCAGAAAGTTTTCCCCACCGGCTCTCTGCTGCACGCCACTGCCTCCCGGAACAGTCAACACAAAAAGCCCCGCACCCTTCTAGCCGGCGGATCAGCTCTGGAGCTTTGCGGGTTGCCTCCTGCACAAGGCTATCCACGGAGCGAGCAGGAGCCCAGCTGCCGCCGCCGCCAGCACACTCTCCCCACTTCCCGGAGCAGCGTGCAGCACGGGACTGGTGCCGAGCGGAGAGGCGCTCTCGGTAGCCGCTCCTGGCTCGGAGGGAAGGGGAGAAAAGGGGGTGATTCCCAACCTGCAGCCCTGAGCACAGTGCAGCCTACTGGGAGGGAGAGTGAGCCCGCGGTCGCAGCCAATGCTGGGAGCCTCCTTTGCTACTTTCACCCGGACTCCGGAGCCGTAGCAGATGGCTAAAAGAGCCACATGCGGCTCCAGAATCATGGGTTGCTGACCCCAGGTCTGTGGGTATGTGAACTCTAACACATTTGGTCATCAGTGAATCATATTACACTTCCAGTGTAACATCTGAAGTGAAGGGATGTGCATTTCTCCATTATGAGAGGCATAAGATCTAGAAGCAGAGGCAGCTCACATGCTTCCTTGGGGAAAAGGGGCTTCTCCCTTTTTACTTTTCACACTTTTAGTCATGTGCAAGCCTGGGCATCTATGCTTTACACATTTCAGACATGTTGAAGCCAAAATAGGTGGCCTTGAGCAAAACGTTGTGTCTCAGTTTACCTTTAATTCATAGTGTTTGTAGAAAATAAAATTAGAACATATAATATTCCACTGAAAGGCTTAGACAGAGGCAAGGAATGAAAAATCTGAAAATATGCTCCAAGAAAGCAAAATGTTTTTGTATCAATTCCGTATACTCCAAGAATGCTTCATTCTGCTATGCCTTTTTAATAGAATTATAGAATGCTTGCCATAACAAAGAAAAAAAGCAAAAATGTACAAGAGCAGGATTAGGAATAGCTTCACCAGCATACTCTCTTAAAATTTTTGAATTTCTTCCTCAGTGCTTTCTTTGCTGCTTTTCTTGTTCTACATATTTTTCTTTAATGTAAACTAACTATCCTGTTATCACATCTGGACAACATATTTAAAAATCAAGTTGGTGGTGTTCATCATAATATGTATTTAAATTATTACAAACACTATCAATTTGATTTGACTAAATCTGCATTTTATTGCACATTTCATTTTATTTTGCAAAAGAATAATTCTTGCAGTTCTGTTGAATGGGTTTTGTTTGCTCTGTCAGACTTCGAAGGGATAATATTGCAGAATAAAGTTCTTGCAATAATGTTGTAAACAGCATTGCTGAGACACCACTTTTCTAGAAGTATTGCTCATTTAACATGATTCCCAGTTTGCAAGTAGGATGTTTTAAGTTCGCTATATTAAGAAAGGATTTCAGTAAGCAATTTAAGATAAAGTCTTTAGAGAAACAAGACTGACTTGAACGTGACTAGATTGAATTGATGAATACGTATAGTCATATTCAGGCTTCATCAGTCTACACTATAACTGTTCATGTCTCCTTAAGAAAAAGATGAAATGATAGCCAGAGAGTTTTCAGGTAATTAAAGGCCGCTTAGCAAGACTGACTTCTTACGTAGAAATCTGTATAAGAAATTTCTTGAAAGCAACAGTTATTTGATTTTTCTCTGTAAACTGCTTTGTGAACCTTTTTGTTAGAAAGTGGTATATAAATAATCAATCAAACAGTATTTATATACTGCTTTTCAATAAAAAATTCACAAACCTACCTGCAGTTTACAGGCAAAAAAATGAAGTTAAATAGCTCCCTGATCCCAAAAGGGCTCACAATCTAAAAAAAAGGCAGACCACCACCAGTAACAGCCACTAGAAAAGACACTGTGCTGGGGTGAAGAGGGACAGATACTGTCCCCCCGCTAAATATAAGAGGAACACCACTTGAAAAAGTGCCTCTTGCACTTTTACCAGAGCATTCTAAATAATAATCAGGACTTGAACAAGAGTAGAAAGTCTTGCTGCAAACATTCTCTGAATGTGAGTTTGCCTTTCAGGAATTGGTTTGTATGTGAAGATGTAGGTATGAGTGCTATCCTTATTGTTACAAATGGGATACCTGCATTTTAACAGTAAATGCTTTTCTTTTCCCTATTTTTCTTTCACACTGTAACTTTTTGTGGACGGTTACTTGAAATGTAATGTAGTATATGGTCTAGCTACTGTGCATACTGAAATGTATGATCTGTTGGCTGCTTGCTTTCCCCATTTTTCCTTCAGTATCTTTTCATTCTGAATTCTTCCTGCTTATCAGTTCATACCTTTCTGGACAGTAGTATATTCTTGTGTACAGGATTCTTGTGTACAGTAAATTGGATGAATACATATAGTCTGCAATCTACAAAGCTAACAGACCTATTGAAAACTTGCAGAAACACTCATGCTCTTCAGTAATACTGTATTGCGCATGGTAGACTCGTTTTTTAGGCCTTAGTTTCTTAATATTGCTCTTTGCATTATGCATTTCCTACACATATAAATCAATTCTGTGTTAAAAATAACATAAAATCAATGCTTGATATCGCTGCCTCTTGATGTGGGTAGACTGTCACACTTCATGGCTTCTGTGAGAAGGATTTTATGTTATTAAGATTTGGGTTTAGTGCTAGTGCCAAGTTGCTGAAAGTCCTAGGGCAAAATCCTACACTGGGCCCTGACTGTGTCCCTGCCTACCCGTTTGGTGCTACCAGACCTGACCGAATGGACCTTCTGATGAGTGTGGGCACTTGGACAGTGTCAAATTTGGCCAAATTCTGGTGCCACCCCGCTTGTATCCTGTACCCATTAGAAAATTGGGTACTAACTCTCAAGTTGTCTATCCCTTTGAAAAGAAGATGATTGTAAGTATTCCAGGCAAGATGTAGCATCAGCCACATTTTTATAGGCATGCCCCACTATCTGCTGGGGTTTTGTTCCGGATCTCCCCATGGATACCTGAAACCATGGATGTTGGGGATGCCTTTTTAAAGATAGGGGAAGAGCAGTGGTTTTGCTGCAAAAATAAAAAAAGAGATCTGTTTAATGCTCCTCTATCTTTTTAATAGGTGACCCAGTACCATGGTATCCATGGATAACTGAAACCATAGATACCAAATCAGTGGATACTGGGGCACATCTGTACTTTGAATTATGCAGATGTGAAATCTAACTTACTTTAAATGAGAACAGATGTGTATCTGTAATATTGCATAGAACATTGCATCTCAAACTGTGGTCTGCTGAATGATGCAGATCCATGCACCATCAGCTGCCAGTCCACAGCATAGCTCCCATGGCTTCCAGCTTCTCTGGCAGGTCAGGTGCATCCAGAGAGATCAGACCTCTGAATTCTTCTGAGGTTTGCTTCAGTACTTGAATGTTGCCTTTTGGGGTTGGCACCCCAGGCCTTGCAGTAGGCCACGAGATGAGGACAAGGAGCAGAATGTAGGAGGGAAAGAAGACTCAAGTAGGAGGTTTAAGAGCAGCAGAAGTGCAGGAAAGCATAACAAGAACGAGGCGCAAAAAACAGGAACAAAACAATGCTGGCCAGATAGTGAAGACTGATGTGCTATGTGCCTATGTAAAAATTTTTTTATTTTAATATATATAATGTGTGTACACACACATGTGCGCACGCTTTATAGCTCATTCTTTTAATAGATTTAAAAACGGATCACTTTCTACCTTGTTGATGGTCTGACACCTATTTAAATAATTGCGTAGCTATATGGCTAATGTTTCTTGGTACAGTACACATTACCCTCTGGCACTAACGTTACCAAATTACTTGGTTTACTAAACCTTGAGGGTGAGGGTTAGGTTAGTTCAGCCTGCTTGAATGTTTGGGGTTCATTCATATATGCATTTACAATACTCTGAAGTGCTTTGAATACTCGGTGCACAACTGCTATCTCAAGGGAGTGCTGTTTTGGTCACACTGGAAAAACGATGTGAAAACCTTGGTTTGTGAAAGTTGGTTGCATGTGCAAATAGTGATGTGATGTTGCAGTCATCAAGTGATGCACAGGCATAAAATGTATTCATAAGTAAAAGTTAGCATTTGAAAACTGAGTTATTTCACGTTTTGCTCTTTACAGCACACTTCTTATATTACTTTTTTGAGTGTTTGTGCATTCATGATAGTTCATAATGTGTGGTCTCTCTGTTTTCTGCCCCTTCTGTTTTCTACTATTTCTTGGTCTTCTATGACCTCCCAGCTTGCCACTCTTTCTGCTGTCTTTGTTCCTTCCACTGAAAGTCTCATTTTGGCCTCTTCATCTGATTTTTTTTCCCACTTCATCATTTTAATTTTCTTTTCCTACGTATTCTTGTCCTGGGCTTTTCTGCCTCATTATTTTACAAAAAAGCAGGAGGCCCTAGGCTTGTACATCTTGTTCCAACTTTATTGTAGCTCCCACTTACTAGACTTACTGGACATCATTATTGGAAATAAAGCTGGGAAGTGATAATCTGAAGTGGTGCTAGCTACCTATCATTAACAGGAAAAAAATCTAATTCTCACCCACCCTCAGTAATGCACTATAATAGCTGGGCTGCAGGAAGTATACACTATTGAATATTACCCACATTGTAGTATCGTTGACTAGACTTAAAAAGAGAAAGTTGTTTTGTTGCAGGAATTTCTCTGTACAGTACATATAAATTAACTATCAGCATTCAACATGCATAATTGTTCATTTTATTCCTTGCTTCTGGGCACTAACTACTAGGTTTGCTTCAGTACTTGAATGTACTTGACTCCTAGTTATTGCTCCTAGTGAAAGAATATTTTTGTGCTACGCTCTGTTTGGATAGAGCATGTCTATATTGACAAGTAAAGTATTTCCACACACAAGAGTATAGTGCTCTGAAACCCATCAGTAAATTCAACCACGGTGAGTTGAAGTCATTTTCAGGCTCCCTCAATTTTTTTCCCCAGTGGATATCAACACTGGCATTCATTTTCAGTCGGTATAAACGATAACATAACATTTTTTTAAAAAAAAATCTTCTGTTGGGAATTATGTAGTCATGTCTTTGGAAAAATCTGTCTGGTAATTAGGAGGTTTTGATCTTGGATCATCTTACTCCTCAATTAAATAGTTTTGAAACTATTCCGTGTTCATTTTTCATTTTGTTTGTACATAGGTCATTAAAATTTTGTTTGATATAATTCTTTCAGTGGTATCTCACTGAATCTCACTGATTCTAGCACAGAAACGTGTGAGGTAATATTGTCATGCTTAAATTTGGTCATGGAATGTAGATTAGAGACGTGCACAAAGAAATGCTTGCACAATTTGAGCTAGCATAGTAACCCTTGTTTTGTTCAGCAGACAAGCTCATGGACGAAGGACATCTCTCGAGGGTGGATGAAACAAAGATACTGAAAGGTTAGATACATTAACTTGTTTTTGAGGCATGATCTGAGCATTAGGGTTTCCTTTTTTCAAAATTGGAGTGTATGAAGAATATTTGAGAGATGAAATATGCCATACTTACTTTTAGTTTTTTTTGAGGGGGAGAGGAAAAAACTTGTATTAAGTTTTCATTTGCCAATGTTTCATGTGTAGTGTACTACACTACAATAGAAAATATTGTTACTATTAGTGTACTAATAGAAAATACTGTTAATCACCCAGTCCCATGACATACTTCAAGTAAGCGTATGCAATAATAACAGTCTTAATACTGGACTCAAACTTCAAATAATTTTAAACCTGAACTATGAAAACATTTCTTACTTGCATGCAAAAGTCATGCTTGCTGCACTTTTTTGTGTGTGATGAGTTTGCATTCACATCCCAAGAGTTTTTTTTAGTAAATATCAAGCAATTAAATTAACCTTTCACTCACTGTGAACTATTTTTTTAAAATTCAAACTATATGTGGGTTTAAAATCTCTGGTTATTGAAGGTTTCTTTTTAAATTTAAAACTGTATTCTTTGTGGGTGGACTCCCATTTTCTGCCCTTTATTACTATTACTCTCCTTGTTAGTGCAAAGAGCAGGCAGCATGCCATATTTGGAAAAGAATGCAGACAATAAACACAAGTGGACCTCATGCTCCCAAGCCAGCATTATCTGGCAGAATGCGAGTTCTTTTTTGTATTGGTGCCTCATGTATGCCATCTAATTTTAAAAACATTCTGTCATGATGTTTTAAATACTGTAACTTGATATAGTATAAGAATAGGCGAAAGCTTTTCCAGGAATTTTCTTTCATTACCCAGTAAGTTAGTTTCTCACAGTGTAAAACCAAGTCAATATGTAATTAAATATTCTTATGCATGAGCTAAGTTTAAATTGGGCAGTTTGCTCATACTAAAAGGAGTAATAGTGAGATGGATTCGAAAGGCGTTTCATCACCTCACAGCAGTAGCAAGATTCTTAGTTTCCTTTTTCTGTTTTTATCTGGGAAGGCCAGCAAGAGATCTTTGTTTAGTATTGGCAGATGCTGAAATATGTTGTATGAAGCCACTATACTATACCATCTCTATTCAAGGGCTTGTTGGCTTTACTTTGAACAGAGGTTTCCATGACATATCACAAGCTGCTTTTTCAATTTCCTCCCCCTAAATTTCAAAAGTCTTTGCTCAAGAAACATAAATCTAAAGCCTTCTTAGGCATGTGATAGTAATTGAATGAATCTTTATATCCTCTTCTGTATTGTTGGCTTACTGAATAAAAGAGTCAGCTTTTAGTTGCAGTATATTTAGTGCTGTTTTTGTACAAACAGCCGTAAAGTAAAAACAGTAGTAAAGTCTAAAATTGGGACAGAAGGATGGAAATTGGAGAAAGTAATCAGTGGTGAATTGCCTTTTTCCTTCCATGTCTGTCTCAGCTACCATTTTGTTAAAGACATGTCCCTTTTATGCCCATATAGGGAAATTTGAGAGATACAATGGGCAAAAAAGCTCACTCAAATTAACATTTTCAAGAGAGGAGCCAGCAATAACTATTCTCATTTTAATACACTACATTACAAAATTGGATTGATGGTTTTGTACTTTGTAGCAAAATGCTCTTATCACTGATTTTTTTAAAACATTTAATTTATTCATAAGTTTACACCCTGCCTTTCCTGTGACTCTCAGATGAAGGCATCTAACAATGTAAGATAATACATACCAAACATAACTATAAAAGCATCTGAATAACATATTAAAATAACTTTAGCTATAAAAAACAATTACTGAGCTTTTTGGGGAAAAACTCTTTCTGTATATATGTGTTTTAAAGTGAATGAAATCAAAATTTAGTGTGGACAACATTCTGAGATTGTGGTGCTGTCACCATCAGTGTACTGTATCTTGCACCCAAGAAACTTTTTCGTTTGCATACCATCAGCTTTTTGACAATTTCTTCTAAAGAGAGAAGAGCTCTGTAATCTGAAGTAATCTGAAAGCTCTGGCATGTTCATGTGGATGATCCTTATAGTAACCTGGTTCCAGACCATTTTAGGCTTTATAACTGCCAAAGCCATCACTTTAAATTGAATCTGGAAGCAAATGGGCAATCAGTACAATTGGGGTGATGTGAACCATATACTCTGAGCTCATCTGCACTCTAGCAGCTGCATTTTGCACTACCTGCCAATTTAAAACTATCTTCGAAGGCACATAGTGGACACAGCAGTAATCCAGTTGGGATATAGCTAGTGTATGTGTAACTGAATGTAAGTCCAACCTTCCAAGTAGAGCACTCAGCCTTTCAGGGGCAATCCTGGGGGGGCATCAGTGGCCGGGGCACACATCCAGGGGGGCAGCCCCACCTGCAGGTGCCCCCCGCTTCTTCCAAGTGCTGCCTGCTCATCGGTAGCAGCATCGCTCCAGGCGCTGCATGCCCCAGCCTGCACCCCGCCATCCTGCGTGCTGCAACATCCTCCTGCTGCTGCTGCTGTTTGGGGAGCCTGTGATTGGAAAAGGGGCCAGGTGCTGGTGGGAGAGTGAAGGTAAGGCTGTCCACCCACCTGCCTCTCTTGTCTCCTGCAGGCACCACCACCAGGGAGCTTACAATTGTGCCAGCGCTGACTAGGCGGCCCGGTGCAGAGGTGTGAACAAGGGGCGCTCAAGGTGCCAAGTGGGAGAGTGGCAGCAATTTTTCCACCCCCTATCCTGGTGCCCGGAGCATTTGTTCCTCTTGCCCTTCCCCAGGAATGCTTCTGCAATGTTTTTCATCTCATGGCACACTGGCAAGGTGCTAAAATTGTCAAGGCACACCATCAGTTTTTTGACAATTGACAGGGCGCACTGTGCTGCTGGTGGGGGGGCTCACCTCCCACATGGCACTACTAATAAATGAGCCCCAAATTCCCATGCCACACCTGCATACCATTCGCGGCCCAAAAATGTGCTATGACACAGTGGTTGAAAATGGCTGAAGTAGAGTCAGCCAACTGATTGGTGAGTCAGCCAACTGGTAGAAGCATTTCAGGCTCTGGTCAACACCAGATGATCCACAGTCAGTCTGAGATCCAGGAATACTATCACACTTCCACTTTCAGGAGCAGTGGTATCCCATCCAATAGAGGTCTTAATCTGTCTTGTAAAGGAAACCCCACCCATGGGGATGGTAACAGAAGCAGATATCCACCTTACCTCCTTCAGTTCACCATGGCACTGAAGGACAAGTACCCTGCCGACATTCAACTTCTTAACATTTCTTCTTCAGATATATTTAACATTTCCAAAGGCATGGCTTTCTACTTTCCCTTGCAACATCAATCATTTTCTAAAGAAAGCGTGTGTCTACTTCTCTTGAATTTCCCTATTTATTTCAGTTCATGTTAGATGCAGTTAGACTTCAACAGAGATGCAGCATCGAAGTATTTAGTTCCTTATACATTTTTTTAATGTGAAGATATTTTTGGTATTCTTTATATAACCTTAATTAACCATCTGTTGTGAAAACGTATCTACAGATAATGAAAAAGTTCCTTTTCTAGGCACATAATGACTGCTTTGCTAAATTATTATGCCCAAAGAAAAGCTGTTACCAAATTGTAGATAGATGGCTGCACCCTTCAAAAATACTGGAATGCGTTCAGATTTTGAGTCCTTTGTTAATACTGAATGAATTTTTCTAGCTGACACAAACAGTGTTCCTTGTTCACTTGGCTCTGTCTTCTTTGCTTAAGATTTTATATGTTAAATCAATCTTTGGACATCTTGAAGTCACTAGCAGGTTGGGAGAATTTGTTATTTTCCTAAAGAAGTCCCCCTTCCTCAATCAATTGGTGTCAAATTTTGGATGGTCCTAAGGGCTTTTGATGTTTGTGGCGACTTTACACATATAAACACTTGTGATTAGAATGTAGGGAAGGGGATCTGTGATTCATCAGGACTCTGTATTTGTTATAAACAAAATACATGTATTTCCCCATTGACACATTTTAAGGTGTTTATATTGCCCAGTTAGTAAGTGTTCTGAAATTTTATGCTAGTGTATTGATGCATCCTTTTATTGTCCATTTTTACCTCTTCACCACCATGCTACAAAGCAGCATTTATTCCTAATAGCGCTTTTATTTCCAGCATGCTACAATATCTGTATTGTTCTAGAAATGGTTTGTGGTTTTTTTTGTGCTCTCTCCCCTGATTTGCTCCCAGAATTAGTGAACAAAACAACTAACTTTATACTGGGTTCCAGCTGGCCAGAGTACAACTTCTGAACAAAAGGCTAAACTATGCATGAGGCAACTACATCCTGTGTTGGATTGTTTAGTATTAAATATGTGACCTGAGAATATTTAATCCATTTGGGAACAGGAGTGCAAAGACCCAAGAAAACATTGATTTTAACAAGTGTGATTTTTTTTTTGTCCTGGTCTCAAAACCTTTACAGAACAAAAGTATATCTTGTAAAAATTCAATACAAAGAAAATTTGAAATATTTGTATATATTAACCAAGGTGGTGGTTTTATTTTCACAGAAAATCAAGCAAAAGCAAAAGAAGCTGATCTCTCAGATACCCTTAGCCCAAGCAAGGAAAAAAGCAGTGACGACACTACAGGTATGTTTCGGGCATATGTTCATTTAACATTATGTGCTTTGATGAGAATGACTCTTTTTAGGAAGGTGTATAAGATCAATAACCACCCCATTTTGTTCTGTCAAGTGAGTTTGTGTTGCTGCTCTGCTGAAAGTTAAACTTGTCTAATCTATTCTAAGCAGTTATTGCTCATAATACTAAAATAAAATTTTCACTGTCTTCTATAGATGCTCAAATGGATGACCATGAATTAAATGAACCTATTGCTAAAGTAGCCCTCTTAAAAGGTAACTTGCTTTTTTAAACATTAAGATTGTTTCCTATAGTTTTTTTTAGTATAATATGCACATATTTCAGTTTCGGAGTACCGTAGTTGAAACTTAGTAAAGTTCAAATCATCATTACTGTGAGCAAAATTGAAGAGACCTTGATAATGCCTGTTTACTCAGAAGTGCGTTACATGGCGCTTATAGGATTACAGCTTTACTGCCATTTAGAATATCTATATACTGTGAATTGTTTCTCCTACAACTGCTGAAAGTAATTATGTGGATTCTGTCTAGAATCAGTATAAATATCTCAGTGCATATTTCTTTTCAATTTCTTATTAATACTACAAGCATACTTCCATGTAGACTTCATATTATTTATGTTGTAAACAAAGCTACTTAGCAGGATGTTCCTTTAAGCAATTTGATGAAATCAAGAACAAGGGAGTACATTTGTACTAAAACTCTTCAAAATATAAACTTTCAATGTCTGTGTGCTGGTGGTAGCAAGGAAGGAGAATTGTGAACTTGAACAGAGCTTACTGTATTTTAATATATAGCATCTCAGTTTTCAGGAATTATACTGCATCTGTTTAGATGAATTCATAGTGCTGACTACTAGGGATGCATATTTTAAATTAGTATTTTGAACTTTCCTATGGTGCTTGACCAATAAGGAGACAGAGTTATATCCTACAATTTCTTGGAGTAAAACTCCATCATTGGAAGCTCTTTCTCAGTTGGATGGAGCATTGCACTCCTGCAAGTTGTCTCTCATTGAGCAAAATAGCATCCTTGCAAAAGCACAGTGCTACTTCTTTCTTAGCTTTTTCCTCAAGAGGAAGTTTCCAAAAATGGAGTTGCACTCTGTGGAATTTTATTATGCAAGCTAGAATGTTGAGTGTGTTGGATCATCAATCTTGATCTTGCATGGCAGTTGTGTGTTTTAAGATGAACATGCTGGCCACAGAGAAACAATAAGCTAAGTGTGCTTAAGCTCACTCGGTGAATTCTGTTGATTGTGGCTGTTGTGCTGTCAGCAGATGCTGCATACTTTTTAATGTTCCAATTAGCATGATGAGAGAATGCTTGTTAAAACCATATCTTTTCTTGTAGTTAAGGTATATAAATCCATAGAGTAATCTAGAAGAGTCACAAGGGTGGGATCCAGTGGCGTCGTGAGGAGGGGGTGGGGGCGGGCTGCTCCAGGTGCCCCGCACGGCCCCCCCCCGCGTTGATACCACCAGGGACCAAAATTGCTAAAATTGCCATTTTGAAAGATAATACCATCATGCTATATACTGTTGGATGTGGAATTTCACGGTCAGTGAAAAAAACCATAGTGTCATATCTTAGTGTCATAGTCAAGTGTCAAAGCTATGGCCAAAAAACTGAAAATACAACTTTTTAATGTAAAAATCACGATTTAAAAAACAAATCATTATTATGAGTCAGTTCTCATTTCCATGTATCAGAGCTAATATTATAACTTTTATTTAATTGTGTGAGTGTCATCAAATTGGCCACGGGTTTTTTGTTGGTTACTAATTTGTTGGGTGACCTGTACTATAGTTAAATAAATAAAGTTGCTGTATGGTTTGGGAGGAGGAGATCCATCATGGGGGGGGGGGTGATGTGCTGACCTCCCACTCCGGGTGATGCAAACTCTAGTGACACCACTGGTGGGATCAGAGGTTGAACTCTGGCCGAGTGCCCATGTCCATCAGAGGGCCCACTTGTCCACATTGACCCCTGAATTATTTTAGTTCACTTGTCAAGGGAGTGGATAGAGCACCATGGGGAGGGGAACACCTAACTAGTAAAGGTAGCTTCTCAGCACACTGCCTTTATACCATTCTTACAGTTATTAACTTCAGGTGAGTGATTACTTCACCTGTTAACTGTCACGTACCTTTAGTCCATAGCTAATACATATCTTCTGATGTTACTTCCAGTAGCTTGATCTCTTAAAGCTATAAAAATTCTTTTTTAGGCTTTTTACTGCAGCCTGACAGCTCCCCCTCCCCAATAAGATTTCTTTCAGTAGAAGCCAGGCCACCTGATACTAGATTGGGCTGTGTACATGTGACAGGGGACACAGCTGTTTCCCCATGTGCAGTAGTGTACTTTTTTTCTAACAGGAATAAATGGCAACCCTTCTGTTGTACTGAAGAAAATAAAGGACTATTCTTCTGGATGCCTTAGGTGTGCAGATCAACCTGGTCCTAATTTATTGGGGTGGAATAGATGTAGCCCCTTTCTAAGCAATCTTGCAGATTGCTGCTCACTTTCTTTCTCCCACAGAATATTAATGCAAGCCTCACCTAGTGCTCGTCCTATCTGCTGTGAGGCATTTGGCATGTCAATAATGCAATAATGATAATGTGAGGTTAGTATCTGAAATGAAATATCAACTACATTTAAGCCATTTGGGACGTTAGTGAATAATTGCTAGTATTTGAAGCATTAATTGCATAGAATATGTTGCAATTAGAATATGTTGCCTATATCATTCTTGCTGATTTTACTCTTCGTTTTTGCATGCGGGACTTGAGTGTGTGGATGTTTGACTTCCTAACAATGTTTAATATATCTCCTAATTTTGTCTAATTGAGAGATGTGTAGCTGACTAACTTTGCATTACTCTTTAAAATCTTGACTTCTCAGGGTAATAGAAATTAAACCATTGCTATAAACTGCTGCTTTAAAAAAATGTTTTTTTTAGCAGATGAATTGCAGGGTGCACAATCAGAAACTGAAACTAAACAAGAAATTCAGCAATTGCACAAGGAATTGGTTGAAGCCCAAGAGCTAGCTAGAACAAGTAAACAAAAATGCTTTGAACTACAAGGTGAGATGGAGATTCCTTTTAATCTGCAGGTTACTTAGGAAACTTGTGACCAGATCAGACAATTAAATCAGTTTAGCACCTAATCTTCATTATTGATCTGCACATATGATACATTTTTATACACACTGTATACAGTGAAGTGGGAAGTTTAAATATTTCTTCCCTAGAAATGGGATATGCAATTACAGTCAGTTTCATTTTGTTGCCTCTATTCCAAAGCATAATGAGACTTTTCTGTGGGAGCACAGAACAGACACCGAAAATTTTAAAAAAGTATATTAACTACTAGCAAAGTAATTCAATCATTTAAAATATTAATTTACTTACGTTGATTTTGCTAGAATAATTTTAATGCCCTACTAAACATGAAATAAACAAATTTTGAATGTTTCAACTACAGAATGGTAAACATAATTAAAATGTTGTATTTTCATTACAGCTCTGTTGGAAGAAGAGAGAAAAGCTTATCGATTGCAAGCTGAAGAGTCCACCAAACAAATTCAGGCTCTTCAAGGTATAAAGCCCTTCATGGTTATTCAGATAATTGAAAAGGGCAAGAAATTGCTTTCAAACAGGATGTTTGTTGTCAGCGCACAAAATTCTCAAGTCAAACAGAATTTCTGCTCCTAAAGAATGGGATACTGATTTTGCCACACTACCTCAAGTGTCCAAAATTTCATTAAATTGAGGAATTGAATGCAGAAAATATTTTAATATAAAGAGTTGCCACTTAAATTTTTTACATTACTCAAATTCACTAACAGCACATATTTATAGTGCAATAGACATGAAGTTACATACACAGTGTAGCACTACAGAAGCTATGTTGCCAGAATGCGATTTTCCGAACTTGTTCTCCCTATACTAGCTCAAGTCCCCACTCCCAAAGTTGCTGCTGATGGTAAACTAGTGGTAAGGCATGTAGCATGGGGGCTGCTGGCAAAGGGAATAGATAATAACTCCATGAATGGTGCTTCCTTCTAGCTTCCAGTTTCCCCTTGTCTACAATTTCCTTCCCTCCATTGCATACTGTGCTGCTGCCATGGACAGCTCCCAAACAGTGACTCTTCAGATGGGGCTTGGGAAATTCCATAGGGAGGGAAAGGAGTGGGAAAAGTACCTTCCCAAAAGTATGTTTTCCACACATGCATCACTATGGATGCAATCCATGGATTGTATAAATACTGTTGCTGCTACTTCATACTTACTGTATATATATGTGGATAAGTCTATCTCATTGATAAGTCGGGGAGAATGTTTTAAGCCAGAAATGAAAGAATTTGCTGTGGTTCATGGATAAGTAGAGGGTAAAACTTGGGGTGTGTGAAATTCTTTGAAAATGACTTACCAGTATGTAATTGTTATGAAACAGCAACAGAAAGCCAAAGAGGAGCCATTTTCCCTTTTTCTCCAAACAGGAAGGAAGATGCTTATGGTAGTTGTAGGCTATCTGAGGAATACAGTAGAGTTCTTCCCTAGCAGCAGCTTTCGTAAACACTACAATTCCCATAAATGCCTTCACCTCTCTTCTTAGAGAAGAAGTTAAAATGGCGACCTTTTGGGGGGGGGGCTGTATGTTGCTGCTTCAGAGCAATTACTGATAAGTAAAATTGCTCCATTTCCCCCCTCTCCACAGCATCCTGCTTCTCAGTCCAGTCTTCCCCTCCCACCTCATCAAGCGGCTGCTCAAGTTTTGTTTACTCTATTGACCCATGAATAAGTTGACCTATGTTTTCAGGGTCAATTTTAAGGCATACATTTTTTACTTATACACAAGTGTATACGGTATATAGATGTGGGTATAGCCTCATGCATATGACCACATGCTCCATCATGTGAGTTTCACCTCTTCTTTGGGAGTATCTTCTAAAAACGGTCACTTCTGGTTTTTGGCCGCAAACCAGAAGTGACAATTTTTGACCTTTTGGAGCACTCAGAACACTCTCTGGATGTGACCAGAGCACCGTTCCGGTTGCATTCAGAGGGGGTGGTGTGGCTGCAAGCAAGGAGGGCACAAGCAAGGTGGCTGTGACGGGGTGCTGACTGGAGTCCTGTGACACACACACCCAGGCTACACAACTGACTGGGACATACTGCTAAATAGCTATATTATGAAGGAGCCCCTAATTTTTCTGTGCCAACTGATTAAATGAATATTCATTTTTTTTAAAAACCCCAACTTCCTTTGTATGTAGTATTATGGGATGACCAAAATGCTAACCTTTTTAGGCCCCACCTTTGTTGCATGGTTGTGTTAAGGATCTTTTTTAGGTAAGCTTCTTTCAGCCAGTGTTTCCTTGATAGAGCTACACCTAGGAAATGTGAATTTGCATACTTCACAGTTCAAGAAAGTCTAATTTCCTAAAAATATTTACAGCTCAGTTGCACAGGCTTCAGGCAGATATTGAACATCTTCATAAGGAAAAGGAGAACGAAATCTCCAGTGCTCGAAATGAATTGCTTAGTGCTCAGAGTGAGATTCTGTTACTTCAGCAAGTAGCTGAAAAGGCTGCATCAGAAAGAGACACAGATGTGGCTGCTTTACAAGAAGAGCTTCAAAAAGTAAGGGCTGAGCTTGAACGGTGGCGCAAGGAGGCTTCAGAATATGAAAAAGAGATTGTCAGCCTGCAAGCCAGTTTTCAGCTTCGATGTCAGCAGTGCGAAGATCAGCAGAGAGAGGAAGCTACCCGATTACAAGGTAAATTGCATGTGTAACATGAAAGAAATAAAATATTGGACTTGGTGCTTGTATCTTTTTTTGTGTGGTGGTGAAGTTTATATGTGGATTCCTAATCTAAACTGAGAAAGGGGAAAATGTGCATCTGTTTAAATTTAAATGTTAAATCTAAGTTATAGAAATGATAATTGCTCAAAGCGCCAGAGCATTTGGGCTTTCCCATTTAGAAAAAAGGCAACTAAGAGGCAACATGATAATGGTTTGTTAAGTTATGCATGGAGAAGTTTCAGGGATAGGCTAGAGCTTAGTGGGACCTTCTTTGAATGCAGGAGGTCCCAGAGTCAATCTCTGGAATTTCTTAGTAGGGCAGATAAAATTTCTTGCTGAAACCCTGGAAAGTTGCTGCCAGTCAGTGTCAACAACAGTGAACTAGGCAGACCAACGATTTAACATGGTAGAAGGCAGTTTCCTATGTTTCTAAAGTGGATAGAATGGACTTTTCTCCCTCTCCCATAATAATACTTTGCCTAAAGGTATATTTAAGACAGACAAAAGAAAGTACAGGAGTTCCTCAATATTCACGGATCCGGTTACCTGCAGTTACCTTTGTTTTTGTGGATTACATTTGTACGAAATCTTCCTTGTACAAACACTATAAGCAAAACGCTTGTTGCCAGATGAGCAGGCAAGCAACCTGCAGTCAAAAAGGGAGACTGAGAGCAAACATTCACTTCCTGTAGCTCTTAGTCTTCTTTCTGGATAGCAGGCTGCTTGCCTGCTCATCTGGCTATAAACTTTCTGCTTACAGAATTTGTACAAGCAAGACACCTTATCACTTTGCTTGAATGTAATCCATATGAACAAAGGTCATGGGCCATGGCAGGGTGGGATGGAGATAGGGACTTTCCTTATCCTCAATTTCCAGTATTCGTGGTGTGTGTGGGGGGGATGGGCCAGGAACATATTTCCATGAATACCGGAGGACGCCTGTACGTTAAGTCTTACTAACATATGACCAGTGGAGGCTCACCAATGGGGCAAATTGGGATAGGCCCCTTCAAGAAAAAAATAAAATATGCACTTAAATATGTAATTACATTATATTAATCCGTTAAAGATTTCTGTATGGCCCAAGCTACGTTGCTGATTTATTAATCTGTGGTGTTTTCAGGTTGTCCAGTTCCATTGCTTCCTTCTCATGTCTGAGTTCTAATTTCAAGCTAGCTTTTCATTCAGGCCTCTCTGAGGCTGCCAGAGCAAGGGGGAGGGGCCTGCAGATTATACAGATTACACATTACTTCTTTACAACAGTCTTCTCAGTGCAGAGAGGGCCAACTTACTTTTCCAATTGCTTTGACCCTTCTTGGGAGCAATTGACTGAAGGTTCTGGTAATTCAGTCATTTTCAACCAGTTGCTACAGAGGCTACCAGTAATTATGAGGCTATTTTCAGCCCATTACATGAATCTAGTGAGCCTTGAGTAGGGCCAGCCTAACGCACTAGCTCATGTAGGAGCGGTGCAGCACTGAGCCCAACACTGAACACACAAGAAGAGCTAAAACAGGACGGGAAGGAGGGGCAGGAGGGATGAATGAGCAAACCTGGCAGGAAGCAAATGGCCGCCACTTGTGGAGCTCCTGGAGGGGTCTCTCGGGGCCTCAGTGCTCCTAGGAACATATTAATGAACATATTTTGAAACACTTATTTCCCCATCACTTGCTTCTAGGTGAACTTGATAAATTGAGAGAGAAATGGATTGTTCTTGAAACTGAATGCCTTTCATTGAAGAAAGAGAATTCCTTGCTTGCGTGTGAACTTCAACGACGAGAGAAAGAGCTACATAAGTAAGTGCTGTTGAATCTAATGAAGGCAGGATCTTGCTTAAAACCTTCAAAGGGGGAAACAGAGTCTTGCAATACACAATAGGAGCTACATTGGGGAAGGAAAAATGTTTAAAAGAAAAAATGGAAGTTCCCTTAAGTGGTAGTATTTTCAGCTCCTGAACTATCCAGGAACCCTCGCAGATGCAAAAAAAGCCACTCCACTTTAAAATCATGCTGTTAATTAGCATTTAGCCTTTTAAAAAACTTCTTTTACCATGGCATTGGGCTGCAGCCATTCTCCAGTGACGTAGAGCAATTATTATCCTTTAGCTAAGACTTCTTCAAAACAGTAAGTGATTATTCACACTTCCCACGATGAGGAGGTCTTATCTCAGAGCTAATGAGGTTGGCTGCAGAATTGGCTGCAGGATTGCCATGGTAAGAAAAGCTTTTTAAACGCTTAAGTAATAGCATGTGTTTGTTTAACAAAGAGCCCTTCTCTTCTGCGGATGAGAAGGCTCCACCTGTATATGCCCAACTCCTTCATTCTCTCTTCCTAGGACACAGTCTCAAGCCCTCTTGCCATCCTATTCACTCTTCTCTGGAACTGCTCCACTTTGTCAATATCACTTTTAAACTGCAGCACCCAAAACTAGATGCAGTTTTCCAAGGTTCTGACTAAGAAGCAGGATAGGCAGTACTACTTCTCATGGTCTTGGTATTTCTATCGATAAACCTAGAGTTGGATTTATCTTCTTTGCCACCAATCTCTCCTTTTCTTTCTCTCTTAGTACATAGTGTTCCAATATGACAATATTATGTTTATTCAGTAACCAGAAAATTGCCAATAGACCCCTCCCCCATGGTCATGAATGCCCAAATGGAAAAATGCCCACACAGAAAAATACACACACATAATAATTAGGGTTAGGGTTATGAGGGGCAGGGATTCATTGGGTTAGGGCAGAGGTCTTCAAGCATTTCAGTACTAGGACCGCATTGTGTTGTTGTTTTGGACTCTCCACCATGTATAAAATAGTTTTATATGAAATGAATATTTTTAATTAATGCTGAAGTTTTATTTGGAGGATGTTTGTGATCAGCATGGTATGATTTTACAAATACCAACCTTCTGACCCTACATATTGCCACTTTTCCAGGAACATGCGTCAGCAGGTTGCTGGTATTTTGCTACAATGAGCTTTGTTAACAATATTATCATGCCATTGTACAAATCAATGGTAAGGCCACATCTAGAGTATTGCATACAGTTCTGGGCACCACATGTCAAAAAGGACACAGTGAAGCTGGAAAAGATGCAGAAGAGAGTGACAAAAATGATTACGGGGCTGGGGCACTTCTCTTATGAAGAAAGACTGCAGCGTTTGGGGCTCTTCAGTCTGGAAAAAAGGTGCCTTAAGGGGGGACATGATTGAGGCATACAAAATTATGCACGGGAGGCATTGAGTCGATAGAGGGATATTCTTTTCCCTCTCTCAAAACTCCAGAACCAGGGGACATCCGCTGAAATTGAGTGTTGGGAGAGTTAAAACAGATAAAAGGAAATACTTTTTTACCTAGCGGATAATTAATCTGTGGAACTCCTTGCCACAGGAGGTGGTGATGGCATCTGGCCTAGATGCCTTTAAAAGGGGACTGGACAGATTTCTGGAGGACAAGTCCATCGTGGGCTATAGGCCATGATGGGTGGTGCAACCTTCTTACATTAATAGTAGGTTACTTCAGAATGCCAGCTGCGGCAACAGGATGCAAGCATCTTGTTGTCTACTGAGCCCCCTTAGGCACCTGGTGGGCCACTGTGAGAGACAGGAAGTTGGACTAGATGGGCCTTTGGCCTGATCCAGCAGGACTTTCTTATGTTCTTTTGTTAATCTTTTTATGTGGGAAAATCCAGGGAAAAGGGCAGACTGGATGTAGCCCTTAGGCCGTAGTTTGAAAACATGTGGGGTTAGGGTTACCTTGAAAATTACTACATATGGGCATCTTCCTGTGGGGGATTTATGAATATGGATGTTTCATGGGCAATTTTCTTGCTGGCAATTTTTCCTAGAACCATTTATTCTTAGGATAGTACAGATTTGAGTTTGTTTGGTAGTTATAAAAGGAGGGCTTGATTATAAGTGGTTTATAAGCCTTTCCCCCCCCTAAACCTGCCACATTCTCTTGGTGTTTGCTTTCCTGCAGTTCTCAGCAGCAGAGTTTAGCACTTACCAGTGATTTGAGTGTTCTTGAATTGACTCGAAAGGAACTTGAAAATAAAATGGGATCCTTGAAAGAACAACATCAGCGAGATGCAACTAGTCTGAAAACCCTTCTTAATGAAGCAGAAAACCAAGCCAAGGATGCTCAGAATGAGGTAAATAGGAACATTTTTTACATATATGAGCATTAGTATACAAAAAAAGTAATTGTTCTATAACAGTGGTTCTCAAACATTAGCACTGGGGATCCATCTAAAAAAAGTTTCACTTTCCCAGCCGTTCAAGCCTCTGTGGCTATAATAGTGATTGAGCCACTGTCTCCCCCCCTAGTAGCAGGCTTGATGCACCTAATTGGCCCTGTCAGTTTTGCAACTCACCAAAAATTGGGTTGCGACATACTGGTGGGCCAGGGACCCGTCATTTGGGAACCACTGTTCTATAGCAAGACTATAATCTATGGTAACAAGCAATCAAAGTCTCTGTATCCTGTTGAGCCCTTGGCTTTTTTTCCTTTTCCTTAAAAGGTGCCACTGCATCATGAGAGAGACTGCTTTTGGTATTCTGGGCTGCTCCAAAAGTAGTGTCTGATGGTTTGCAGCTGCTGTAAAAGATGGGAGGCAGGAAATTGTGTTGTGTTTCAAAACTGACTGAATGAAGCATGCTCATTACACATGTTGAAATGTAGTATACTGCTCTTTAAGTCTCACAAATTTAATGTTCTAAGTCACAGTAGAACTGGTCTTATGAACTTGTCTTATTTTGGCTTTCTTCTTGTGTAAGGGCAAATGTAAATACAAATATCCAAAGTTCCCAGACTGAAGCCCAATTTCCACATTTGATGGGATCCCCATTTGATTCCTACATGTGATTATTTTTACCTTGTCGGTTTCATATTAGGAATGTGACTAGTGGTGGGATTCAAATAAATTAACAACCGGTTCTATGTCCTTCAGGGCAGCCGCTGCCTTTCTTCCCTCTCCCAACCTAAAATTAACAACCGGTTCTGCAGAACTGGTGAGAACTGGCTGAATTTCACCACTGAATGTGACTTATGAATGTGCTCCAGTGCCAATGATGCCTGGCATTTATCACATTAACTTAAAAGAGTGAGAGGTGTCCGCTGCCACTTGCTGCCATGTATAGCATGGCAGCAGTATTTGTAAGAAATTTGTAAGCAATATTTGTAAGAAATATTCCCCACATAAAAAAAGATGCAGAATTCATGTCACGGTCCTTTTGGATACTGAACCTCATAATGTTATTTTTTTAAGTATATGGAGTCAACCAATTTATGCCATTCCTTTCCCCTGTGTAATCAAGACAGACTGCTTGATTCCTGAGGCAGCCTTTAAACTTTCCAGCCAACATGTTTACAGTCAGAAATTAAGTGTTCACATTGATTGTATAATCAAGGCATTCATTTTCCTTAACCACTAGGAATGCACATCCATTCTGGTGAATTTCTGTGGTTTAGAGCCTTTGGCATTTAATCTTAATAATATAGAAAAATTAAAGAGCCTTCCAGAAGCATCTGCTTGCACACGCTTGATGCAAAGGGAAATAACCTTCAGTAGGTGTTCCATTTCTTCATTTACATTACTAAAGAAACATTGGTTGGCCATTTCCATTGCACTTTTCAGTTCTTTTCTGTTATCAACATTGCACTGTTTTGTCGTGGGGCCACTGTTACTGTACATATTGTCAACATGTCAGCTTTTAACATTGGCTATAAAGGTGTTACATAATTAGAGCAAATGGAAGACATATGTGTTAGCAGAGAGAGTTCTGATTTCTACTAGGAATTTAAAATACTTTCTTTAGGTGTCCTACATTTTGAATATTTTGGTAGGTTTTCATAGGTTAGCTATTTTCAACCAGTGTGCCACAAATGGCCTTCAGGTGTGCTACGGGAGCTTAGGCGAGGGTCATTTATTAGTAGGGCCAGTGGAGGATATGAGCCTCCAACAGCAGCATGGTGTGCCCTGTCAATTGGGGAAAAAAATGATGTTATACCTTTATAATTTATCACCTTGTCAGTGTGCCACACCATAAAAAAAAAGGGTTGAAAATGGCTATCATAGGTGGTTGTATGAAATAGAGAATGGGGAATATAGAGCATAAATACAGATTAAGGACTGGGAAATAAATAAATATAAACACCAACAAATGTTGGCCAGGGTCAATCTTCTGAACTTCCTAGGATTTTATTCTCACTAGCACTTTGCTGTCATAAAAACAGCCACAGCCTTGTGGCCTTTAACGATGCAATGAACTATAGTAGCTCTCTCATGTTTTCAATAAACTTCTTGTAAAATGGGAATGTGTCATGTACAAATTCAATACATGTCTTGCCCATGAAAATGAGAAATGTCTTCTCTATTTAGCAAGCTATGTTTGAAAACCAAAATTGAAGTAATCTTCATAACATTTTCAGTTGTAATTCTCTTTGGTTACATTTTGGCAGGGTAGCAAGTGACTTGCTTTGCTTAATTTAGACTGTAGTACAAAAATCCAGAGCTTTTTTTTAACATGTGCACGTTACATGCTCTTCCAAATGAGAATTAAAACTATTTTAAAAAGCCAAAAAAAATGCTCTCCTAAAAGTGAAGGAAATTATGTATCCTCTGCATAAGTCACCTTTGTATAGGACTTTTCCTGCTTGATGGTGTTTGATTAAAGTTCTGTTCCTCAAAGTTAGATGGTTATCTTAAATTTCTAGACGCATTCGCTTTTTCCGTTTTTCCAAAGGAATTATTTATAAAATGCTACAGCAAGTATTGGGGATCACTGCTTGTAAAGGACTGTAAAGACCATTGAATGAATGCACTCAACCTGTGCTGCAGAACGTATGCTAGTTTCCTACCAGTCTGCATGGAAAGAGGTGTCCAGGGCTGTACTGGCCAGATGACCCAAGATGCGCTGCTGGGATGGAGCTATCCAGCACTTCATTTTGTGAAGAATGACTCTGGAAAAATACGTCACCCAAAAACACCCATATTGTGGTGTTGCATTCTTATTCCAAATAAAAATTTGGAATAACAATTCCACATAGTTTTCTAATGTCATGAGAAGTCATTTGCTGCCTTTTGGTTGTTGGCTTTTTAGTACAGAATGATGTAATTCTTGGTGGTGGTGGTGATAGTATACCTTGACAAAGGTATAAACTTTGTCACATGTCCTGAGAAGTATCTGTTCTGCAGGAAAATATTAGATATTTCATTACTAGCCTATAATATATTCCTTGATTCAAGCAATTTGGATGTGGCTGTATTTCCTTACATTAGGCAATGAGACTTTTCTCTGAGCGACAGTAGTAATACAGGCATGCCCTGGTATCCACTGGGATTCTGTTCCGGACCCCTCCCCCCATGAATACTTTAAACTGTGGATACTGGGAATGTCTTTTTAAAGATAGGGGAACACCAGTGGTTTTGCTGCAACAAGGTAAAAAAAGGGATTTGATTCATGTTCCCCTATTTTTTTTAATAATTGTCCCGTTATCCATGGTATCTGAGGATAACTGAAACTGTGAATACTGGGGCATGCCTGTAGTAATGCACTGGAGTTTAGATTTCTGCATGAGTGTCTTAATAAAGTCCAAAGATACAGCTTTGATCTAGGACTACATTTTTGCTGCAACATCACATTTTCGCTTTGCACATCACATGTGCAAAGCCACATTCCCAAAGAAAATTAGTCTGAGCCAACTAACATATGTTGCATATGAGAAAAGCCTCATGGGCAGTTAACTTTAAATATTTAGCTTACCTTCAGGGAATTTGAAAAGATGCTGTTTCATATCATGAACAGATGTTCAAGAGATGTGTGTCCTGTCTCCTAAAAAGCATTAAACTATCAGAATAACTTGCAGAGTACAAACTTAAATTTGACGCAAAGGTATAGCCAGATAGTTCTAGAAAACATTTGGAAAGGAACAAGAACTTAAATGTAATATCATATATGAATAGAATCAAGGCTCAGTTTCATTTGTGACAGGAAGCTGGAATATTGTTGCAGGCCTGTAGTTGTTGCTGAAAACTACAGACCTGCACCTCCTCCCCCCCTCCTCATCTCTCCTAGTAATGTCTGATTCAAAATGTGTGATGTCACATCATTGTGTTTTCCCATTACCATGGGAGAGGAAAGCAGAAGGTGAAGGGTCTAGTTGTGGCCTAAGAGATTTTATTGTCCTTGACATTTCTGTCAATTTAAAAACAACCCCACAATAAGAATTAAATCTTATTTGAATATCCGACTTACAGTGCAGAGGAATGGCCCGTGTACACACATTCTACCCTGACAGGGATTCTGACTGTTGCCTCCCAAATATCAATATTTAAAGTCCTGTGTAATCTGTTTCCAAATAGAGTTAGGAAAAATTACCAAAATTACCAAAACTTCTCATATCTAGCTTAAATGGGTTTGTAGATATGTTTTTTCTTTGCCTTTAGTATGAAAAGACACAGACCATACTCTCAGAACTGAAGCTGAAATTTGAGATCACTGAGCAGGAAAAGCAATCAATCACAGATGAACTCAAACAATGTAAAGACAACTTGAAGCTGCTACAAGAAAAAGGAAACAATGTAAGTTGGTATAAAGTGTGTATCAGATTTTGGTTATTTTCCATGATGAGCACTGGACATACAGGATAGGATTTCGGAAAGAGCCTTTTGCTGGGTTGCCTAGGCTACATGCAGTTACTGGTCCCACACTGACAACTTGTCAAGTGTCCTGAATTTTTTGGCTTATTTGCCTCCTATAATGAAACAATTTGGTAAATGAAAGCATTTCATTGCACTTTATTATGCAAGCATCTTTCTTCAGAAAATCTTGTTACTCTAGCCAAAATGAAATTTGAAACATATACAATACAAAAACTACATATACTCCCTTAATGGCATTTTCAGGTGGTAGGGAGCCCAGGCTTGGATGTACAGGTTCTCCTCCATAGTTAGAATGGTCTTCGTAATTAGCAAAACTGGCCAAGAAGAATTGGGCAAGTATTAGCTGTGAGTTTGCCTGAAGTCTTTCTTAAAACTTATGTCTTATGTAAAACTACACATTAAAGCCTTTAAAATAACATGTAAACCTATGAAATACAACTAAAACTGAAGATTTCAGCAGATACTCTTATGCAGTGCTTTCCACTTGGAGCCTGTTTCAAAAGACATTCTAATCAATATAGAAACCAAAAAGGGCTGGTCTCCATGAAGCTTTTTTTTGCTGTCAGTCATATCAGTGTTATGCCTGATTTGCTCTAGCAGGGACATCAAGCAGGTCTGATCATTCAGCAGTTGCTTGCCAGAGGGAGAATCCTGAACATTCTGATGCTGCTTTTAATCACCGTTTTTTGTTAGTAGAAACGCCTCTCCAATATACAAAGGATTTTAAATGTTAGCTTAATTTTGTATCCCTAATCACTTGATGATTAGAAATGGAATCTGAGGTGGGTTGTGTATGGGGCAAACAGATGATCTGGAGAAGAGACAGGCAACAGAAAAGCCCATCAGCAGGAAGAAACTTGCTAAGAGATTGCAGGTTCAGGGTAATTGAGGAATTCATACTAAAACAAGGTGCTCCCAGATTCTTTGAAACTGTCAGCCCCAAATGGACTCTGGTTTTAAATGACTACCATTAAAAGGTAAATGTTTCCCCACAGACTGAATGGTCAAGTCATGACCGACTGGAGATGACCAGTGCTCATCTCCGTTTCTAAGCCAAAGAGCTGGCGTTTTGTCCAAGGACAAGCTTCCGTGATCATGTGGCCGGCATGACTATATGCCACAGCGCACGGAACCTTCCCACCGAAGTGGTCCCTATTTATCTACTTGCATTTTTAGGTGCTTTCGAACTGCTAGGTTGGCAGGAGCTGAGACAAGCAACAGGAGCTCACTCCGTCGCGTGGTCTCAAACTGCCAACTTTCCGGTCAACACGCTCAGCAGTTTAACCTGCAGCGCCATCATGTCCCTTAAAAGGTTAGGAAGGTCCTAAAGATACAAAAAATAACAAAATATTAAAAGACTTGCGATCTAAAAGTGTTTCTAATGCTTGCAAATTGGGGATCAACTGCAGCCTTGAACAGTGGCTTGAGAGTGCTCTCCTCAACGTTTTTCTTTTGGATGTACTTGCTGAGAAAAGTGGATTTATGATAATTAGTAATTTTTTCAGCTGCTAGATAAGGAACAAAGTAATGTATCTGCTGTTTTGGTCCTTTCAGTATTTTGAAATTGTTGCATGTCATGATCACACAACAATTGTTGGGTGTTGTGCACAACATAGCTAAATATCAGTTCGGTATACTAGGAATTAGAAATTTCAGTCCATACTTCAGTTTAAAGCTCATTGTAGACTTCTGATTTTAATTATACAGATTGAGCCTAATTATCCGCAAACTTGTCTCGGCACGTGTCCCCCAGACCCGTGTTGAGCCAGATAAGCTCAACCTAAAACTTATCTCAGGCAGGCTCTTCTGAGGCCTGCAAAGACTGTGCAGGTCCTCCCATGGCCTCAGTGGGCCTCAGAAAGCCCTCCGGACACGAACAAAGCACAGCTCTGGTGGAGTTCGGAGGGTGGGGTGTGGGGAAAATCCACGGGTTTAATTACCGTTGGATTTTTTTTACATGTGAGGGTTCCAGGAATGGAACCCTCACAGATAAAAAGGCCCCACTTGTATAACTTTATTTTTTTCTATCATAAGTGTGACCTGTAAGGAAACCTGTTTATTTATTTAATGGGATGAGAAGTTAATACTGTGCTTGACCAGGGCTTTGGCCATTCACTGTCTTGAGTGAGTTATACTGTGTATGGTTAAGGTCAGCTAACATGTCCTTTTGAGTCCATGGATGTCACCTTTATTTTAAATTCATCCTGTGCTTTCCATATCACAGCTCAAGCCAATCACATACATGCCAATTGTCACATGTTCAGTGGAGCACAGATCAGTTTTCTATTTTTTGATTATAACAAGTTGAAAATTTGTGCTTGAAAGCCAATTTGGATTGAGTTCAGTGAATGTATAACTGGCTCCATCTGTGTGGGTGTCATTCTAAATAATGTGAGAATTATGGTGAGATGGTTAGCATATGGTTAGAAAACTTATAAATTGCTGAAAAAGAATTGAGTTTTGATACAGAAGCTGGTTTTGTCAGGCAAAACAACCACCACCTGTTGTCAGAATAACTAGCAAGAAAATGTTGTACTCCAACATCATTAACGTTACATTCTGGTGCATAGAAAGCTTCAGAATTTCAGGGCATTTGATCCATAGACTGTTGTTCGAGGATTTGGAAAAAACAACAACCCTGAAATTTAAATTATACCAGATGTGAGCCATTTACTTCAGAACAACTAATGCAGTTGTATGGAATCTGCATGGGTTACAATATTTTCTATTTCCACATATTAGATTTTTTGCATTGAAGACTTTTTAGTGATTTTTTTTTTTTGCCATTTACTTTGCTGGCAACATTTTCTAGAATTGTTAAGTGTACTAGATATTGCAGTTACAGAAGTTTATTGCTTGTAGCTCCATGTACTGTGACGGGCACACTTATATATGTGAAGTTGCTATTGTGAAAACAGATGAGTATGCCTTTACAGTGCGAGATTGCCCTTTGAATGCTGTTGAGTCATCAGGATCTCTAGCAACAGTGGTGTGAGGGAATCCTAAGCCCAGGTCTTGAGGCATGAAGTTGAAATGGCAGGATTTCCTCCTTATAACCCTGTTCTTTCAATCAAGCTAGGGTGGACACTCATATGTATGACTGGGTGTTCTTCATTCTGTTCCCTTCTGGACTACATACCTTGAAATGCTCTGTGGTCAAGAGGTGGGGTGTTCACACATATCTCAGTGACACTTATCTCACTGGCAATTATCCTAAAAACCAGTCAGATAGGACCTGCCATTCTGTTCCCTGAGAGGGAAACATCCAGTTGTGCTCACTAGGCATTTTCCTCATAGAAGAGAGAGTTGTTTAGTTGCATTTAAACCTCATGCTGGGGTTGCTGAATCATAGACAATGATAGCAGAGTGCTTGGGGATGTGACTAGAATGCTTTCTCTCAATACTGTCAGACTATTTCATTGACTAAATCTTGCTTGGAATCTGCCTCAGGTGAACAGCAGTCCTTCAATATTTGAACTTAAGCTTCACACACTGAACATTGCAGAGTTTTGTGACAAAGTTTGTAAAGGTAGAGGATAAGGCACTTGAAGCTGCACTTTGACAGAATACAAGAAAGTATTTTGTGAGCTTGAAACGGTGGTTCCCAAGTACTAAATTGTATGGCAAGACACCAGGGCTGGTACCTAGTTGTATTAGGCCCTGGGGCAAGGCCTGAATTCAGTGTCACTAAATAGGAATGACTGGGCTCTGGATAGCCATGGACCCTTAAGCCCATGAAAGTGACAGAATAATTCTGTGTATAGCGCCCCCATAAATACTCATTGAATTTACATGACGATACAAATAAACTTGTTGAGCTTACATGGTGCAGGTGGAAAAGGAAAGGGTAACTTTGAGAGAATTTTAAATAGCTAAGTATTGAATGGGTGAAAAAAATCTTAATTTGTATTATCTGAAAATACTGAAAGTTATTTAAATGTCGGTGAAGCCTCTCAAATTTGTTATTCATACAGAGCATAACTGTTCAGTATCATCTGAAGAAATACAAAATGTTTATGCCTCGTTTTGCCCTAAATTACTAAATTCCATGTGAGAGAGAACTTGTTAGGATTTTTTGCTTGATTTTTCAGTATCCCTGTGTACTTAGTACAGTGGTGTACTAACTTTGTATACCAAACTAGTTGTGTTGTGTTAGATGTCTTTAATGCTTCAGTTGAAACAAAACTCCACTCTTTGAACTCTTCCCCCTATCTTTACCTGATTGATTTTTAGAACACAAAATGATTTTAATATCCCTTCCCTTTAGCCTTCCATATTACCACCCGTCCCAGCCGTATTCATCGGCCTAATCCTGGCTTTCCTGTTTTGGTGTTACAGCCCATTGTGGTAGAGAAAGGTACTACAAGCACTATTCAGTCCATGTATGTTCGTCCCTCTCACCTGTTTGTGCCATTTTTGTAAAATAGTGCATGGTGAAAAGCAGGTATTTATTTACCTGATGCAAACCCTTCATTTAATGAGCCATATTGGCAAATCAAACAAACTAATCATTTAACATCTGTCGTGTCTTTTTCTTGTGTTAGTGCTAACAGCGTCCTATTTGTAATCTAAATGTTTCCAACTATGCGTCTTCTAACACACGTTTGTCTTTAATAACATGGGGTAAACTTTGTAAGAGGCTGCAAAATTAGGGCCTGGAAGAAAACCTAACTTTTTAATTAAACTTAACACATGAAGATCCTGCATATTTTGGATTTGGTCCTTTATTTCCCTCTTACCCTTAACTAAATCAGTAATTCTTTTCCAAATTGGAGAGTTTTTCATTTTCCATACTGATGAAAAAGATTTGGGATCTGGGGAGGAGAAAATGCGGATAGCAGGTGGTGGGCTTGCATTCTAAGCTTGCAGTGTTCTCTAGTAAAACTTCCAAAGTCATTCCGGCCCTCTATATGACATTATATACTTCAGTGTGGTGGGTTAATGTTGCTCCATTTCAGATCTGGTTTAAACCTAGACAAGGAAAGGTTAACATGCTTTATTAAATTTTTACCAGTAAAATTTATGTTATGCATTGTACCTGGATATTGGACGATTTCTAAGAAGAGTCTAATCTAGCCTTAATTCTCCAAAAGCAATAGATGCTCTTAGATTGAAAATATAAATGGTATAACCGGAAGTACTCTGATAATGGCTGAAATTATGCAACTACTGTTCTAACAAAGTTGCATTGTGGAGACTTGTGTTGGTCCGGATTGCTTAACGTAGGTGAATATTGTTTAACCCCTTGGTACCCAAAGTCCAACACTTCTCAGAACTAAGAGTAGGTGGGAAACATTCTAGGTACTGCCAGAAACTTAACAGGGTTAACTAACTAGTGTCCACTGAAACAAATGAGGTATTGATTCTTTTCTTTTTTTCCACACAGAGACAATGGCCTTGGATGCCTGTGATGGCAGCTTTGGTAGCTGTGACAGCTGTGGTGCTGTACCCAGGCCTAACCAGAGCTTCTCCATGAGAACTGTTGTTGAATCCATACACCGTCCTCCTTTAGAAGCTGGCATCATTAACACACTGGGGGAAAACCAGATTCATTCTCTTCCTTTTTACCTCTTAATACCACAGAGTTTGGCTTCAGAACAGCAGTAGGGTCATTGCTTTAAACTGTACAAAATGTATCTGTCTATAAAGAGGGAATAAAAATTATGACTTCATTCTATCGTGAGCAATATTGTTGCTTACAATTTCATGTAATTCTTAAGATAGTATGTTGGAGTTCTAAATACTGTTATGGTGGCCTAAAGTAGGCTTCTTGGTACCAAATTATTTATAATGGGTAGGTGTGTGAATATTTTACTTTAGAATCTGATTGCCAGATTGAAAGCAATGCATTTTCCCCTCCCCCAATTTGGAAACCCATGCCAAATACCCTTTAAATACCTGGAAGCAGATGCAGTGTGCTCAGTGCCTTTCAGTTTGACTTTATTTGTACATTAACATGACTTTTTTTACTTGCTGTGAGTCACTGAGCTATTGGGAACAATTTTCTTTTCCAAGTCTTCTGATGGAAACAAATATATTTCTTCAGTACAGGTCCTGTTTTATTGATGACTTGGGAACTAGTATAATTCATTGTCAGCCTTAAAGAGCTCTAGAAGAAACTGAATGGAAGGCATCGGTCTAGACTGTTTCGGTGTGCAGGTGTGTGCATGTTGTGTGCCTGAGTGAACTAAGGTTTTTCTGGGAGCAAAATCTTGATTTTTCAGATGGACATAGTGCAGTGATCCAGCTTTTAGTTTGAATGTAATTTATTAAATCTCATGTATATAGACACTATAAAATGCAACATATTTTCTCACATATCACATTATAGAAATGATTTTTCCAGTCACATATTATCAAAACCAAGCTAAGGAAGTAATATTTGTCTCTTTAATTGTGCTTTATATTGGCTTAACTTCATTATGTGAAGTGCTTGAGTGCTTCTATTCTTAGGGGAAGGAAGAAGGAAAAAAAATCCAAAGTGGGCAAGCCTTTGAAAAGGTTAGAACAATCTAATTGGTCCTCTATGCAACAACTTAAGCTGAAAGAATGTGCTGTCAATGATCAGAAGCTTTGCATTACAATTCATATGGCCTTAACATTACTGTCCCCAAGACGTATTGATTTAAAAAGGGGGACGGAGGGACTATAATTAAAACCTGAATAAAGTGTTGGCTTGTATAGCTCAACAGGTCTGTTAATTAAGGTCTATATTAAAAGAGTTGCAAAATGAAATGACTTATCAGATGGAAAATTCATAGGAAGACTATCTCCGCAGAAATTCAGATGGTTTAAAGGATTTAATGGCAATCAGCAGATCTAGTTAAATATATTTAAATAGGGTTTTTAGTTTTTAATTTGCCTTTGAGGTTTTGAGGGTCATTTTACTTTAAAAGTTCTGTCTTAAACTATTTGGGATTTGTTAATGGGAGGATCATTAGATTTAAGGGAATCTTAGTCCACAGACTCTTAGCAAATGACATGTTTTTGTTCATTTTATTCTTTTCAGTTGCAGAAAGCTGCCACCCACCCACCCACAAAACACACACATGCCAGTGGTACTCAGTACCTGTTGTATATAGGTTATTGCAAATATTATTCTGAAAATGCTTAACTTCAGAATTACATTTTTAAAAGTAAATAATTGTTTTAAATCTATTTTGTAAAGATATAAAAAACAATAGAATTTCTGGAGTACAGATTAAACTATTTGCACTAACACACATGATGTGCATGATTTAATAAAATAACTTTACTCTCCCTACCACTGTTTGAGTTGAATCTATTTGATAGGTTTTTGGTAAGTGTGTTGTACGCTAGAAAATGGCAAAATATATTGTGAGCAATGTTTGCATTATGTCTGGTAATAATGAGAATGAAAAATGCTTTCTCTTTTGTGACATACACTAATTATAACTAAAGAGTCTATTGCCTGATTCTAACTAGACAAGTGCAAAGGATGGGGGTATACTTGTAAATAACATTTTTTTAAAAGAATGGAGCGACACTGACACTGCAGCGGAATTTTGCTGATATTGTACATTAGCCAACACTGATGTTGAGGATTTGTCCCTTTCAAGCATTAAGAAAACACAATTAAGCAACTGTGAATGGAACTACATGTAACAAAGAATACAAGCCTGTACCAAATATAGCAGACCTACGCTGAATTCCCACTCATGCCTAGCACAAACTTACTCCATGTTCTAGTATTGTTATAGCCTAGGTCAATTTTCCTACCTCTCCCACCAGTTGCAGTCTGTGATGTAGAGTACTGTGAGGCAAATGCATCATACTGACATCAGGCCATAGGATGCCGTGACCTAAATGCTATATGGATGGGGAGGGAGATGACATGGAACTGTAGTCCTTGGCAAAAGTCCAGTGTTGTTTGTAACTTGCTGTTTCTTCCCCGAAAGAGGCTTACACAATCTCATTAGCCCACAGACGAGATTTTTATTGCCTCCTGAATGAATCTACTACTTTACTTACCCAACTGGCCCTTTCCGTTCTTTTTCTTTTTCAGTTACCTGTCTGGCTAAGGGCACAACCCTAACCTAGAGTTAGGCCAGCACAGTTAGGCCAGTAAAGTTTGTCTCGTACAAGGGCCACCATAAAGTGCGTTTGGACGAGTCTCAGAGTCGGGAAGGATGGTGCACGTCTGTGTGCTGGCCTCTCTGACTCTGAGAGTGGTCCAAACATACTTTACAGTGTCCCTTGTACCAGCCAAACTTTGCTGGCCTAACTGCAGGTTAGGATTGTGCCCTAAATGAAAATAATTCATTGCAGTGAAATTTTTTCTTTGTACTGAAATTTTTTCTTTGTAACTACACAGTGGAGTTATGGGAGAGGGAAGAAGTCTGTTTTTCCAGTATTACAAAGTGAAGGATGAATTGCAGAATACAAACCAAAGAGTAGTTTAGGGTTGTGTGGGTAGTAAAGCATGAAACAGTCAACCTGTGATAGTGCAGGTGAGTGAGTTCCAACTGTTCTTCCTTAATTATGACTTTAACTAATGTTGGTCACAGGCTGAGATACACAAAGGTATGTGTTTGACCATTTAGGATGTAAATGCAAATTCTAGTATTTGGTGAAGGTTGTGCATCCTGAGAAATTCCAGTTATCTCTTAGAGAACAGATTCCTAGGCTTCATGATTTAGCAAAAAGTTTGGGATATACGAGTACATGTTTGGCTCAAACCAAAGACTTAAAATTGTGAGTGATTGGGTGAAATTCTCGAGATCAAGGAATAATTACTGTTCTGCTTGTCCATCTAACTCCAAATCCCCCTCTATTTCCTTGCCTAAAACTTATTTGAAAACTTGATTTTTGGAAGCAGACAGCTATTTTCATGACAAAATTACAGATATGCCCGGTGACTGCTGGAGTTCCGTTCCGGAACTCCCCATGGATACCTGAAACCGTGGCTACTGGGAACTCCTTTTTAAAGATAGGGGAATATTAGTGGTTTTGCTGCAAAAAGGTAAAAAAAGATTTAAGGTTTAGTTCACCTGTCTTTTTAATAGGTGATAGTCTATAGAAAAAATAGAACCAGCAACCAAAAAAAAAATCCCAAATCCTTTGAAACCCTTTTAATCCAAAAGCCTAGTGGTAAGGCCAATTTCTTCTCAATTGCTGCCTTGATTGTGGTTAAAAGAAGTGAAGTGGAACCAGCCTCCATTGGGACAGGGAGAGAGCAGGGAAAGGTTGGGTGAAAAAGTATAGATAGGCTGCTGCTTGAAAAGTATGGTGTGGGGATAGGGACCTCAGCATTGGCTTTAATAATAATTTAGATATGTCGTTAAAATCTTCAGTGTTTTACATGCTTTGAGATAATGTAGACAAAACAATGCTGGGAGGTAGGGCAGGACTATTGCTATATTATTACAGATAGGTAACTGATGCTGAAGTCTGATTGCTTGTAAAAGACCACTTTTATAGTCAGGGAGCAGTTGGTTTGATTTCTTGAAGCTGCCTCACTCACCTCCATGATTGAGGAATTCACATCTTGTCGTACACACAAGTTATGTGGAGAGGAGGAGGAGAACTGCTCAGTTCAAATCAGTTTGTGAAATTAGACCATACCTCCTTTTTTATTATCTGTGCCTTCATCCCATCTCATCTGCCCTTGTCCTTTCACCTATCCTTCCGTTGGCTGCTTGTCTTAGCTTACCCTGCACCTTCCCCTTAGACACCTTGCCACTGGGCTCTCTGCCCCTTAGCTTCATCTGTTGCCACTTCCTTAGGGTCTGTAGCCAAACTTGCCTGGACTATTAGCCCCCTCCCCTCCACAGACACAGTTCAGTTATCTACAGATCAAAAATATTCAGGAAAAAAATAGATAATGCTCCTGGCCATTCTTAATCCCTCTGCTCATCCATCTCCTTCCCCCTGAGGCAAAAGGATTGGGAGCTGATGAAGCTGAAAATAGTCCAGGACCCACCATGTATGTCAGCAGACCGATGACTCCAGGAACTCGTGTTGACTCCAGGAACTCGAGTTTGTCATCTTGCCGGGCCCGCCTCTGCTTATTTTTGTCCAAAATGGAGATCCATTTTGATGTTCTGACAGATGTTCTGTCTTTGACATAGACTAAAAAATTACTAGATTGACAAGCTTGTTGTCAGACAACAGGATCACCTACTTAGGCCATTTTAAATAAAGGGACATGAGCATCCACATGGGGGTCACAACTATTCAAGATTGGGGGGGGGGTCTTGGAACGTATCACTTTTGGATATGAGGAGACTACTGTAGTCTAATAGATTTTTTTCTCTAAGGATTTGAAATGTTTGGGAATGTTCCATGACATCACTAACTGGCGTTGGAGGATTCGCTACCATAAGCACGCTGTGGTTCAAATTTTACCTAATAGTAAAAGCATACACGACTTTGAGCATGTGCTTTTTATAAAATAGCCACCAGATCCAGACAGGTGGCCTTTGACTCAATTTCCCAACTGCAGTCCTGATGTGGATTAGGCTCCCCCACCAGTTATTACAAGAATTTCCAGAAACTATGCAGCTCATTGACACTCCAGCTAGCCTGAGCAGCAGTTTCTTTTGGATGGTGTGCTATGGAACATGTTTTAAATGGCCTGGGCGTGGGTTTCTTCTGTAGTATCCAGTTTGATACTAGATCAATTGATAGATCAAAAATTAGATCAATCTATTGTAACAGAAAGGACTACCAAAACTCTCTGCAACATTTTTTGATGGTTCTATTGACAAGGATTTCTTTTTCTAATCAGCCAAGAGACTGCTGCCATGCTGGGGGAATTGATTTGCCAACATATACCCAAGAGTCATGAGAGTCTTGAATTTCCAGAACTATACAGGGTTAGTCTTGTTCCTTTTGCCTTGTATTCAAGGCTGCTCCCAGAACAGTTCTCTGTGTTTATCATTTCCTGAGATAATATGGCTCCTGTCTGCCCAGTAGAGAGACGTGTTTATATTAGTGGTGTTCTAACTTAGCATTCCTCACTTCTCTTCTGCTTAGTAAAACTCTTAACATTAAACAACTTAAGGTTTCATAACACGATCGTCGTATTGAAATACACCCTTTGTTCGGGGTTGGAGAGCAGTCTCAGTCACGTGAAAGGCAGAAGACATATAAGAACACTGAAATAATCAGTCATCTGGACAAAATGAGAGTTCTGTGTTCCATTCATACCAGACTCAATGTGGGGGGCATAATGGATTTATGTGTTTAATGTTTTCATAAGATTGACTTGTCTCCTTTCTTTGTAATTCATTGTTGGTGAGTGACAATGTATTAAAGCGGATTAGTGATATGAGAATTGATCATATAAACTAAGCCCGTGTCAGGGGTTCCCACACTTTCTGCTGGCTAATAATAGATACATTTTGTACATAATGGTAAGACTGTGCACAATAGAAGAAAAATATTTTCAAATGTGGTGTAAAATGTGTTACAAGTTGTACAAGAACAATTAGGTTACCTTTTCATGACATCGTGGAGTGGGTTGTTGTGCAGACATGAAAGATTCCAGGAGAAGCCGGGGAGCCGAATGCAACGCAAGCTCAGCAGTCTCCAAAGAAAAACTAAATATTGTTTTAATATTTTTGCAGCAAGACATAACATTATACTGGTAGTAGTTATATGGGGCATAGTACAAGCTACCAGGAAATTATCCTGTGCAAACTCCACTGAAATGAACTCTGGCCGTGCAAAACGACAAGGTTCCTGCTGGAGAACCTTTCAATGGATTGTGCAAGCTTCCAAAGCTCCTGTTTTGCAGAATTCTAGAAAACATGGATATTGCCCTCAAACATAGAAAGCAGAATGGTTTGAAACATTACAACCTCATTACAAAGGTGGTGGGCTACTGGTACCGGGTGCAAGGGAGTGGCAACAGGATGTAAGCATCTTGTTGTCTCATGCCTCCCTGGGGCACCTGGTGGGCCGCTGTGAGATACAGGAAGCTGGACTAGATGGGCCTTTGGCCTGATCCAGCAGGGCTCTTCTTATGTTCTTATGAAACAGGATCACCGTGTGGGGAAGGCTGCTTGCTTGCTCAGTTTGTTTTCCACTGCTTGTGTATTCAAAAAAAGAGCAAGCAAGCCTTACTTTGTCTAAAACCTACTCTGGACTTTTCTAGTCTGCAAATGTTACAATACCATATACATCACCCAACAGTGAAAGGAACTCATCTTTGTTCTGCAGTGATAAATACTGCCAGGCTGTCTTCAGGAAGGAAGGCTGTCCAGAAAGGAGTAACCCAGATGCAGATCAGACAGGAGTCCAGTGACTAGCAGGGAGAAGTAGTTGCGTTGAAGGCATCTCAGGGCCCAATCCTAACCAGCATTCCAGCACTGACATAGCTGTGCCAATGGGGCATGTTCTGTGTTCTGCGGTGGGGGGGGGCAATCACAGAGGCCTCCTCAAGATGAGGGAATGTTTGGTCCCTCACCTCGGAGCTGCATTGTTCTTGCCCTGATGCTGGAAATTTAGTTAGAATTGCACCTTCAGTGAGGATTCTGTCACAGAATTATATTTCTGCAATTAAATAATTTGAAGAGGTATCAACTACCAGTAGTCCTCTGCTTCTGGAATCACTAGACTCTAGATCTCTGTCAGCACAATGATTCTTTGAGGAAATTTGTAGTTATGGAGTATTTCTCCCACTAGATGGCTGTGGAAAGAGGCCTTCAAGCATTGTACAGCTCAGGCATGTCAAACATAAGGCCTGTGTGTGCCGGATGTGGCCCTCAGAAGCCATTTCTCTGGCACCTGTTATAATTCAGTTCTCTCGTACCTTGAAATTATGAACAAGATTTGCACATTTTTGCTTCCGTCATTTGCAGCTAATGAGTTTGAGAGCAGATCAAACTATCTGAGCGCAGATTCCTGGCCATCATCTGCTTAATGCTGTCATTTCCAGCCTTCAGCAGATGCCATGAATGCTATTTGGCCCACTAAATGAAACGACTCTGACACCCCTTGTACAGCCCATTGCTCTTATTCTTAGTCTGGAACAGTAAAATGCCACTGGAATGTGGTCCTGGCGTATGCTGCACCTTTGTGAGCTTTGCCTTTCCCCTGCATGAGTCAGACCAGCGAGCTCTGCTCTGGCTAGTTTTAGCTTCCTTTGCTGATTTCCATCAAAACGAGAGAACGGGCTGCAAAGCTGCCAGACAACCATGTCGCAGGGTCTAGTAAGCATCCACCTATGATCCCAGCTTCCAATTTTCCTTCGGAAAATTTGCCGTTTATGTGAAGATTCATGTTAAAGATTAATAGAAGAAAAGATTATAAAAGATTAATGTTGCTGCCTGAAGCTAAGCAGGAAAATCTGCGGTTTGCTTTTGGATGGGAGACGAATGCCAGGCTGTGACAAGCTGCAGTACCTGCGGTGGCAGAACAGAGTTGCTGTGGAGCTGATTAGCTCACCGCAAGTGAGAGTTGCGGGGGAGTGTGTGAGAAGGCCAGCCGGCAAAGAAGGGAATACGACCTTGAGGACCTGTCAGGCTTGACTTGCGATTGCCTGCTGAGGCTTGCTGGCAGGCAGCCAAAGGGGAGAACCACACTGTGAAGGCAACATCTGGGCCTGAGGATTGGCGGATCACAAGAATACTGTAGATAATTGAAAAAAATGGTGGTTTAGACTAGCCTGCTCATGTAAGCCGCCTTGGGCATTTGCTTCGGCATGGGAAAGGCGGGGTATAAATAAATAAATAAATAAATAAATAAATAAAGCATGGTAAGCCTTTCCCAAGCCCCAAGCAACCAGTTTTTAAAAAGTGACTTTTTTAAGGTTCTCTATAGTATGGAAGAAATTGTACCTCTGTTGCATTGTAGTCTTTAGATGCACACACCTTTATAATGAAGTAGCGTGCAGTCCCATCTATACAAAATCTGCTGGAGCAAAGTTCTGTCTTCACCTCATTCTTTTAATGGTAAAACGTGTCCTCCTCTGCAAGAGAGAGGGAACTTGAAGCATGGTCCCTAGCAAAAAAATGCAACAAAAAGATTAAGGCTACGCCCTATGGGTAGGGAATTTTTGTAGGAGAAAAAATGCACTTTTGCCTGGTATAGAAGCCAGGGGGGTTTTCCCTTCTCATGCTCTACTCTCAGATGCAATTGCAAGACATTCTTTACAAGATAGATTATTGTGCCATAAGCATACAGTGTAGCACCTAGCACCATACGGGTGACTGACAGAGACAGAGTAAATGCTCAATAGTAGTTATGGCAAAATATATTACTATAGTAGGTTTTTAAAAATTTGTGTCCAACGTTTCCCCTATGTCTTAGTAAGTGGATAATAAATCCAAGCCCAACAAATCATTTTAACTTGTACTACTATATCAAACAGATAGTTGCATACTTGAAACTAGTATAGAACTAGGAAGTCTGTTTGTAGCAATGTTGCTATTTTCCAGAAGTTGCTGAAATATTAAAGTTCTGTTGGTTGGTCTCATTCACTGTGTTAAAGTGATCATCGCATTCACCCATCATTCATTCCCATCCATGCAGTTCCGTTACCATTTCCCTGCGTGTGGATTTTCAGGCATAAGAGTTTCTGGAAGGAATTGCTGCATTAGAGAGAGAAGATGAGACGTATGAATGCTCTAATCATGCTTCTCAGAACCAGAGCAGGATTTTCAGTACTTTATCAATTAACAATGGCTGAAGGTCTCTACCCTGGCCAAAAGTTGGGTTGCTCTTCAATCCTGGTCCCATTCATATGTCTGGACAGTCTGGCAGTAAATCTTTTAACAGGAGTGCTGACATCCGAGTCCTACTTAACAGAGTCTGAGGCAGGTGAGATAACCTTAGAAAGAGATGCTTACTTTCCCCCTGCTGAGTTCTAAAGTGTTTCACTTTCCTTTTGAGGGACTCCCTCTAAGAGGCGATGCAAGCACAAACCACAAGAACACTAGGTACAGTATCCTAGCCTAAGAGCCAGCAGTATCAAATGTCCTTGATGTGCCATTATGTATCCTAAACTCTTCCATTTACAAAGGAACCCCTATATGCATCGGCTGATAGAATTGCAAATAAACTTTATTTTAAAACAAATAAAACTGTTGACAGAATATTTGGATCACATTTGAATTCTTAACAGATCGGCACTCAGTCCCTTTTGTGAGCAGCTGTTTGTCACTGCTGGGACAACCCTTTAGATGAGCCATTAGAATCCTTGAACTCCTGGTTGGTTGCAATGTCTCCTCCTCTACCCATTGCTGATAGCCTGAATCAGTCAGTAGTGATTGATTGGAAGATGGCTCGGGAATGTATACTGACGGTTCATGGAGATGTTTAACTTCCTTTGTCGCCGTTAGACAGCTACTCTATTTCCATGCAATACGGCTCCCATCCCGCAGCACAAATAAGCTGCATATCTGTAACCGTTGTTTTGGGGAAGTGAACCTTACAGCCTCAATGTGCCCCATCTGGGTTTACACCTGGTTGTTGGGTAGCTTCACCTGGCCTCAGTTGATTATCTGACTCTAGTTAGGTAGGTGGAGGGGCCTCTCCTCAGGTCTAAAGTACAATTGCTGGAGGATTTTCTATTAAATTGCCAGCCTGGTATGCCCATTCATACAAGTGATTGTGTCTAGACCACTGTCAAAACCAAAGGTGACAGGTAAGCAACTTTGTTTTCTCATGGCATTTCAGTGGGTGAAGCGTTTGTGCTGATTGGGAGTCCTGTTTTTTAAAAATTTGACAAGGTTTCAGAAACGTTGCGCATCAAACCACCAGGCACATCATCTATTGGGAAAGGTGCAACCATTCCTGATTATTTTCAACAAATCAAGAAGCTGGGCACACTTGTCATTGTAATGTAAACCAAATGCACTGTAAACTCAAACCATTCAGAAGGGGGCCACTTGACAGCTAAGCAGAAGACTGCACCATGTACAGTGCGACTTGGAAACATTGCCCATCGCTCATGCTCCGTTCTTTCTCTCTGCTCACTTAGCAGGTGGCCATGAGCCGCACCCAATTTGCTAGGGGTTAGGCCATTGCTCTAAAGCTTCCATACTGGTGTATGTCCACTAGGAAGCAAAGTAGCTATGGTGTAAGAGACATGGAGTATGCCCCAGGATTCTCTGTGACACTGCAGGGAGCTTTGGGAATGATTTGTGCTGGTTTAAGATGGCTCACTAATCATTGTCAAACCCCAGGGGATTTGTTGCACTGATTAAAACTGGCGCAGATGCTCCATGCACGTTGCTGGGGATTCACAGACAAGCAGGCAGCGGGACGGGGTCGATGACACATTTGGAATCCCAGATTTAGAAGTCAATTTGGAGCAGAGAAGAAACAGGAAGGGAAAGGGTTTTAAGACCCCCTTCCATGTCTTATCCAAATTACCTCCCCAACCAGTTTTTTTTTATTTTGTTGAAAAATATCCTACAATTGTCAAGGTTTTCTTACACATGTTTGTAACTTTAGTTAGATGCTAGGGGGGAAAACAAGCCAGAGCATCTCTCTTAAAATAAATTGCTCTGGACACAAATCATGTCCCAAAATAAATGCTAATTCAGTCTCTTCCTTGAAAATACCCTTGGGAAATTTTTTTAATGACACACATATGTTCAGTTCAAATGCTGCGAATGGTTGAGATATAACCCACACTCGGGGCCTCTAAAGAGTGGTATGTGTGCACACAACACCATCTGTATTTTAAAACATTATGTTGAATGGTGATTTCACTTTTACATATCCAATGTCTACCAGTGGGAGGTAGCGTGCAAGCATAATCCATCTATGGTTTCTCTTAAACAGAGCAGCTGCTGGGTAGCAGAACTAAACCAAGGTACGTACTCTCTACCACTGGATTCCTTAACAGAACGCCTTCAAGCATGTCAACAACCCACGACTGCATCACTCCAGTTCAGCAAGAGGGACTGAGCTGATGGCCTTTGTTGTGTTGCGCAGTGCAGCAAAACAGCACCTCCACTTCTAGGAGTTCTGCCAGAGCGCGTGGCATGGGCGTGTGGCATGGGCGTGTGGTCCTTTTACTGCTAAAAAACAGGAGGACCAGAGCATCATCTGCATGCTTAACATTAAAGTTATCTGCACTGCTATTTTGACGGTGTTTCAGTGACTGTTCTTCCATATGAATCTCTGACAATTCTATTAATACCGACAAGTGCAACCGGGCAGATAAGAGGGAGAACAGAGAATTCCATGAAAGCTGACCCATTGCTGTATGTACCTAGGAAATTGATTTCAGAGTGCAGTGGTATGCACACTTAGAAGTATTCATCCTTTAATATAATGGGACTTACTTCTGAGCCAACACGCATAGGGTAAGACTGTAAGGGAGGACTAAGTGGGAATATATAAACGTGTGTTTGAATTCATTTGGTCTCCTCTCTTGTTTACTAAAAGATATCTCTCTAATTTTCAGTTAAACAAGCACATGCACATGAAACAAGCCATACGACTTGCTTTTATTAGCACCATGGGCCTGTGCACCATGCAAAAGCAGCATCAATTGGATGATGCCAATTGTGAAATAATGTATCTGTGAGAAGTGTTGGTGTGGAATTGTCTCATCTAACTGCTACAGAACATTTTTAAGTCACATTTTTCTCAGTAAATACTAGTATGTAAAAATACATAGGATAACTCAGATTCAAAACCAATAAAGCAACAGATACAATTTCTAGGTCTCCTTTCTTTTTTATCTCTGTATCTCTCAGCTCTTTGTGTTACTTTAGGATGAACCAGTTAACAATTCACCTATAAAACAATACTGTTGCAATCCTAACTGCACTTACCAGTACTAGGAAGTTACAGTGTGTTTTTGAGTTAATAGGCTTGGGTGTAGAACGTTAGATCAATACTTCATAATATATTTTAGCTTAATGGATTTCTACCTTGCCCTTCCTGAAAGTGCTGTACATAGCTGATTTATTAATTCAGCACATCAATGAGTGGAATTGTGAGTGAGCAGCGTATAAAAAAATACTTTCATTCTGAAACACCACCATATACAAGGGGACATAGATTGTGTTCTCTGTGTTCCAGCATTTTCCAAACACAGCATTACATGCAGGAACATCATGCTATGACTTGTAAGGGGGAAACTGTACACTCTGTGGTAGTGTCTAAAAATGTCAATGAAGCCATCATGGCACCGAGATTCACTCATCTGTATTGAAACTCCACGGTGAAATCTAGTGAAATGGGATCACGATAATTATTTAACTTGCCACCTGGCCAAAATCTATCAGTTTATCAGGGGAGAGCAGCAGAAGGGCATGCACTCAACATATGGGGTGGGGGAGGCAGCAAAATTTAATGTGTCCCTGCCACTCATTCAACATGGCTACACTCTTATCACACTTTCCTGGGGGTAAGTCTTGTTGAACCTGATAGGACTTACTTCTGAGTAGACATGCATAGGATTGTGCTGTAAGTTGTACTTGCAGATAGAACCCGTCTCTGCCAAACCTGAAACGACTGCCTGAGGAAAGCTCTCCTCATTTGAGAGTAAGAATCAGGGCCCCAGTTCTCCAATGCCTGCAGTTCAGCATTTTGGGACTACCCAGTTTGAATCCCTGGCACTTCCAGTCTTCAGGGACCAAGGCTGAGAAAGATCTTGGCTTGGGAGCAGATGATGCTAGATTTGATGGCCCTGTATAAGTCAGCTGCATGTGTGGGCTATAGCATCATATGTTGAAATTTACTGTCAAATATAAAGCATATTGCTTTAGTGCAGTGGTTCTCAAACTTTTTAGACTGGAAGCCACTTTTTGGAATGGCACTTGTGTTGGGGCTCACCGGAAGTGATGCCATTAACCTGGAAGTGATGTCATAGCAGGAAGTGCCATCATCAAGCAAAAAGTGCTGTCAGTGTGATGTAATCAAATGACACCCCTAGAATGCAAACTGGCATTCTTGGACTGAAGTAAGTGCACAACCATAAAACACCTGTGACAGAAAGCAAAATTAGGACAAAATATTATTTTGTAAGAGCACTGAACTAAAAAAAAGATTTTAAAAAATTCCAACTGTTAACATGCACAAATGGAATATAGCAATAAGGTCTGCAGTTTCCAAGATGGCTTCTCCCAGCTTTCCACGACCCACCAAGTGGGTCCCAACCCACAGTTTGAATAACACTGCATTTGTGTATCTGTTTTAAATCTACCACTGTGTCAAAGGGAAATGGTCACTTGACTGAAATGGGACCAAGGAAGTTGTACTCTTTAAACGTTAAAGCTGCGCAGCCCACCCCATAGGGACTTAATTGTACGACGGCCTTGTACCGCGAGTCAACAGCATAGGTTTAAATGATATGCACATTCAGGAAAAAGGAAATAGCATTTAGGTGAAGTACCCGGCATATACAGAACTGTGCGTGCGCTAAAGATAAACAAGATAGATTAGAAGCAAATTTTGTTTTGCCCGAGGTGCTCTAAAGCAAACTTTCCCACTGCGGCTGACAGAGACAATCTGTATGTTAACCTGCCTGCTGAATTTGTAGTGACAACGTTTCCCTCGCAATATTTGAAACAGATTGTTTTCCTGGTGCAATCGCTTTGATTAACAATGGAGGCTTTACATAATACTGTAATAAGGAAAGCCAAAGGACACAACTATTAACTGCCCCTTTGAAGGATTTGTTCTGTTTAGAATTTAACAGTCAGGCCAATTTGTCTGCCTAAAACAGTGCTGCACAGGAGGGAGGCAAATGTTTTCATCAGCTTCAGCTCCATCTACGTGTGTCACGCGAGAGAGTTGGTTCTTACAGAGATAAGAATGTTCTCCAAGCCAGTAGTTCCCAAACTGGCCGGTCTCAGTCCACTAGCCAGGGAAGCCCTGTCTTTGCCCCTTAAGGGAAGGGGCAGGAGTGGCGGCAGTGGGATCACCACCATTGTGCCATTGCCAGGAACAGAAGGTTTTCCTAAAACTTAACACAGCCAGCGCAAGCCTCTGGGCGATGCAGGGAGCCCTGAAGACCCCTCAGTGGGGCTCCTCGTGCCTTGGAAAAGCTAAACATTGCGATCATGATCCCCTTCCAGTCTGCAATCGTGAAACCAGAAGTGGGTTGCAAGAGCTATTTTTAGCTTTTCTGCGGCACGGGGAGCCCAGCAGAGGGATCCACTGGGCTCCCTGCACTGCACAGACTTCAAGCATTTCCCAAACTCCCGGAGAGTTTCAAAATGGCTGATCTAAGCATCACTCTTGTGTTCCTGCAGTAACTTCCAATATACTTCTAAGGCTTCTTATGACGTAAAAGTCTCAGTTAGGGCTGCCAGTTCGGATGTACCCCAAAACCGAGCATTTCCGAGGTGGGGCTTGGTAACAGGGATGGCCCGTACAGGAGGCGAACTGAAGCAGCAGACGGACAGATGGACAGCTCATCTCGGTCCAGCTTTTCTCCACTGTCCCCCCTCCTCCTTCTACTCCCTGGACTAGAAAAGGAAGAGGGGTACAGAGAGGAAGAGGAAGTGTGGACGGGAGGAGAGTGCTGAGTAGTACTTGGGTGGTATTTGGCAAGCTGCCACAGGAGATCTTGGGCAGGCCCTGCTGGGTGATATCGCAAGGCAGGACTGGAAGCCAGCTCTCCCTCCCTCCCTGCCTCCCTCCCTCCCTCCTTTCTTATCTATCTTTCTATTTATTTTGCACAAGATTGACCATTCTTGTAAAATGAGGGGAGGGGGAATTCCAGTACTGGAGTCTAACAGAGAATGGCAGAACCCAGCAGTAAAAGGATTAAGATGGTGGTGCCAAATTGGCCTGAAATTAACTGCCACCAATTCCTCTGAGAAATTGCAGGGTTTTTTTTGGCAAGGGTGGTGTCAGGGCTTGGCCAGATGATTGGCTGAATGTCGGTGCCAATCAGAGGACCCACCCACTCTGGCTGAGCCCTGAGCCCTCATTCCTGGTGACAGTGGTAGTGCACAATGCACGTTAGGAGATGGATGGGGTCACCACATGAGGCCCAGTGCACAGGGGCGTATCTAGATAAAGTTGCGCCCATGGCACGCAATGAAATTGCAACCCCCCGCACGCAACGTCATGACGTCATGATGTCGTGACATCATGACGTTGCAGGGTGTGGCTTCTGCTGCCATGTGTCTGCAGAGCCAACACACACACACACACACACACACACACACAGACAGACAGACAGACAGACAGACAGACATAAACACACACACACACACACACAAACAGACCCAGCCAGGGAAATGCAGCCAGCTCTGCCGGCTGTCCCGTCCCGCCTTACCTCTTGAAATCCTGCATGAGGCGCCTCCAGGCCGTTGTGGACAAGGCGGGCTTGTGGTTATAAATAAATAACTCATACACTGGGCGGCCCAGGGGAATGGGAGGGAGGCAAGGTGTCAGGGCAAAAGCGGTGGCTGGGTAGCGAGTGAGGTGCTGAGGCGGCGGCAGCGGCGGCTCCCTGAGCGACGGCGGCCTCTACCACTCCAAGTGGTCCACTTGCGCCTCAGAGGAAGGGCGAGACAGGAGGAGGAGGCCGTGAAGGGTGGGGAGAGGAGGCGGTGCCAACCACATAATTGAGGGCAACAGGGTGCCTTAAAGTGGCCTTAAAGTGCCAGCGCTGTGGCAGCCGGAAAAGCCGGCAACTTTAAGGCTACTTTAAGGCGCCCCCGCAGTTTGCAGAGCTGGGGGGCACGGTGGCGGCTTCCTTCCCCGGGGCTGCCGCTCGGGCACTTTAAGTACTTGAGCGGCATGCTGGGAGGGGAGATGCCGGCGCGCCTCCCGGCTCGGGGCACAGGGGTCGCAAATTTGCGGGTGGGGGGTGGGGCGCCATGCCAACAGCACCCCCCATCTTATGGAGACCCAGGGCTCGAGCCCCCGCTGCCATACCCTAGTTACGCCTCTGCCAGTGCATCGTTATGCTGCAGGGCCCCCACCAAAGTGGTCCTAGCACAGCTTTTTGCCAAACTGGCACCCTGAGAGTGAATTGATTTCTGTGAGATTCAGGGATTTATACGGCCTTTCCTTGAGGCACCAAATGCCAGCGAATCTGCAGGGCCAGTTTTGGGGAGGCTGAAAGCTTCCACACGCAGCTCGGTGACACCTTTGTTGATCGGGAGGCTGGGCGGTGGGAGCAGCGGCAATATTTTACAGCTTGGCTGTAAAAGTCATTTTGTGGGTTAGATACTTTCTGTCTCCTTGGAATAAGGTGCAGGCTCTACATAACAGTTTGGGTAGATTGTGGGGCATTGGTGGGAAACGGGCTGGCCTTGTCTGCTCTCACACCATAAATAAGCAGCTACAATCACCTTTCTGTCACTAGGCGGAAGATTCATGGCCCCTGCTCCAGTTGCTCAGGCTCACACTTCTCTGCCTGGCTGCCGGAACTCCTCAGAGCTCCCAACAGCCTCCAACTGGTGCTTTTCCCGCAGTGGCTGCATATCCCTGCAAAAAAAGAAGAAAAAAGGCAGTGTTCTTTGGTGGCTTTACACTTCTCCATTCCTTTCTTCACTTGCCAGATTAGATCGCTAAATGCAAGGAGTTAAAAACAAGGCATCCCAAGGAGTAGCATCTGCACTCGGAAAAGGATCAGAAGAAAACGAGCCCTTTTCAAAGGAGGGCTGTTTTGCAGGGAAATGTTGTTGGCAGGATTCCAAAAGGAGAGATACTCCCACACGCTCTACAAGGGGCAAAAGGCATTCCTAATTATTCCTAATGCTGGTGGGCACACTTTCCCCCATGTTCCAAATCCATCTCCAGAATCAGGAATGAGCTTTTAAAAGAGAATGAGCTCAAAATACAAACTTCCCCACTTGAATAGCTTGACGCCATTTTGAGTAAGGTTTGGCCCCCTTTGAGTTGAACCTGATTTGAAATGGTGCTCTCTCTCTCTCTCTCTCTCTCTCTCTCACACACACACACACACACACACACACACACACACACACACACACACTGCAGTTCCCCTGTCAGCTCCCTTTCACCAAGAGTCAGGCAGGGCTGGCCTTAAGCCAACGTGACCAATGTCATCACATTGGGCCCATGCTTTGGGGGCCCCCGCACCAGTGTAGTGAGCAAATTGCCTGCTGCTGCAAATGGGATCTCTATGGGCTGTAGACCAGTGGGGAGAGCAGAACAGCTTTCCCTGGGGCCCTCCCACCTGCCCCTGCCTCCGAATGGCTGAAAACAGGCCTCCTGGAAGCAGTTGGCGGTGATGTCATCATGTCACCACTAACTACTTCCAGGTGCCATGCGCAGTACCATAAGTGCATTTCTTGGTGTGTGGGGGCCCCGCAGGGAGGGTGAGGGGCCCCACGTGAATGCCCCGCATTGGGCCCTGCTGCTCCTAGAGCCGGCCTTGGAGTCAGGTCCAGTGGTATAGTGTTAACATTTTCAAGTGCAGGAGCCTGTTATGACACCCTCCAGTAGCCACACCCCAGGCCACACCCTAGTAAGATCAAAAAATGTGTCCATTGAAGGTTTCCTTCTCCTGACACACACTCCTATTTTGAAATATAGTACAGTTCTAGCTCAGTTCATCTCAAACATTTGGACTGGGTTGCAATAGTTCTTTAAACAAATGTATAAAAGCTCCTTCCAAAAATGGAATTTAAAAGTGTCCTGAATGAATTAAAAGGTGTTTTAGAGTGCCAGGCTCTGTATGATTGTGCAAATGTAAGTCCTACTGTGTCCAGTAGAGATTATTGCCAGGTAAATTTGCACAGGATTGTTGCCACAATGTAAGATGCTATGTATTGTCTCTCAGGCAGCATTTGGGAAAGACAGTGGCCATATACTGTACCATTAATCTATGCACCCAGGCAGATTTCTCAGTTTGCCTTCTGCTGAGCCTGATGTTCCTTCCTCCAATGAAGGTCCCTTGGAAAAAGTTTCAAGGGCAGCATCTCAGTGTTCCTGCTGATGACATCACCACTCCTGAAATAGGAGAAGTACCAGATATCTTACCCCAACACACACACCCCACACACCCACTCAACACCAGTTTTGACACACACACACACACACACACACACACACACACACACACACACACACACACACACACCCCGCCCCAAGTGATGCAGTATGCACTCCATTGGGGTGGCTGCATTGGCATTATGGGAAGTAGGTAGGATTGGGCTGCTTCTTGTATTAATGCCTTTGGCTATGGTTTTTATCAGCTGCAATCTTTGTCTGATCTGTTGTTATTTATTGTATTAATATTGTGGATTTACGATGTTTTAATTATGTTGCAAGCCACCCATATTTATAAATATAAATAATATAACATGAATACTATATTTAAGTATAATTATATTTGTATAAATCCCTAAAATAAAAATGAATAAATACATCCTTTAAAAGGTGTTGGTTTTAAACCCATACCAGGTAAGGCTGTTCCTGCCCGATGCAGGGAAGTGGCAACAAGATGCAGGCATATTGTTGTCTTGGATGCTCCCTGAGGCTTCTGGTGGGCCACTGTGAGATATGGGAAGCTGGACTAGATGGTCCTTTGACCTGTTCCAGTAAGGTTCTTCTTATGTTCTGATATCCCCCCCCCACAAGCAGGACTGCTCCCTTTACACAGCTTCATGATAAGCTGAAACTTAGCAGACTTAGAGCACAATCCTAAACTAGAGTTAGGCTGTGTAAAGAGCAAAAGAAGGATAGGCCATGATCTGACTCCATTTTGTCAGAATACCTCCATTTTGTAGAAAGAAAAAAAAAGAGCTAAAGTTGTTAAGGTACCAGCTAGTGATAATCAGCTCATTTCCTGAGGTAATTTCATCAGGAAGTATAATTTCCTATTTTTTTTTTCTACAGAAAGGTGTGAGGTCATAGCTAGGGTTAAGAAGGAAGTACCTAATCAGGAAGATTCCATCCAGCTAGTGCTGCAATTAAGAAGATTTTGCACAGCCAAGACCCACCACTTAGAATTAGTGTTTTGTTTACATAACCTTTTCTGAGCAGGATGGAACCTCCAAACATCCCATCAGGAAGAGGTCTGACCTTTATCCTGATTGGATAATTAATTATACTAGAGGGGATATAAAGATACCCAGTTTTGGGGGTACAGACACACACACCATCAGACCTTCAGGATATCATCCGACCATCAAGATCCATCAGAGAAGATCATCAGAGCAGGCGCCCACTCCGAGGCCAGGGACAGCCGCGGGGTGAGTGGAACAAAAGCGGAAGTGCACGGATGGGCTGCCAATCAAACGGTAGTCCCGCCTAAGTCCCACCCTCCGTTCCCCCAGGTCATTTGTAGATCCCATTGCTGTTTGTAACTACTTGTTTATTAATAAATCATAGTTAATCTGTAAGCTTTGTGAGTATTTGGAACCACGCTAAATTCAGTTTTGCTGCTTGGGCATTCTACCAGTTTACCAGTTAAGTTTTATAGCTTTGGATAGGTCCCTGTAGTCAGGGCTAGTGTAGCCTGTGGATTTAAAAAGTTAAGAGGCTGTTTATTGCTGTTAGAGGCTGTAACTCTTAACTATGGTCCCAGGCTACTAGCAGAGGATGTGTGCCTTGTTGCTTTGGCTTGTAAGTGCTTAAGGACACACTCTGCTGAACGTTCATAACTCATATGGGCCCTCGGCTGGTTGTAGGGCATATGAGCCTGTGAATTACAGGCCGGCATAAGCTAAGCCAGCAACGTTTGGCCAGCACAAGGGCCATCATAAAGTGTTTTTGGACTACTCTAGGAGTCAGGGAGGATGGCTCACGTCTGTGACGCTGAGAGTGGTCCAAACGTACTTTACGGTGGCCCTTGTGCTGGCCAAACTTTGCTGGCTTAGTTTATGCCAGCCTAACTCAGTTTAGGATTGCGCCCTTAGTGTTTTCTGGCATGGAAGTGCAATGATTGGAAAAATGTCACTGGTTGAATTTCTGCTTGTCATGTAGCTGTTCGAGCCACAGGGGCTCCACCAGACACCGTGAATCCCCCCAAACCCAGCAGTCTTGGTAATTCCTGGACTAGAGCTTCTTAAAGGAAAAGGAAAGAGCTCCTTGGACCGAATGTCAATAAGAAACAACCTGAGAATTAAAAAATAATAATTTTTGGCAGTAATCTGAAGACCATTTTCCCAAGGAGCCCTGCTTTTCAATAAGAGGACTAAGGGCTAAGAAGTGGTTTCTGGACTGCTGCCACTGGAAGCAGATGACTTGAAATATTGGCCAAATCCCAGAAGGCACAACCTCTGGGCTATTCATTAGTTGCTCTTTAAAATGGTTTTCAGGTGCCTTTTCATAAGAAGACATTTAATGTAGGAGGCATTTCCTGTGTTCACTGCATCGCTGTTTAAAGCTTATCATTTGGTTTTGAGGAATAAAGAAAACTTTTGTCATCACTGTTTTTCGTATGACCTGATCCTAGTTTTCACATTTTTCACCTGTGGTTTTGCTTTGCCTACATCTGTAGGTGACATGATTACCAAGATCTTCAACCTGGGGAGCCATTTTTCCAGTTCCAATGAGCTGGTGAGGTTTGGGACTGGCAAGAGGCAGCCAGCCCCAACTACTGAGCAGCAGAGGAGGTGCAGCTTCTGTGCTTGGTGGGATGGAAGGTTCTTTAACCCCTTTCCCAGGCCAACTGATTCTTCCATGCAAGTGTCCCTCCTTCCATAATTTCAACTTTGCCATAGGAAGGAGAGGTGGCTTGGGAACCCTGGCTTCCTCATAGAGTCTAGTTCTGCCCAAGGTAACTAATAATATAAGCAGTGGTGAAATTCAGCCAGTTCTCACCTATTCTGCAGAACCGGTTGCTAATTTTAGGTTGGGAGAGGGAAGAAAGGCAGCAGATGGCCCTGAAGGCCGCCCTGAAGGACATAGAACTGGTTGTTAATTTGACTCCCACCACTGAATATAAGCCTTGCTTGATCATGCCAAAGGCCTGTCTAGCCCAGCCTCCTGTTCCTCACCGTGGTCCGCTAATGGCCTCCAGGAACATAAGAACATAAGAAGAGCCCTGCTGGATCAGGCCAAAGGCCCATCTAGTCCAGCCTCCTGTATCTCACAGCGGCCCACCAGATGCCCCAGGGAGGCATGAGACAACAAGATGCTTGCATCCTGTTGCCACTCCCTTGCACCCGGTACCAGTAGCCCACATGACGGACAGAACGCTCACCTCTCTCATGCCACAACTTCCCTGCAAGAGATCAGAGAGAAGGTGTCACTGAAACGGGTGGACAAAGAGAAGAGAAGCAGCCTCCCCCGCCCCGTTCTCCCTCTCAGCAAGTTGGCAAAAGAACACGCAACAGAACAGCAGGATGGAGCAGCTATCAGACAGATGGGCTGGGGGGAGTTGTCTTTTTGCTGCCCTACCAAGAAAGGCTGGCTTTGGGCAAGATTACCTTTACAGGAACCATGGAGATTCTCCTGAAACAAGACTCATTCATCTGCACACTTTAAAAATTGCTTTTAATTTTGCTCTTCACTGATTTACCTGGAACCACCCAGTAACTATTGCAGACACTGCAATGCGCTGGGAAAGTGGCCCCTCCCATTCACTATCGGAGTAGGTTTGCAGATCATCCTCTATCCTTTTTAATCTAGAAAATGATATTTTGCCAGTACAGTTAGTAAACTGTAAACATAGGAACAATCTGAAAATCATTTCCGCATTTGGAAAACTGTCTGAATTTTCTTCTGGAATATTATTTAATGCATGGTGGCTGAAATTTTCTTTTTTGAGTTGAGCTTGTTTGATGTACAGGTGGAAGTGCAAGCATTTATTGAGTAGCCCAGGGCCATTCAAACTCTGGCCTGTGGGCTGGATCTGGTCCGCCAGAATATTCATTCTGGGCATAGCACAGTGATAGCAAATCCTGACCATTCAAAGTGGGCTATAGGCCATGATGGGTTGTGCAACCTGCTTACATTAGTAGTAGGCTACTTCAGAGTACCGGGTGCAAGGGAGTGGCAACAGGATGCAAGCATCTTGTTGTCTCGTGCCTCCCTGGGGCACCTGGTGGGCTGCTGTGAGATACAGGAAGCTGGACTAGGTGGGCCTTTGCCTGATCCAGTGGGGCTCTTCTTATGTTCATAAAGTGCAGCAACCGGTTTTCATGCTTTGTGTTCCCAGAGCCTTGCACAAGGGAGCTGCTTCCCAGGAAATTGGGGCGCCGAGCTGCCTGGGGAAATCAGGAGCAGGCACAGCTCCCTGGCATGGGGCTCTGCGCTAATAGCATGAAAACTGGTTGCTGTGCACCGGAATGGTAAGGCTTTGCCACCCCCCACTGTGCTGAGCCCAGAATGACAATTTCAGCAGACCGGATCTGGCCCACAGGCCAGAGTTTGGAGACTGCTGGACTAGACTTGCATCTTGCACCGCGATACTCTTGCATTGGCACCTCAACACCATTTTGAATGCTTGCAGGTTCACCAAAAATGAAATTTGGTGAACCTTGGTTGCTTGCAGGTTCACCAAAAATGAAAAATTGCCAGCTACTCTTCCCTAGACGATTGCTCTTCTGTCGAGGTTGGCTTCAAGAGCATCTGTGACAGGGATAAATGAATTTACCCCAAACTTGTCTCTTGGAGAAAGTCAGTCTAAGGTTTCAGGTCCTGTCCTGAAGCACCTGAACTGTGATTTTCTTTTTGTACTCTCTGCCTTCTTTTGACAGTTTTGTACTTTATATCCAGTAAATTTTGTTCACATTTTGGATTAGTCCTTACACATTATTTTGGCCTAGGCGCTCCCCTTGTTTTTATTGTTACAAATGAAATAAAATTTATGGTAAATTGTTATAAAAAATTTTGGCAGGAGGCTGAGCCCTCCCTAGATTACGAGGCCTGGGACTGCAGCCCCTATGTAAATCCAGCACTGTGGATATACTGTATCTCAAGTCGGTTAGACACCAAAGAGTTAACTTTTTTCTACCAAAAAAAAAAAAATGAATTCATGATAAAAACCTGGTAGGTTGGAAACCTCCTCCTGTGAAAACAGGAGTAATTCAGCAGCTGTAGAGCAGGACATTTGTTATTTCCAGGAAAACCCTTTGCCATTAAATGATGGAAAATGCATAATGCAAAGGAGCTGAAGATGCAGCCGGAAAGAAGAGCGCCTTGAGATTCACTTCCTTTTCTCTGGTAGGTGAATTGCTAATTCTAGGGCTTGACCCTGACACTGGCAAAAACTCCCTTTTACAAAACTTGGTCTTTAACGGCATGATGAATGTGGCCTCTAGAATGCAAACACACCTTAAACTCCTCAGTTATGTCATAATCATATGAAATAGTACAGAGGGATCTGTGGAGTATGTCTCTCAAAACAGCTTCCACTCACTTCTGAATAGAAGCTATGAAGAATCTGAACATTTACCGACACAGAATTGTTCTGTTCTGTTTTATAACCCCCATCTTTTTTAGAAGGCTTGGCTCAACCTTTCGGAATTTCCTTGTTTAGGATGAGTTTTCTGCGCCTGCTGTAATGAACAATACTGTGGTTTTAGTCTTTTCCTTGAAGGAAAGCATCATGGAAGTCTTTCTTTCATCTATGGGTCATCTGTTGTTTAGAACGAAACAGTTAATGGCGTGGAATGTTTGTTTCCCTGGTCTAAACAACGGAAGACCAACATTTTATGATTGCATAAACCACCATTTGATCTGACTGAAAACATCACGCTTCAGTTCTCTGTTGTGTCAGATGGATAACATCATCCTGTTTTATCGAGTCTAGATTTTTTCCCCTTGCTTTGCTGGTTTGTCTTCTAAAGGAGTTTATTTGTAAGATACTATTTTTCTTAGTCCATTGTGGGCAGCTGGAAAATACTATTAAAGTAATTTCATTTAAACTTCAAGCAGATTAGAGAAGAGATGGGGGGAAAACGCACACCATGCATTTTAATTTAATTTAATAGGAAACAGGGCAGAACAGTGTTCAATTATTTGTAATCAGCAAACACTGTTTATTAATTTAAAAAATTGTATCTTATTTGACAGCATTATAATCTGAATCTCCTGTAACTAATATGGAATTTGTTGTTTTTCCTCCATTGTATAGTTAAAAGGGAATGGCCCTGCCTTTTTTGATTTCTCAGTTTTAATGGCTTCAGGTTATTCTTGAATGCAATAGTCCTGCCTTGTTTTAGGATGAGAACAAACAGCCCAACTGAAAACAGCTAAACATTCATTCTTGGCAAGTATGAAGTGGGCTGAAATTGACTCATTGCTCTGTTGGAAAACAGCATACTGATATGTCAGCTGATGGAAACAGATTCTCAATTATTTGTGGGGTGGGGTTGGGGAGGAACCTCTTGACTTTAAAAACAAGGTTGAATACATATTTTGAACTTATCATAGATTCCAAGAACTAAGTAGTGTTGTGTTAGTAATGGCCAGCAAGGATTAGTGTGAATGGAAGGAAAAAAACATAGAAATGTTCTATTTCATAGAATCATAGAGTTGAAAGGGATCCACAAGATCATCAAGTCCAACCCCCTGCCAATACAGGCAGTCCACAACTGCACAATCTCTGTTGCATAGATAGCTATCCAGCTTCAGCTCAACAACAGAGTCTACCACATTCCCAGGCATACTGTTACACTGCTGAACAGTTCTTGCCATCAGGAAGTTCTAACGTTTAGGGAGCAATCCTAAGCTGCACTGGAACAGGCAGGCCTGCGGGCCTGTGTTCTAACCAGCGCAGCTTGGGAGGATGCTGGACCCTCCCCTTGTGCCCTTGCTCCAGGGGAGGCTCCAGCCTTCCCTATGGGTTCCTTGGATCTGCGCCCATGAAATCATGAGCGCAGGTCCAAGGAAGCTGTGCAGCCTGAATTGGGCTGCCTACTGGCCTGCCCAGTTCCATCTTTCTGCCCACCCTCCCTCTTCCCAGAACTGCCCTTGCGCCAGCCTAGTTTGGCTGGCACAAGAGTGGCTCTCCACCTGCGCTCTCAGGCCGACACTCAGGCGCACCCCAACATCGGCGCTACTGACGTAGTGCCAACGCAATGATGTTGCGTCGGTGCTATGTCAAGTTGAGGATTGCACCCTTAGAGCACAATCCTAACCTGGAGTTAAGCTGGCACAGTTAGTCCAGCAATGTTTGACTGGCACAAAGGCCACCGTCAAGCATGTTTAGACCACGCTCGGAGTCAGGGAGGATGGAGCACGTCTGTGTGCTGGCCTCTCTTACTCCAAGAGCGGTCCAAACATAGTTTACTTGTGCCGGCCTAACTTTGCTGGACTAACTGTGCAGGCCTAACTGCAGGTTAGGATTGCGCTCTGAATTGAAATCTCCCTTGTTATAATTTAAACCCATTTGTTCTGGTCCTACCCTCAGGAGCAACTGAGAACAGATCTGCTCCACCTTCCACATGACAGCCCCACAGATGTTCTCATATCTCCCCTCAAGTGTCTCTTGTCCAAACTAAACATGGCCAACCCCTCCAACATGCCCTCCTAATGCCCCTTCCAGTTGCTCCTCTTTTCCTTTGCAATGATCATTGTACTCCTCTTGATCACCACCAGATGACTGTTGCATCAAGTGGGCCACTGTATGTGTGAATGAGCCATGACTACTACAGTTTGTTGCACTGAAGCAGGAAACAACTCCCAGTGTAGCAACATCAGTAGTTGCTGTTGTGCCAGAGCTGAAATCTAGGGAAGTTTCTTATAATTGACAAAAAAACCCCTCATTTTCTGCTGTTGCAACAGGAGTATTCCGCTGCAGTTCGGTGGCGCAGGCTTTCACAAGGCCCACAATGGTTACAGCAACACTAACCCAACGCACCCATTTTCACCTGTAAAGCACAAAATTTGTATTATTATACATTCATTTTTGTAATAAAGTGAGGCCCACAAAGGCTCAAATAGGCTACTTTTCTGTGTATTAAAAAATCTGTAGTGTATGGCTATGAATACAGAAATCTGTTTTTGTATGAATTTGAGAAAATCAGATTTAAAAACTTAATGCAGATTTTTGTAGTGTATATTTCTACTTCATCTATAATTTCCTGAGATTTGTCAATTTATCAAAAATATGTTTACTTCACCTATCCCCTTTCAGAAGGAAGCGCCCATAGTAGCTTGCAACAATTAAAAACTAAAACAATAAAACAGCCACTTTGAACAAAACAACACAAAGCCAGCACAAAGGAGGGAAGAAAACACCAGCAAAAGTACAACAGAGCAACCCCAACTAAACCCCATAAGCCAGAGAAGCAATGGGCTTTTCACAGTACGTTTCATAGCAGCTTCCAATCTAAGCAAAACAAGTGTACCGGGTAGCAACAAGCAGATGACTGCTGCTTCCTCGTTTTGTAATGAGCTTTTCCTCTCAGCAGCAGCAGCAGGAAAAGCAAACTCGTTGGGAAACAATGGGCAAATTTTTGTCCTGCTTCCTCGGGGATATAAGGAAAATAGCTTGCAATGCGCTATAAAGAATGGACGGGAAAATGTGTTGACAGAAAAAGGCACTTGACATCAAGACAAGGAGAGCCCTCACAAGCACCTGCAGAAAAGCCATTTGCCTTCCTGACGTTGGCAGCAGAGTGAGTGCGTGTGCAAGGGCGTTGCAGAAAAGCACAAAACATGGCAGAACACTTTGCTTAGTCCATAAATCTGCTACGGGAGTGCAAAAGGTGTGCCAACAAAGCCCTGTTTGGACCAGCAAGCAGCTGTTAGGAGTGTGTGCTGAAACTCCTAATCTTGACTTCAGCCAGCTGGGGGAGTGTGAGCATAAGCTTGGGTAACTCCTGGCATTAAGGAGCCATTCATCAAGAGGGAGAACAGAAAGGCAGGATAGCCACATCCCAGTAACTAAACACATCTCATGAGAAGTAGTGCTTAGGTTTGACAGCTCTACAAGCTGCAATCCTATACACACTTACTTGGGAGTAAGTCCCACTGAATTCAATGGGGCTTACTTCTGAGTAGACATGTATAGGATTGTGCTGTCAGTCTAGAAAAAAGGTGCCTGAGGGGGGCATGACTGAGGCGTACAAAATTATGCATGGGATGGAAAAAGGGATTTTCTTCTTCCTCTCTCACAGCACCAGAACCCAGGGACATCCACTAAAACTGAGTGTTGGGAGAGTTAGAAACAGATAAAAGGAAATACTTTTTTACCCAGCGAGGAATTTAGCTGTGGATCTCCTTGTCACAGGGGGTGGTGATGGCATCTGGCCTAGGGGCCTTTAAAAGGGGATTGGACAGATTTCTGAAAGAAAAGTCCTTTGTGGGCTATAGGCCATGATGGGTGGTGCTACCTCCATACATTAGTAGTAGGCTACTTCAGAATGCCAGGTGCAAGGGAGTGGCCACAGGATGCAGGCACCTTCTTGTCTCGAGTGCTCCCTGAGGCACCTGGTGGGCCACTATGAGATACAGGAAGATAGACTAGAGGAGGCCTTTGGCCTGATCCAGCAGGGCTCTTCTCATGTTCTTATGACAAAGCTGTGAACCAAGCTGCTTCTCCTGTACATGCTGATGGGACAAAATGGATTTAAATCCTAGTTATTAACTTTAACCAGCTTATGGTTTTTTGGCTGGTGAAGAGCTTATTCCCACTTTTCCACTCTGCTCCCAACAGTATTTGTTTTTAGCTGTGACTAGGATGCTGGGTGAGAGTTGCTCTGTTCCCTTGTAAACCTCAGTGAGAGCAAAACCCAACCTCCATCCTATTTCTCATCAGGCAGTGTGATGAATTGGTTCCTGGTGGTGATTTCTTCTTCCTCCGCAGAAGGAAGCGTCTGGCCATCTTGGCTTCCCCCAAGTCTGAATCATTTGGTTACAGGCACACCACATCACACAGGCTGTTCTGTTTATAGGGCTATTCTATCTCCAAGCAGCCAAACATTCTTTATAAACAAGAAGTATGTATCCCAGAGGCCTTGAGTTTGATTTTAATGGGACTGTAGCCCTTGCTCAAGCAGAAGTAGCATTCTCCCTTGTGAATCATTTTGATGTTTTCATAATTATAATACATAGACTTCTAATCAAAGACTGGAATTAGTACTAATGAAGATATCCTTTCATTGTGGAGTGCCATGGAGTGCCATGCCCAATTGTGGAGTGCCATGCCCAATTACACAATGGGCATGTGGAACAAGATTAAATTCTTCTCCTGGATTGTGTAGCAGGACATTTTATTAGCCTCAAATCTTGGGTTATTATTGCTCTGAGTGTTAATAACTTAGAGACATACCTGACATATCAAAATAGACATACTATGCATGTCTACTCAGAAGTAATTTCCATTATAGTCAATGGGTCTTACTCCCAGGTAAGGGAAACGATTGTAGCCTTAGCCTTCACTTTTAGATCAACAGTCTGTAGCTCATGGGACAGGAATAGATGCAAAAGCATCAGGGGTTGGCTGAGATGGGCATCAACCCAAGACTCCATTCCTATCCAAGGGCCCACTTGATGACCCCTAAAGCCAGTAAGGGTTCATGCTGTCTGCACTCATCCAGAAGTCAAATCCATGCATTTCTATTGAACTTTATCTGGGATTAGGGTTGGACTGAGTGGAAAGAATGGAAGTGTGAGGTCAGTGGCGTTGCGAAAGGGGTACAAAACAATGAGTCTTTTACGGCACCTAACCATGCCGTGTAGTTGACCCTTCCCTCTCACTGCCAGAGCCAGTGCAGGCAGTGAAACCAACCCAGAGGCAGCAGGAGGGGCTGCCTGGTGCCATAAAAGACGTTGCATTTTGCAGTTCTCTAGTGATGCCACTGTGTGAAGGGAATGCGACCCACCTTGAATGTCACTTTTAGGGTAAAAAAGTGGGATATAAAAATTTTAATGAATAAAAACCTCTTAAGTATAGTGGGAGAGGGTGACCAGTGGGGGGCTGTTAAGATGTTGCTGTAAGCATGGGCATTGTTCGTGTTTACAGCATGTTTGGAGTGCACTGGCGAATTCTTCCCATGTGCCAATGCACTCTGGAGTCCTGCCTCCCCACCCCGCATTTTTAGTGCATTACTTGGGGAGACGCTGCATGAGGAAGGAAAGTCCTCGTTCTGATACTGAAAGGCTCCAAAATGCAAACGGGAGTGTTTTGACCAGCACCCTGTTAACCGTACCAATCTGTGGTCTTAAGGATTGGTCCTTGGTTTGCATCGCTTACAGAAACCATCCTTAGTACAATTACAACCCGAGATTCATTCTCCAGAGTTTGGATAGTGCTGGTATCTCATGTCTTTTTGTGCTTGTGTGGGCTCCTCTTAGCCTTTGGTCTTTCTAAAAATGTCTGGCTCCAGCTGATTTTGATTTTTGAAATGTAATACCTGTTATTATTGACTTAGGACTGACTTTAAAAATACGGCTGGGCTTATTATGGACAGTCCTTAGAAGAAAAGGTTTCGTCCCCTGGGTGGTGAGTCATGTGCAGGATTGGATTCTCCAGCAGGCAACACATGACATTCTTTCAGTTACTAGATGAACAGCCCTTTTTACATAGACAATCTGAATAAACAGATGCCTGGGACTGACTAGCTTTTGTGTTTTGACTCTTATCTAGGCTTCTCTGATTCAGCTGCTTTGGCTTTCTGATGTGGACTGTGAATAGACAGGGAGCTCAGCGGCGTAGCTAGGCCATTTTGCACCTGGGGCTACTTAATTTTTTACACCCCCCGTGGCAACATTATTAATTAATTAATTAACATTTTATACCTGCAAGGAGCTTCCTCCAAGGAGCTAATGGTGGTGTGCATTTCTTTGGTCATCGCAACAACGCCTGCACAGGAAGTGAGGCTGAGATAGTAATAGTCATGATGGTATATTATTCCTTAAAACCACAATTTTAAAAACCACAATTTTTACAAAAGGTTTTATTTTCTATTTTTACTTTTTTGGCCATAACTTTTGATAGAATAGAGATATTACACTCTGGGTTTTTTCCCCCATTGAATTCCAGGTAGAATTCCACATCTAATTGGTATACAGCATGACCATATTATTCCGTAAACTCGCGATTTTTAGAATTTGGGGTTCAGTGGTGACACCCCCTGAAGATGGCACCTGGGGCACTGTGCCCCCTGCCCCATAGGTATCTACGCCACTGAGCTCCAGAGAAATGTTAACCAAGTTTGAGGTTCAGACATATCAAATGATTCCTCCTAATTTCTCTTGAGATTCAAGGTGCAATCCTAACCTGGAGTTAGGCCGGCACAAGGGCCACCAAAGCGTGTTTGGACCACTCTCGGAGTCAGGGAGGATGGCGCATGTCTGTGTGCTGGCCTCTCTGACTCCAAGGGTGGTCCACTTTGCGATGTCCCTTATGCCACCCAAACTGTGCTGGACTAATTTCAAGTTAGGATTGTGCGCTCAGTCACCTTGAATACAGCCACTGAGGAACTACTTATACTCCTCTGTGCCTAGGGCCATATATAATGTGTCATGCATCTTTTCTGAACATACCTATTGAGTGTAATATGTGCGTATTTTAAAAGCCCACTTTTTTTTCTCAAGGCAACTGCTTGCAGACCGGTGCAATTGCTACATAGTGGTTACTGCTGCTCCTAACGCATGATAAAGGGTTGGGGCTACCTGCCTGTATTGCCTAGTTGCTATGTCAGAAGGATTGTATTGTGAAATGATCAGGAGAATAGTTTATTCTGGCAGCAGCCAAGACTGGGGCAGGGGCTGGGAATAGCTAAAAAGACTGGAGAGTTTTGATTGAACAGTGGCTTGTGAAGATCACTGATCTCTGTACTCAGTAACCCTCCTCATATGTTCAGGATGTTCAGAAGGAAGAGAGGGAGTTGGAGCATGTTAGCTAGCCATGATCCCTGGGCCAACGTGCTTCTTGCCACCCCTGCAAGCACATTCTGTGCTCTAATCATCTCTCTTGCAGGGTTTTTTTCTTGTTTCTAAAGGGGGCCTTTCTTGAGCTCAAATACTCAAATAGAATTGTGCCCTTAGCCTTTTAACATCTCTGTGTAGTAGACTAGTTGAAGGATGGAGACCAAGGCCGCCACATAATACTTGTTTTATAAGAATACCTTTGGGCAGTGACTTTCGAAAGGGGGGGGAAAATACTGAAGCTCAAATCCTTTGGCCACCTCATGAGAAGAGAAGAGTCTTTAGAAAAGACCCTCATGCTGGGAAAGATTGAAGGCAAAAGGAGAAGGGGGCGGCAGAGGATGAGATGGTTAGATAATGCCACCGAAGCAATGAACATGAAATTGGGCGAACTCCGGAAGCTAGTGGAGGACAGTGAGACCTGGCGTGATGTGGTCCATGGGGTCGCGAAGAGTCGGGCACGACTTAGCGACTGAACAACAACATGTTCTCGGCAGAAGATTTAGCCGAGAGGGTTAATGCCTCTGTGTGCCTGAAGAAACAGCTGAAGATCTCAAGGTCGTGAGCTCGGGACTGCCGGAAGTCTCTGAGAGTGGCAGACCTTGCAACTGCGGCTGATTAGAAGCTGAGCTTCAGCTCCCTCATGGGAGGAGGAGTGTGCTGAAGGTCAGCTGCGTCTCTGGTGAGAGCAGGGAAGCATCAGCCAGCAGAAGACAGACGGGTGGCTAAAGAAAGAAGGCTAAATCCAGAAAGGAAGATCTGAATGTGTGTAGTTCTTGAAAGACAGAACATTCTGTAAATTGTAAAAGGCTTCGGGTTTATGAATAAAGTCTGCCCATGTAAACCGCCTTGAGTTGCAGTCACTGGAGAAATCTGGTGATCTTAAGAAAGGCAGTATATAAATACATGTATTATTATTATTATTATTATTATTATTATTATTATTATTATTATTATTATTATTATTATTATGTTCCCTATGTGCTTACATGACTTTCCTGGTTTCCCAGAGGCAGTGGCATTCCTACGGGGGGGGGGAACGCTAAGTGTTGCAGGAGCTTGAGCACCTGTGTAATGTTGCCTCTCCCTCTCGCCTCCAGATCTATTCGCGGCTCAGAGAGCATCTGGAGGTGAGGGAGAGGGGCTACATTACTACAGGAACTCAGGATTCAGCATCACTTAGCATTCCCCCCCTCTTTCAAAAGTCACTGCCCAGAGGTATTCTTATAAAACAGGTATTATGTGGCGGCCTTGGTCTCCATCCTTCAACTAGTCTACTACACAGAGATGTTAAAAGGCTAAGGACACAATCCTGACCAACTTTCCAGCACCCAGGTAAGGGCCATGATGCTGAAGGCAGAGAACAAACTTTCCCTTACCTTGAAGAGGCCGCCGTGATTCCTAGGGTGCCGCAGAGTGAAGCACATGCCCCATTGGCACAGTTATGCCAGTGCTGGAAAGGGGGAGGGCTATGTGGTTGTTTTTGCTTGTGCCAAGGTTGTAAATAGGCTTTTTTTCTTTCTGATTCACTTTGCTATTGGAAAATGGCTGAAAAATAACCCAACGTATTGCTGCATTCTCAGGAAAGCAGCAGTTCTGGCATCATGACGACAACATTTCTGGCCATGACAGCACTTTTGGCGGGTCCCAGAGAGATTGTTCTAAAAAGTGGGTCCTGGTGCAAAAATGTTTGAGAACCACTGCACTATATCAAACCCCATGTTACACTGTGTTCAGAAATATTGTTCGGTCTCTTTGTCTTGTGTCTTAAGATAGTCACTGCTTTCCTACAGGTTCTTCTGTTCCTCCTTTCTGGGTCATTTGGAGGGTCATTGTAGTCTATTTCAATAGCCCATTGTAATTGTTGCGTAACAAATCTCCTCAGCACTCTTGTTGCACCAACACACTTCCCACTCCAATGACTGTGAGGACCTGACTGTGTTTCTTACAGCAGAAGGGCAATGAGGCAATTATGAGGTGAGTGGGTTCATATGACATCATCACATTCCTGGAGCATTAGAAGATATGCACTAATCCTCTTGCCTGATGTTCTTCTACCTTAGATTAGTGCTGATCAACTGATAGGCAGTCCTGACTCTTGCCAAGTTTAATGGTCTGACCTTATGAAAAAGCTGGTGTACCGAGGCTGTTTTCACAAGTGACACTTAAATCAGTTGTTCTACTTCCCACATCTGTAATTTGAATGCAAAACAAACATTGCTGAACCTCCTGTGTGCTTGCTACCGCTACGGGGAAAGCCGACATCTGGAAGTACCATAAGATCCCATTCACATGGGAGCGTCTCACACTCCTGGTTTGACTTCTCAGGGCCTAGACAGAACACTTCTTGTTAAATGTCTCTCTACTCAATTCTTTCCTGTGAACTTAGTTGCATGTACAAGTTGCCCTTAAAAGGCCTTCTTCATGCCGCTTGTGAGAATTCCTCCAGAGAGTAATTCATAGGCTCATATGCACAAATCCCAACACCTCTGCACTGCACTGAAGGACCAGCTTTGAATATTGCACTGTTGCCCTGTGCTTGCTTTGGCTGAGATCGGCAAAACCCAGCTTAGCTATTCTCGAATTAAAGTAATCATAAATAAAATGAATAATGCCAGAATGTGACTTTTAGCAAATGTACCCTCCACCCTCACTGCAACCAGGGTCAGTGCCAGACTTCTGTGCCCATAGCCTTCGTGTGAGAGTAGTACAATTACCCTCTTGGAACCCACCATGGGGGATGAATTGCCAAGGCAACCTGGAGCCAGTCTTGACAGCAACAAGAGCTGCAATCTAGTCCTTGCATGAAATTAAGGAAGGAAACATATGTTAAAGAACAGGAACTACTTCAAAAGAAATCATACTGTGCATACGGAACACCAAAAGAGAAGGGACTGCTAAAATGGATCACATTAAACTTCTAGGGCAGTCATTTTCAATCAGAGTGCTGTGGCAGATTGACGTGCCGCAAATGGTCCACAGGTGTGTGCTGCAGGAACTTGGGTGGGGGTCATTTCTTAATAGCGCCATTGGGGGATGTGAGCCCCACACCAGCAGTGTGGTGTGCCTTGTCAGTGGTCCAAACCTTGATAAGTGTACCTTGACAATTTTAGCACCTTGTCACTGTGCCATGAGGTGGAAAAGGTTGAAAATTGCTGCTCTAGGGAAAAAATGCTATTTTTAGAAAAGACAGTTCAGTCTTGGAATAGAAAACAACTTTTAGAAAACAACTCCAAAGCTTGCTAAGGACTTGGATCATGTGCCCAGAGAATCTGTTCTTTCAAGGGCTGCCTTGTTCATTGCACTGCTGAAATGTACAAAATCCCAGGCCTGGATCATCACTTATTGATCATAGACGTATACATGGATGAATACAATACAGAATGCCCCCCCCCACACACACACACACAGAGAGAGAGAGAGAGAGAGAGAGAGAGAGAGAGAGAGAGAGATGTTTTAATTAATTCCCCTTACCATGTTGTGCAGCAGCCATCCCAATAGGGCTTCTTAGATCTGCAGCAGCAAAATTGCTGGCCCAAATCTGAAGGGCCTGGGAAAGGCTGACTGAGCAAAGAATGGGGGGTTAGATCCAGCCCATGTGAGCTGAGATGGTTCCACCCCCTTCCTAGGCCGGCCTGCCCATGGATCCACCCTTCCCCCGCCTTTCCCAACCAGCTGTGCTGGTCTCCCTCGACCTTCCTGGCAAAGGTCTAGGAATCGGCATGGGGAGGCCAGCGCACGTCCTTGCACTGGCCTCCCCAACTCTACAGGCACATTTGCAACACTCCTGAGAGACTTTTCTGTAGGATTATGCTCTAAGTAATAGCTGCCATCCTATGCAATGTATAGCAGTCCTAATGGAGAGCTGCGACCAATGGCCCAGTAGGTTGAGGGAGCCAACAGTTGAAAAAGTTTGGGAACCGCTGGGCGATGGCAACAGAGATTCATAAAAGTAAGAGATGTTATGAGATTCACAAAATCAGAGATTCACTGAAAATGACTTAGAGTGCAATCCAAAACTGCACTGGATTGGAAGGCTGGCCAGCCTGTGCCATATCCAGCGCAGTATTTGGGAGGCTGAAGCCTCCCCCATGGCAAGGGCATGTTCACACCCTTATGGTAGGGGAGGCTCCAGCCTCCCCGGTGTTCTCCTTGGATCTGCACCTGCTAAACAGGAGGAGACCGTGTGGCCTGGTTGGGCTTAGGATTCAGCCTGCCCACACCCCACCATTTCCCCACCCAGAACCTCATTTCCCAGGCCCACTCCCATCCCCGTCCTGCCATGGCGCCTCCCTTGTGCTGGCCGGCTTCAGCTGACACGAGGGAGGCACTGCGTAGGCACAACGGGACTGGTGCTGCCTGCAGCGCCGGTCCCAATGCTGTAGCGCCAACACAGGGGTGCTGCTCAGCACTCCCACGTCGGCGCTCCCAACATTGCGCTGATGCTATGATGTAGTGTCAGTGCGACGGGCTCGCTAGGATTGCACTGCCCGTCATGGCATCAATTAATCAATTTGCAGGTGCAAAGGCACCAGATGGACCGAAGAACAATGCAGGTCATGTTTTCTTTATTTATGAGTTGCTTTTCCTGAAAAAGTTCACTATTAGAGCATAAGAGGCAAAACAATGTGAAAACTAGCGCGACAGCCCCAAAACGTACAGCCAAAAGTCATTCCAACTATCTTATCCTCTGAAAATTAAAACGTTGCTATGGTTTGTTAAGAGACAGGGAATTTAAGAGGCTTTAACTTATATTAAAGCTAACAGGGCAACTACATTGAGATGGAACCTTCCAGGTCTCCTTGACGTCCTCCATCATTATGGTGCTGCTCACATGGTTCCCTTTCTGGTGGAAGGTACTTGGAGAAGGCAGCTGATCTTGTGGAATGGGGAAGAGGGCCTGAGGATATGCAGGGCAGAGACTGTGGAGTGTTTGATAGGAAATCACATCACCTTGAACCGCTGCTTTCAGCTTGATTTTGCAACCTAACAATCCCCTTGTTGGTTTTCTGTCCAGGCAGCAGATGGCACCAATGTTATATTGGTAAGTCAGATAAATCTGTGGGTTTTTTTTTTACACCCTTCACAGTGAGGAACAACTGTTTAAGGAAACAAATATCAATCAATCAATCAATCAATCAATCAATCAATCAATCAACAGGTACTTATATACCTGAAGCTCACAACATGAAGCTCACAAAGCGGTTTACAGGCAAATAGTAATAATAATAAAATTAAATGGCTCCCTGTCCCAAAGGGGCTCACAATCTAAAAAATGCAGAACACCACCAGCAACAGCCACTAGAAAAGACACTGCGCAGGGGTGAATGGGGCCAATTGCTCTCCCCCTGCTAAATATAAGAGAAACACCACTTGAAAAAGTGCCTCTTGCCCAGTTAGCAGGGGTCAGTTAGTATTGGTTCTTAGGTTTAAATTCAGCCTTGTTGGCCCTGAAGTCTATCATTCAGTTTTGCACCAGTTCTTAAACTATGCAATATTTAGTCACCCACGCTGTTTTCTTCTTGCTCAGCGGGGCAACTTTTGTAATGCTATGATTAATCTTCATGCACGTAGCACTTTGGGTAGCACTTCACAAGTTTAATCTTGTTCTCACAAGTGAGGTCACACAGTTAGTTACAGAACTGAGGCTGAGATTGTGACTTGCCCACGGGAGGTGAACCTCCGGCCACCTGAAATCCCATCTCCAAAATGCAGCTGTAATACTCAGTACAGTAGAAATCTCAGACTGGGTTGGTTCACTTAACTCCGCACTGGCAGGAGTGGGTCTGAATCCCCAGATTGTGAAGAGAGCCGTACACACAGCCCTACACACAGCTGTACACACAGGGGCTCTCCCTATACACTTGGAGATCCTGCACAGGGGCACTCTTCAGAGTATGCATGGAACAAGGCGAGGCCTGCCACCGAGATGCCATCTCCCTTCTATACTTTCATTATTCCTGGAAAGAATGACTAATAGAATGACTAAGAGCACAATCCTAACCTGGATTTAGGCTGGCATAAGCTAAGCCAGCAAAGTTTGGCCAGCACAAGGGCCACCGTAAAGCGTGTTTGGACTATTCTGAGTCAGGGAGGATGGCGCACGTCTGTGTGTTTGCCTCTCTGACTCAGAGAGTGGTCCAAACATACTTAATGGTGTCCCTTGTGCTGGCCAAACTTTGCTGGCTTAGACTAACTCAGTTCAGGCTTGCGCCCTAAAAGTGGCTAAGATGCTAGGCCAGTCCACCCACGAGGCCAACCAATGTGGTTGCCTCAGTCCGTAGATTGGTTGGGGATACTCATCTCTGGCTCCCTACTTGCCTCCACTGTACCTTCTTCTTTTTCTTCTTCTTCCTGGATTGGAAAAAGAAGAGGGGGACAGAGAGGAAGAGGAAATTTGTGTGTGTGTGGGGGGGGGAGAGTACTTAGCTAGAACACTGGAGAATAGGAGGGGCAGAAGTTGGCATATCACTGGGTAAAGGCAGTAGTGTCCCTAGAGGGGGACCAGGTGCTAAGTTTCACAAGGCGCCTTACCTTTCTGTTTAAACCACTCTTCTCCCTTGCCATCATAGCTATTCCAGGCTGTGAACGCATCGCAGAGGCATCTCCTCCTCGTTGCTTCCACCTGGAATGGCTATGACGCCTGGAATGACTCTGATGGTGAGGGAAAGGAGCAGTTTACGCAGAAAAATGTAGTGCCTCACCCACTCTTGGGATGCCACTTGGTAAGGGGGAGCAGCATGTGGCATTCCACCTCAGGTGTCAGGAGGACCTGGGTTGGCCTTGCTGCTTACCAGCATTGAATATACGAATTCTCTACTGAACAACCTTGTGTTTGAGGAAATGTGAGGCCAAATGGCAGTTCTTTCTGTGGAAGTGAACTGCGCCCTTCCCCTGTAACAGAGAGCCATCAACTCTTGCTGTGCTGAGGAAGAGAAGAGGAAGGAAGGCCGGCAGGGCAGGAGTAATCATTGCCACCACTGCCTGCTGTGCTTTTTGTGTTTGTTGGGTTTTCTCCTCAAAGGGCACTCAAGGTAGCTAACAATCAAAATACATAAGAGATAAAATAAACTATGAAATACAAATCTATATATATAAAGAAGAGCCTGGGTGTGTATGTGTGTGTGTGTATGTGTGTGTGTGTGTGTGTATGTCTCGCATAGGCTCCGCAACGCCTGGAGCGATCGGCACGAAACTCGGCACGCATACACCTTGCGGCCTGGCGACAAACACTGCGGGGGGCGGGGCCCCCTAGTGCCCCCGGGGGTGGGGGTACGCGGGGGTCCCCGCCTGAAAACGATCAAAAATGGCCAAAATCGGCATCAAATCCACAGTTTCCGGGGTCGCCGAGATGAGTGACGACGTTCCCGACGCCATAAGAGTCCGGGTTCAGCCCCCCCTCGACGTGGGGGGCAAGAAGGGGTGCAAAACAAAACGTCCGCCATGCCCCGCTGTGACGCCTGGACCGATTGGCGCCAAACTTGGCATGCGGAAACCTAGCGGCCTGGCGACAAACACTGCGGGAGTCGGGCCCCCCTAGCACCCCTGGGGGTGGGGGTACGCGGGGGTCCCCGCGTGAAAACGGTCAAAACTGGCCAATATCGGCATCAAATCCACAGTTTCCGGGGTCGCCGAGATGAGCGGTGCCACTCCCGATGCCGTTGGAGTCCGGGATCAGCCCCCCCTCGATGTGGGGGGCAAGAAGGGGTGCGAAAGAAAACGTCCGCCATGCCCCGCTGGAACTCCCGGACTGATTGGCGCCAAACGCGGCATGCGGAAGCCTAGCGGGCTGGCCACAAACACTGCGGGGGTCGGGCCCCCCTAGTGCCCCCGGGGGTGGGGGTACGTAGGGGTCCCCAAGTGAAAATGCTCAAAAACGGCCAATATCGGCGTCAAATCCGCAGTTTCCGAGGTTGCTGAGATGAGCGGCAATGCTCCCGATGCCGTCGGAGTCCGGGTTCAGCCCCCCCTCGACGTGGGGGGCGAGAAGGGGTGCGAAACACAACGTCCACCATGCCCCGCTGTGACACCTGGACCGATTGGCACCACACGCGGCATGCAGAAGCATCGAGTCCGTAGTTTCTGGGGTCGCCGGGACGAGTGGCGACACTCCCGATGCCGCTGGAGTCCGGGTTTGGGGCCCCCTCAGCATGGGGGGCCAGAAGGGGTGCAAAACAAAACGTCCACCATGCCGTGCTGGAACGCCTGGAGCAACGTGCACCAACCCCGGCACGCACGTGCATTGCGGCCTGGCGACAAACACTGCGGGGGTCAGCCCCCCTAGCACCCTCAGGGTGGGGGTCACAGGGGGCCCCATGTGAAGATGGCTGAAAATGGCCAAAATTGGCATCGACGCCGTAGTTTTCGGGGTCGCCGAGATGAGCAGCGATGCTCCCGACACAGTTGGAGTCCGGGTTTGGGGCCCCCTCGACGTGGGGGGCGAGAAGGGGTGCGAAACAAAAGGCCCACCATGCCCCACTGTGATGCCTGGACCGATTGGCACCAAACTCGGCATGCGGAAGCCTAGCGGCCTGGCCACAAACACTGCGGGGGTCAGGGCCCCATAGCACCCCCGGGGGCGGGGGTACGCGGGGGTCCCCACATGAAGACAGCCGGAAACGGCTGAAATCGGCATCGAGTCCACAGTGTCCAGGGGCGCCGGGACAACCGGCGACGTTCCTGACCCCGTTGGAGTCTGGGTTCGGACCCCCCTCAACGTGGAGGGCAAGAAGGGGTGCAAAACACAACGTCTGCCATGCCCTGCTGGAACGCCTGGACCGATTGGCACCAAATGCGGAAGCCTAGCGGCCTGGCCACAAACACTGCGGGGGTTGTGGCCCCCTAGCACCCCTGGGGGCAGGGGTGCACAGGGGCCCCTGTGTGAAAATGGTCGAAAATGGCCAAAATCGGCATCAAATCCGTAGTTTCCATGGTCGCTGGGACGAGCGACAACGGTATCAACGCCATCAGAGTCCGGGTCTGCCCCCCCTCAGCGTAGGGGGTGAGAAGGTGTGCGAAACACAATGTCCGCCATGCCGTGCTGGAACGCCTGGAGTGATGCGCACCAAACTCGGCATGCGCGTGCCTTGCGGCCTGGCGACGGACACTCCGGGGTTCAGGCCCCCTAGCGCCCTGGGGGGGGTGGGGTGCCCCAGGGCCCCTGTATGAAAACGGTCAAAACTCCCCCCTCGACATGGGGGGCAAGAAGGGGTGCGAAACGAGACATCCGCCATGCCCCACTGCGACACCTGGAGTGATTGGCGCCAGACTTGGCATGCGTATGCCTTGCGGCCTGGCAACAAACACTGCGGGGGTCAGACCCCGCTAGCACCCCTGGGGGTTGGGTACATGGGGTTCCCGTGAGAAGATGGTCAAAAATGGCTGAAAACGGCATTGAATCCATAGTTCCCGGGCTCACTGGGGCGAGTGGCAACACTCCCGACACTGTTGGAGTCCGGGTTCGGCCCCCCCTTGGCGTGGTGGGCAAGAAGGGGTGCGAAACACAACCTCCGCCATGCCCTGCTGGCATGCCTGAACCGATCGACACGAAACCTGGCATGCAGCCTGGTGACAAACACTGCGGGGGGCAGACCGCCTTAGTGCCCCCAGGGGTGGGGGTACATGGGGGTCTCCACATGAGAATGGTCAAAAATGGCTGAAATCTGCGTCGAGTCCGTAGTTCCCGGGGTCGCCGAGACGAGCGGCGACACTCCTGACACAGTTGGAGTCCGGGTTCAGGCTCCCCTCAGCGTGGGGGGCGAGAAGGGGTGCAAAACGAAATGTCTGCCATGCCGTGCTGGAATGCCTGGAGCGATGCGCACCAAACCTGGCAAGCGCGTGGCAACAAACACTGTGGGGGTCAGGCCCCCCCAGCCCCCCGGGGGTGGGGGTATGCACAGGGCCCTGCAGAAATCGGTTGAAAACAGCCGTAATTGGTGTTGAATCTGTAGTTTCCGGAGTCGCCGAGGTGAGTGGCGATGCTCCCGATGCCATGGGAGTCTGGGTTCGGGCCCCCCTCAGCGTGGGGGCGGGAATGGGTGCGAAACAAGATGTCCGCTATGACCCGCTGCAACGCCTGGAGCGATTGGCGCCAGAGTCGGCACGCACATGCCTTGAGGCCCGGTGACAAAACCTGCAGGGATCAGGCTCCACTACCGCCCGCAGGGGTGGGGTGCACGGGGCCCCCTGCATGAGAATGGTCAAGAACGGACGAAATCTGCGTCAGACCCATAGTTTCCGGGGTCACCGAGGCCTGAGGCAGAGGGCCAAGGCAGGGGGCGAGGCAGGGGGCCTGAAGTGAAGACGGCCGAAAGCGGGCGAAATTGGCATCGAGTCCATAGTTTCCGGGGTTGCCGAGGCGCCCAGTGATGCTCCCGACGTGGTTGGAGTCCGGGTTCGGCCCCCGTCGGCGTGGGGGGCGAGAAGGATGCAAAACTCATAAACTCTGGAAGATCATTTTATTACCCGGGCAACGCCGGGTAACAAAAAGCTAGTAAAACTATAAACCAGGGTGCCAAACATAAGACCATAGCCCAGATCTGGCCCTGGAAGCAGTTTCTCTGGCCCCCATTATAATTGGGCTGTCCCAGAGTGTTAATTGAGCTCTCTCATATCTTGAAATTATGAACCAGATTTGCACGTTTTTCTCTTCTGTCATTTGCAACTAATGAGTTTCTATGTGAGAACAAAGTGCTTATTTCTGGCCATCACCTGCTTAATGATGTCACTTCCCTCAGCAGGTGCCATGAATGCTATTTGGTCCCTGATATAAACTATAAAATAGACATTAAAAGCCAGCCTGAAGCAAGCAGCAGCAATAAAGCCATTGATTAAAACATAAATACAGATTACTCAAAAAAACAACCATTGTACCCTTTTCAGATTAAAAATTTATTCAGGCCTCGCTGGAAGGTTTACAATGAGGATGCTGTTCTCAGTTCAAAGGGAATTCCACAGTACAGGCGCCACCACCAAGAAGGCCGTATTTCAGACTGCCAACCCCCTGAACCTCTCTAAATGGCAGCACAACCAAAAGGGCCCTCTCAGATAATTGAAGGGAACAGATGGGACTGTATGGAAGAAGGCAGTTTCTCAAATACATTGGTCCCAAGCCATAATGAATTGTAAAGGTGAACGGTATTGTTCAAAGAGAACCACCAATTGCCTCAGTGGGGGAGGAGAAGGAACTATGTTTTAATTTAAACCAAATATGAGCTACTGTGAGGACCTCTGAGGAGATAAAAAAAAAGTGGTGTGCAAATGCCTAGATAAATAAATAGCATGGTAAACAATGGTAGTACAATAGAACAACGGCATGGTAGGCAAGGCTAGAAAAAAGTCAAATAGTGCACATGCACAGCTTGAACACTAGGGTCAGTGATTATTACTGGTGAAACCTTTGGCAAGTATTTTATTCCTGGTTATAGTTAGGAGCTATATACATGATTCCTGTCTATAGGACTTGCCTGGTCTGTTATAACTGCTGAAACATAAATACCATGCTGCCAAAGGATACCAGAGGACTATGTACTGTCCAGAAGACCAAGGGCCCAATCCTATCCAGCATTCCTGCACCCTGAAATAAGGGAACAAACATTCCCTTACCTCCAGGAGGAGGCCTCCATGCCCCCCCCCCCCAACAGAATGCAGTGCACACCTCATTGGTATGACTGCATCAGTGCTGGAAAGTTGTATATGAATGGACTGTCTAGCTAGCTAGCTGTCCCACACTTTTACCTTGTCCCTCTGACCTGTGTATCTACCTGGCTTGCTTATTTGCTCCCCCCCCCTTCCTGATCCTCCAAGTATGCAGACCTCTGTCCATGAGTTCTGTCTTGGGCTACCAGATACAAACTGGGCACAGAGAGCCTATAGCTTTAACCATTGTGAACAGGGAATTGTGACAGGTGCAGCTTTTGAAACCCTTCCCTGATGAGCTGCACCTGCCCAAATTCCTTTTTTTATACCATAGTTAAAGCTCTGACCAGCTGCATGGAGCCCACTATGCCGTGAGGTTTCACGCACATAGGGCATAGCTCTGCTCTCTCTCTTCCAAGCCAACAAAGATAGACATGCGTGTGAACTATGAGTAAAGATTTTTTTTTCTCAGAAACTTTTTTTCCTGCCTCTGCTCTTATTTTGTTCTCAGCAGCAATCTAAGCAGAGATTGATGGGTTGCTTCAGGAAAAAGGGTCTTCCACATTATAACTCTAAAGCAGGGCTTTCAACTATTAGACTGTGGCGTTCCTATGTGGGGAGGGTTGCTATGCTTTTCAGGAGCCCCTCCCCCTTGCCTCCAAAGCCATTAGCTCAGAGGCTTTGCTCTCAGAACCAGGAATGGCTGTGAAGGCAAGGGGGAGGGGCTGCATCACACAGGAGCTCAGGCTCCTGCAACACTTATCATCCCCGCCTAGGAATGGCAGACTTCCTGGGCCTTTAACAATTGTGTAGAAGAGAGAATGTTAGCAGGTGCAGCTTGTCATCTCATGGAGGCAACACAATAACTTTCAGCTTTTGGTCTATTTTTTTTTTTAAGTAACCAGTGGATAGGCAAGGAATAACTACAATTGCAAAATGCATTCTATTACTTTTCTCCTCCAAGTCACTTGTCACAGCTTTCAGATACTCTTTCAGTCACCATACCTACTGGCAGTGGCATTCCTATGGGAGGAGGGAATGCTAAGTGTTGCAGGAGCCTGAGCTCCTATGTAATATGGTCCCTCCCCTCTTGCCTCTAGACCCATTCCTGATTCAGAGAGCTGGCTCAGAGGCTCTCTGGGCTGTGGATGATTCTGAAGGTGAGGGGCCGTGTTACACTGGAGCTCAGGCTCTTGAAAAACATAGCATCCCCCCCATAGGAATGCCACTGCCTACTGGGGGCAGGAATAATGGCCATTCAGAAAATCTGCAAGGGAAGGTTCAGATGCCTTTCTCCTGGGCTGATGGGTAATAGTGGTTCTTCTATGATTTGGCAGATGGGGAAGGCAGGGAATTCAACTGTGAGAGAGCTGGAATGACGTCAGCTGAACACAGCTTTACTTGTCATGGCTTTATTGTCATGCAAAGCCTCCGTAATCTAGTACAGATGAGTGAATCTGAAATGTCACTGCACTAATCTGGATGGCTCTTAATGTGCTGCCGACAATTCCTTAAACCAGAGCCACCTCCTTAAAGTTGTGATAAGTGCTGCCAACATTTGAACTATCCATGGCATCAGTGCCTTTAACAGCAGAGTTAGTGGGCAAAAATAGTATCCCCATGCTGCAAAAAATTAAAATAAAATGGTACTATTAAAGGCACAAAAGCTGGTCAGTTGGCAACCCTGCCCCAGGAAGGCTGTTTTGGAACTACTGTATGTTGCAAGAATATCTGAAGACACCCTCTCTTCTGCACCCTCTGATTCCTTGCCCATGCAAATGAATTAATAACCACTCTTCTCCCACTGGATCAGTGCAAATTCAACACCCAGAAGCACCTTTACATGCTGTCAGTTGACTCCAGGCATGCTTCACCCTGGCCAGAACAGCCACCAACTATAGCTGATTTTATTTTTATTAAGGTTGCCACCTTTTTCCTCACGTGACCTCTGTGCTTTTAATGGCAGGCAGAAATTCAGCTGTTACGGCTGTTCCCTCCAAGGTTGGAGAAAGCTTCCCTTGTTGAATCTCTTTTATACTGCTATTAAAAGTGGAGGGGTCCTGCCAGAAAATGAAAAGGATGGTAACCCTGATATGTATCATTGGCAGACAGCACTAACAACCCCTCGGGGAGACGGCAAAGGACGACGGGACTCCTGAGTATTGAATTGTGTAGAAAAGAAAACGTTAGGATGAGGGAAAGCTGCTGAAATTCCCTCTTCTTCTCACCTATGAAGAGCATAGGCAGGGCCGGCCTTAAGGCAATGTGACCAGTGCCATCACATTGGGTCCTACACTTTGGGGGGGGCCTCATACCAGTGCAGTGAGTGTATCATCTGCTGCAGCAGCCAGGATCTTTATGGGCTGTCAGTCAGTGGGTGAGAGGAGCAGGTTTACCTTGGGCCCTGCCAACTGCCCCGGCCTCCGAACAGCCCAAAATGAGCCTCCTGGAAGCAGTTGACGGTGACATCATCATATCACCACCAACTATTTCCAGGTGCCGCACCACAAGCACTTTTCTCGATGAGGTGGCCCTGCAGGGAAGGTGGGTGGTCCCATGGGAATGCTTCATGTTGGGCCCGCTGCTCCTGGAGCTGGCTCTGAGCATAGGAGCCCTGCCTCAGATTTTATATCTGAGCAGCTCTCCTTGATTAAGACTTTCCATGGCTGGAGCACAGCCATTTGAGGTGACTGATGGATGAGGGTGCCTGCCTGCATCCACCCGCCTCCGCCATGCTTCTGCATTTTGCTCCCTGGATTCAAAAAGGAAATGGGGGTGCGTGTGTGTGAAGCAGAAGAGGAAGGAGAGTGGTGGGCTAGAATGTCAGAGGACGAGGAATTGTGGTGGTGGAGGAGGTGGAAGAGGCTGATGCCCTGTTGGGTAAGAAAGGCAGTATTTAACATGTCACCACAGACAAGTCTCATATGCAGACAGAGTGGAGGCAAAAATGCTGCAGATCCTGTGCTTCCAATACATACAGGTTTGTTTTAGAAAGTACGCAAGGGTCAAACTAACCATCAGAGAACACCCCATATTTGCCTTGCTTGCCATTACAGATAAAAAGGAATGTGAGGAGGGAGGGAGGGAAGTGAAACTCATTGTTTCATATGACTCTGCTCTGCTGCTTTAAGAGTAGATCTGGATATTTTACTCCTCTTCCTTGCTTGCTCCTTTTAACATGAAAATGGGTTGACCACCCCACTCCCACAGATCAGTCAAGGCTAGTTTGGCCCTTGGACTTCTCCTTGTTGGCAGGAGTTCTCCAGTCCCTAGAGAAGTGGTTCCCAACATTTTTTTGCACCAGGATTCCCTTTTTTTTAGACCTAGGGCTGGAAGTGATGTCATTAAGCAGAAATTCATTGTTTTGTAATAAATCACACTTTCTGAAAGTTGAAAGAACTCCACATCCTTTTTAGATGGTATTAAAGTGACATTTGGGTTTTGTGTTCAGTGATTGATCCAGCACTGAGAACAACATTGCTCAGAACACATTGTGACTGTCTTTGTCATTGCTGATCAAGGTGGTAAAGCCAAGGGAGTGCAGTGTTCAGAGTATTTATGTTCTTCTTTCCTGTGTACTGAGACTCATCTGGTCATGCAAATGGAAGGCGTGACATGCCCGCTTGGAAAGAGACCAGGGACAGACTTCATCACATGCATACACACACACACACCAAGAAGACAATAGCAAGGCTAATTTCCCTCACAGCCACAAGCACTGAGGAAGTGGCAGCTTAATAGGGAAGCCTCTTCCCTAGCTAAAATGAAGCTTCCAAGATGGTGGTGTCCAGCTTTTTAAGATGGCTGCCCCAAGCTCTTCACGACTTCCTGAAAATTGGTTTGTGACGCCCTTGGGGATCCTGACCCCCACGTTGGGAACCATTGCCCTAGAGCAGTGATGGTGAACCTATGACACGTGTGTCAAAGCCGACACACCACAATGTTTGGGGTGACATACCAGCATTCACCAATAAAACTGAGTTTGTTTTACTCATTTTTGCAATTATTTGATGTTTCTTTATATAATACACAGCACCACATATGATTAAACTGTATTTTTGGTTTAAATAAATGAATATAAAGAATTGTTTCTCTCTTGTTTGGGAAGGGGATTGACACACCAACAGATTCAAGTTAAGCATATTCCTAAGTTTTGACACGCTGAGCCCAAAAGGTTCGCCATCACTGCCCCTAGAGAGAGAGGCTGAAAGACCCTTCCTTACCTGCCAGGACCTGAGCCTTAAACGCCTGGTCCCAATTACTATACAGCACAAGGCCTTCCAGGGCCAATTCCTATTCAACTTTCCAGTGCTGATGTAGCCATGCCAACAAGGCATGCACTGCATTCTGCAATGGGGGGGCAGTCATGGAAGCATCCCCAAGGTAAGGAAGCATTTGTTCCCTTACCTTACAGCTTCACTGCGGCTAGCTCAGCACTGTAAACACGGACAGGATGGGGTCCTGAGTCACCCCTGCACGACAAACTACATGTTCCCTTTTGTGCTCACTTTATTCCTGTGGAGGGACCGTTGCTTGGTCCCACCTGCGGCCCCAGACTTTTGCACAGCACCCTGGGGGTATAGAGCTCCTCCTGCAATTAAAGTCCTTACTAGTCAGGCTTGCCAAGATGCTGCCTCCCCACCCCCCTACCAGTGTGTTCTTTTGCAAACATTAACTACAGCCCTGCAGGGCTTTTCCCTTCAGGTCTGGCCTGTCTGGCAAGTGCTGCAAGTTAGGGCTGTGACTAGTTGGTCTGTGTTTCAAGATAAGTTTGTTTTCCAGTGGTACACTGTGAGAAGCAGCTCATGCCTTGTGGCAAACAGGCAGAAAATGGTGTCCTATAGGAATGAACAGGATAAATTTGACCCTTTTCTCTAGGCTCTCTAAGACAGTGTATGGAATTCCCTCTCATGGGGGGAACTGAATGGCCCAGACAGTGTGTTCTTTAAGTCTTCATTTAAGTTCATCTTTAAGTCTTCACTGAAACTCTTTCAGTGGGTTTTGATCTATAATGTTGATTTGTAGTGTTCTTAGTTTTCATTTTACAGGCATACCCCAGTATCCTCTGGGGTTCTGTTCCAGACCCCACCTTGGCTACCTGAAACCATGGATACCGGGGATGCCTTTTTAAAGACAGGGGAACATCAGTGGTTTGGCTGCAACAAGGTAAAAAAAGAGATTTATTCAATGTTGCCCTGTCTTTTTAATAGGTGTCCTAATATCCACGGATAACTGAATCAGTGGATACTGAGGCAAGCCTGTATTTGTATTTGCCTCTCTTTTTAAAGCTGGTGTTTTATTTGTTACGGGCTGCCCTTCTGCAAGGGAAGAAGGGCCGGGTATACACGTTTAAATAAATGTTACTTTCGTCATCCTGCTGCTGCCATTTTGTGTGTTTTACATAGGATTACACAGGAATGGGAGGGAGGCAGCAATGCAAAATAAGAGAACATGAACCCTCAATGGTGCACTGAAATGAGGTTTATTGATACAAGATACAAACAGGGACAGAGTGCCTACCCCTTTAACCATTGTATAGAAGAGGGTACTTTGGCAGGTGCAGCTTTTGAAACCCTTCCATGATGAGCTGCACCTACCCAAATTTCCCCTTCTATAGAATGGTTAAAGGTATAAGCACTCTGCCCCCATTTGTATCTGATAACCCTGTTTATTTAGACCAATTTCAAAGAAAGATTTTTCTTGGGTAGAAAAATAAGGGTTTTTTTTTATAAAGAGAATCTAAAAACATGTTGCATGTTCCCAGCCCTAATGCCTTTGCCACATTCTGCCACCCCCCTGCACTTCTGCCACTTTCTGCTATTCCCCGCCTCCCCCCCAGCTGCAGCCTTACCCCTCTGCAACTCATTGAGCAGGCTGCATTGTACTGTTGTTTTGTTTTACTTTTCTTCTTAGGACCCAACTTTCTTCTCCAACTTTCCAACACCAATGCAGCTGTGGGGGGTGGAGAGGGACAGTCATGGAGACCTCATCAAGGTGAGGGAGTGTTTGTTCCCTTACCTTGGGGCTGCATGGCGGCTGCATCAACACTGCAAAGTTGGATAGGTCGGAGCCATTAATGTACAAACCTATCTGCTGTTGTTGGCCTAGGGAGGTCTCTGAGTACGTAGAAACTCTGCGGGAGGCTTTGTTTTGTGTACAAAATTGATAGGTACTCAATCACCTGAGCTTGTTATTATTAACATACAGATTAAAATTAAATGCACTCTGTTTAAATCAGTAAAATCATGGGTCTTGGATTGTGAACCATTATAGTATTTGTCATTATGATAAGAAGTAAACAGTTTTGGCTTTACCTTAAGGATTCTTACTTTTAAAATATGCAAGGATGGCAAAGTTCCAGCAGGTGTGGCAGATTCATTCGCCTGTCGCTCTGCAGCATTGTAGCAACGCTAAAAGCTGCCCCCACTCAATTTTTTCATTTTCTCTACATATCAAAATTTGAGGCGCTTCCTTGGCTTCTGCAATCCTAAATTAGGCCACTTGGTTTAGCCTTTCAGGGCTTTCCGATTAGATACACACTTCCAGTTTAGCCATGCGTGGGCTCCCCGTGCCTCAGAATACCTCCGGACACAACCAGAAGGCACTTCTGCTTGCTTTGGAAGGTCCTATGATGCCTGTGAACCTCCGGTTTGCTTATTCGTGTGTTTCAGTATTGGGGGGGGGGGGGTTCTGGGCTCAAATCCCTGTGGATACCAAGGGCCAACTGCAGTGTGTCCAGTTGCATGAGAAATCTCAGATTTGTTCACTGAAAACCTTGAGGGCCTTAAAGTCACTTTCTATGTGGAGCAATTAGTTTTAAAGATACAGGTAGCCCAATCCTGCAGCCAGCGGTGCCTAGGCCTTCAGCGACGCAGAAATGGATCTGGACTGGATTCTGTGGCTTTCAAGGCTACTGCCGAGGTTTCCTCAGGGTGGGGGGAGTGTTTGACAGGTAATGCCGCTGCTATGACTGTGGGTCACCTTGGATCTGAGCCCACATTTGAGCAGGTGCAGATCTGAGGAGACCTATATCGAGACCTATAAATGTGATGGAGGCAAAATGCTAAAGGCCCCCAATGCCTCACCATGGGTTTCATCCCACCTACCAGTACCACTGCAAGTTATAAAAGTCGATGTCTACCTTGACCTTAAGATGCATGCAGGTCTAAGGTGAAACCTTTAAACTTTTATTGCAAAGTACAGTAGTTCTGGGCTGGATGATTCACAAGCTGGAATCAAGATTGCTGGGAGAAATATCAACAACCTCAGATATACAGATGATACCACTCTAAAGGCAGAAAGTGAGGAAGACCTCAAGAACCTTCTGATGAGGGTGAAAGAGGAAAGTGCCAAAATTGGCTTGACGCTCAACATTAAAAAAACTAAGATCATGGCAACCACTCCCATCACTTCCTAGCAAATAGAAGGGGAAGAAATGGAAGCAATGACAGACTTTATTTTCCTGGGCTCCAAGATCACCACAGATGGTGACTGCAGCCATGAAATTAAAAGACGTTTACTTCTTGGGTGGAAAGCTATGGCGAACCTAGACAACTTAATAAAAAGCCGAGACATCACCCTGCCAACAAAGGTTCGCATAGTCAAAGCTATGGTTTTCCCAGTAGCAATGTATGGCTGTGAGAGCTGGACCACCGAAGAATAGATGCTTTTGAATTATGGTGTTGGAGAAGACTCTTGAGAGTCCCCTGGACTGCAAGGAGATCCAATTGGTTAATCCTCCAGGAAGTCAAGCCTGATTGCTCCCTGGAAGGACAAATCCTGAAGCTGAAGCTCAAGTACTTTGGCCACCTCGTGAAAAGAGAGGACTCTTTAGAAAAGACCCTCATGCTGGGAAAGATTGAAGGCAAAAGGAGAAGGGGGCGGCAGAGGATGAGATGGTTAGACAGTGTCACTGAAGCGATGAACATGAAATTGGGCGAACTCTGGAAGCTAGTGGAGGACAGGGAGGCCTGGCGTGCTGTGGTCCTTGGGGTCACGAAGAGTTGGACACGACTTAGTGAATGAACAACAACAGTAGTTCTACTGGTTTACTCTAATTGCTCTGCCGTTAGAGTTGAGGAAACTAAATTTGAGGATTACAGTCTCAGTGACAAGAAATACTCTTTCATGTGCACACCCATAATTTTTGTATCCACAAACAGGAAAACTTACATGCATGAAATATGATTTATGTAGGTAGGCACATTGTGCCAAATGTAAACTGTGTTCTTCCATAGCAATTAGTTCAGCACGGCTGAGCAGAATTCATATGTATTTAAAAAGTATTTTTGTTGAAATTGGATTTAGTGTATCTATCACTGTCAATTGGACAGCGTGATCAGACGCACTTACTTTTTCCATTATCTGTCAGTTGTTTCTCTTTCTAGTTCAAGGGGAGACACAGAAACCTACAAAATAAGCTTATTGTATAGTTAACCTTATAGCACCAATAAATGCATTTGCTTCCTCCCTGTGACCTTTTCATGGCACAGATTATGGGTAATGCCTTTTATCCACTAAACTCAAAGCAATCCACCCAAGTGACTGTGATTTATCATCCCTGTTTTATGGATAGGTAAACTGAGATGAAAGGCTATAGCTAGAGATGTTCTTAAACATTTTTATTGTATACAGCTTTCATTTTTTCCAAAAGCGGAAGAGTGTAGAAAGCGGTGTTATGTATATTTATTAAAAGGGTGCATTTTTATAAATGATAATAGCTTTAAAAGTGAAATACAGGTAGCCAACCTTTCAACTTTAGGGCTCCTGGACATTTAACAATGGTGTAGGAGAGGAAATTTCAGCAGGTGCAGCTTGTCATCTCACAGGCTGCAGCTGCTGAAATTCTTTCCTCTACACAGTTGTTAAAGGTCCAGGATCCCTAAAGCTGAAAGGTTGGCCACCACTGGTGTCCTTGGTAGGTGATATAATAGTGTCAGCAGATTCAGCCACAGGCATAACCAGTGCAACCCCATCCCCAGTCCAGCCCATTTTTTTATTTTGTAGATTTCCCAGTTTATTATTTTCTTTACTGATTTTTTGCGTTTTGTTTCAGAAATGTAGAAAGTGGTGTTATATGTTTTTATGTTGTTATTACAGAAAAACTACACCTCTAGCTATAACATTCCTTATGCATGAGCATTCTGTCCTGGATTAGTGTCTGAATAGGGCTACTGAGTTGTCTCCATGTAACCCTGTACAAAGGAGGAGGGGATTGTACTGGAGTAAGTGATTGACTCATGTGAATGAGCCTGTGGGGAGAGAGTGAGAGAAGACATGTAGACTGTAGAGCACTGGACACCCATCCCATGCCAGCTGTAACTGAAAGCTTTTGCCCTGTAAACATACTAAATCTGTTTAAAAGAAGACCTGGGCCAGTATTCTATGGTTGTTGTTGTTTGTCTCCGAGTCTGAAAAATGGCAAAGCAAAATAAACAGAGACATATGGGTATTTTGTTTGGATATTCGCAGCCCAGGAGGAATTATTTATGTTATTTTGGTGCTGCAGTTGCTATATAGATATCTTTATATTATAGTGTCCTTGTCCAACCACTGAGTGATTTGTTCCCTGCCTTGTTTTTAGGGCTAAGGGCACCAAGGTACAGAGCCAAAATGAAGTTTCAGGCATACTCGGTAATGCATACAGCATCAAACGGTGATGGCATCAACATCAAATCCTAGACTGGTCAGGTTTTTTCAGTACTGAGCAGTAGTGTTCTTGCTGCAAACTTTTATCATAGAATGGCAGGATCATTGAAGTCCAAGTCCTAGCCTTATGTGTGTGTTTGTGCGCGCACGCGCGCACATGCATGTGTGTGTCTGCATGCGCGCATGCGTGCGTGCGTGCGTACACGCACACACACACACACACCTGGGGCCCTATGTTTGTAGTCATAGATTATATTTGATGTGCCATTGATTCTGGGAAGCTTAGCCTACGCTCTTACATGTGCTCCACATAATTATGTCCTATTGAAGGTATTTGACTTCTGAGTAAAATGTGCATAGGACATGGTGTCCCATATCATCCACTTATTAATACATTGCTAAGTTCCCTGCATGAGTAATTCCCACATGTTGAACTGTTTATTTAACACAATAGCTATCTCTCAGGCACGTACAGTAAAACTTAATAAAAATGCATATTTAATGCACCAAATGCGTTAAGTACTCAGACATTGTATCCGTTGTCATAGATGTTCTTTTGGTGAAACAAAGAGGTCCTGTGTTTGCACAAGACTATTATATGGCTGCAAATTTATAAATATTTTAACCCAACTGCTAATGTTTCCAAACACTTCTGGTTGCAGCTTTTTTTTTTTTGGCCCAGTTGTTTCAAATGCCATATCCAAGCTGAGCAAAAGGCATGAACCTTTCCCTGAATAATTGAGAATGAGAATAATTTCAATGAGAATAATTTTTGGAAGAATAATTTCAATGAGAATAATTTTTGGAAGAATATTGTACCATCGCTCTGCCTGTGATTGCCTCTGATATTTGAAATCTCTTCAGATCAAGTAATATTAGGAACTAATTATTAATTCCATGGAATGAACATAATGCATGACTAATCAGGGGTGGTGTGGTGCAAAACCTGCCCTATTCTGCAAGGTTGGAGGGCCTTTGCTGAGCTCTCCTAGCTGCCCATCTGACTCCAGTGTGACTGGCGGTGATGTCATCACTGGGAGCAGTGGAGCTGGCAAAGATTGGAAAGATTGGGCTGGGTCAGCTGATTGGGAGGGGTGGAGTCACGAAAGGCAGAAAGGTTCAAAAGCAGTGAGGTCAGACAGTGGGGGAAAGGAAGAGAGGAGTAGAGACAGTGACTGAAGAGAGGACAGAGATGGGAAGAACAGAGAGAAAGATGAAGCGAGCAGAGTTGGAACCAACAAAATGGAGGAGGAAGGAAGTGAGCTGGGATGAGGTATGAGAAAGGGAACAAGAGAAAGGAACTGAAGAAGGGAAATAATAGATCTGCTGGGAGACAACAGGACTGAAGAAACAAGAGCCAGTAAGGGACGAAAGGAGTGGCTGCAACAGGAACTGACTGGGGATAAGAGGCTGAAGAAGGATTGGAGAAGGTGGGAGAAGCAATAAGGAGACTCCACAATTTCTCTGGCTTTATAGCCTGGGACCCACAAATAGTGTCGGGGGGGGGAGACAATCAAGTGGGCCAGGGGGCTTGTACCCACCAGAGGATCCACTTGGTTGGGCTGAGCCCTGAACCCCTTAGTCAGGGTAGCAATGTTGGGTGTCCCATATGCTATCAGGGTATACCAGTCCAGGGCTCCCAACAATCTGTCGCCAGAACTGTGGCATATACACTACAAGCACTACTGCAATGGTGTGAACTGCATAAAGAAAGAGGGGTTTTTTATTTGGCCAGTGCGAAAAAAGACCAATACCTTATGCTGCAACCACTTCTTGGTCTCCTAAAACGTTGCAGATGTTACATTAGCATTTTAATATTGATCATGATTACTTTTATCTCCAAAGATCGCCAGTGAGCTGTTATGCAGAAATGTAAGAGGGTCTGGAATTGAAAACATGCCCCACATCCTGCATGCCTGAGAGCTGTTCTGATATGGAGAACTTCAGCAATATATAATCACTCATGAGATTATGATAAACGTTAGTGGGAAGGAAACCGCAGACCGTATTAGTCAGCCATGGTCACGTGCTGCTGTTTTACTAGTATCAGTGAATGCCAGGAGTTATTGTCTCTCCCACACCCATCTTCCCTTGGAAGCAAAGCTGAAAAGCCACTCCTTAATGAAATAATGAGAATGAAATAGTTATCCTCAGGAAAAAAACAAAGGTCTTTAGCACAAAGGTCCCTGCAGAGCTCTAACTGGAGGATGCTGTGTTGTTGTTTTTTACTGCAGAAACCTTTTAATTGCGGAGAAATGGAATGTTGGCAATGTTTTAGAATGAGCTTTCAAACAGTAGTTCAGAACTTCCATTTCCTATTATATCTCAACTCCTCTCCCAACTACATACAACATTTCTAAAAGATATTTTTTTTTGTTTTGTTCTGTTGCTAGCTCTCTAAGAACATGTTTTAGCGGCCCTGAGTGAGAAGCAGAAACTGCTCTGACTGTGCAATGTTATATCTCGCTTGGCTTGGAAGCTCAGCTTCCTTGCATCATTTTCCTGTGGTCTGCACTGATTCAGTCCAACGACTCCCTTGGAAATAAAACTCATATCCTTGAAGGCTCCTCATCATTGGGCAAGGAAGGCTCTTTCAGCCTGTTGCAAAACAGGGAAGGATGAAGGCGGCACTGCCCACTGGAGAAGCAGGACCAATCAGAGCAGGGACCAGGAGGGCCACTTGGCCTGAGCATCAAGCTCAAAAAGGGCCTCAAATTGAATCATTGGTTTAAATTTTTGATGTTTATTATGACTAAGGGGGCTCAGAAACTGGAAGTAGTCAAGCTTCTCTGGACCTTTTGCAGCCCAACACCACACTTTCCCCCACCATAGAAAGGAGCCGCACCAAAACGGGCTGCGCTGCATGCTATGGTGGAAGGGGTTGGTTGGTTGGGAGGCTGGGTAGGGGAAAAGGAAAGTGTTTTCCCTTACCCCTCCATAAGCAGTTCAACTGCCAATGGGTCTCCTGGGAGCTGCCCTTGGTCTTTAAATTGGCACAAGTCTAAGGAGGTGTTTTAGCTTGCCCCAGTGGGGATAGTGTCAAGAGCAAGCCACACAAGTCACCCACACCAGCTGCCACCTCCTTCTGCCACTCTCCTGGCCCTCCCCAATTCTGCCACTATCCACCCATCCCACCCTGCTATGCCCACTCTGCTAACATATAGAATTCAGGGGGGATTTGCGCTGCGTGCTTCTGGAAAGCAATCGTATCAGTATCAGTTAATTCATGAGAAGATATACAGGTATATCATGATTACCTGACACCCAGTCTGAGGGTACAAATGTCCTTGAAAATTTTTTTTGAGGGGGGGGGGATGACATTTTCCATCCAAGGAACATTAACTGAGGACATGCACACTATATTTCAAGCTTGTAAATAGCCACTTGTCCTACTGCTTCCAGGTGACTGGGCAATGGGCTTGGAAGTTAACAGCAGTTTGGTTTCTTGTCTTAGAACATAACCAACACATGTGGCCAGTTGGCCTAGTAACCATTGAAGTGGTTAACAACATTTCTGGGCTTCTTTGCAAGGCTTCCGTTTGGCACCATTACAATAAAAAGCAAAGCTCTGGTGACAAGTACAGCTTATTTGCCCATCTATTGTTGTTTACGTCAAATTCTTACTTGCAGTCAGTGTGAGTCTGTGTGGGTTTGAATTCCTTCCTCAGGCAGAGTCAGGGAGGGCCGTGATGAATGAGCAGCAAAGTCAGAAGCCAGAAGTGGGCAGAGGATTCTTCTCTCTTCCTCAGAAGCTGGAATGAGAAGGGGAATGAGAGGTGGGGCTGGGCCTTGTAGGGTGTTTTGCTTGCTTATTAGGCAAGAGGTGAACTATAGATTCCCAGTGGGGTCACTGGTGGCTTGCAGGGGTGTGTGTGTGGCACAACTACTGGCCAACATTGTGAAAAATCCCAGTAACTTCAAATAATACAATCATGTTATATCTCATTTAATGCATAAAGCACAGCAGAATGCAGTGAAACAAATCATGTTGACATATCTGTGTTCCTTCAACAGTTCTAGCCAAAAACCCAGAAAAAGAAAACACAACTGTCTTTTGTAACAAAAAGTGGATTTTCTGAACTCAAAACTGACTGTTCAGAGAGGAAACTGATTGTTCTGAGAGCCAGTTAGGTGCTGCGGTGACGCAGCAGGGAATCAGTAAGGTATTGGTATGAGTCAGCTCTCATTTTCCTGCAACAGAGCTAATATCAGAACTCTTATTGTGTTGGGTGAGCGCCATCAAGTTGGCCATGGGTTTTTGGTTGGTTACTGATTTGCTGGGCGACCTGTCCTGTTTTATATTTAAATAAATAAATCCTAGTGATGCCACTGCATTTAGGTTGTACCTATGGAATTGTAATGTATTCTGTATGGTCTGGTAAGGGAGGAGCTGCATCATAGGGGTGACGCAATGAGCTCTCGCACAAGGTGATGCAAACCCTAGTGATGCAACTGAAGATTCCTACTATTTATGCCAAGTTTGACCTGACCTGCCAGCTTATTTTGCTTGCCCATCATGGCCCATGGCTAATGTTTATCCTTAGCCCATTTGGTGTTTGAAGAGCTCTCTGAACTGAGCATGCCAAGTCCAGAAATTGGGACAGAAACCATCCAATTGCTTGGTTTGGTCTCAAAGAGCCTGGGTTCAGCTTTCTGGTCCCCTGCATGCATTTTAAAACATGATAATGAAGGAAAGCCATATAGCAATAGTTTTAATGTGTACGAGCAGAGACTTAACACAGGACTACAGGCAGTGGTGTCGTCTACTCACCAGTAGACGGTACGCTGGGCGGGACTTAGCGTGATCGACAGCCCGTTGACTCACTTCCGCTTTCTTCACACTCCCCGCGCGGCTTTCCCTCGCCTCGGAGGGAGCGCCTGCTCGCCAGGGGGGATGGGTGGGGGGCGCGCCGGGTGCCTGGGCGAGCAGGCGCCCCCTCCGAGGCGAGGGAAAGCCGTGCGGGGAGCGCGAAGAAAGCGGAAGTGAGTGGACGGGCTGTTGATCACGCTACGTCCCGCCCAGCGTACCGTCTACTGGTGAGTAGATGACACCACTGACTACAGGGTACCTTTGATGGTTGTGGTATCCTCAGGTTTCACATGACATTTATTTACAGCCACGGTATGCCTTACCTGTGTGCTCCATGCACACCAGATAGTGTGGCTTATGCATGTGTGGTGTTGTACAGACATAAGGAAGATGGTTACTGGTGCATGAAATCCCATGCTTAATTGTTCTTTCCTTTCCCAGGGACTCCTTAATGCACTACTGGTTTTGTGATAAAATGCTGGATTTGATTCAAGCTGGTCTATAATGCAAACATACCCAATGGAAAACCTACTGCATGTAGAAAGTTTGCACATCAGGGGAAATAATTGTAGCCTAGCTTTCTCCTCACATGCTAATTTTCTATAGGCAGGGATTAAAAAAAAAATGTAAGGAAGTATTAAAAAATGCAGTGTCTCCTCCCAGAACTCTCAAATGGTATTGTTTCAGAAGGGCTGTATCATGTTAGATAATCTATACTTCAGTTCTGAATATAGAAATACCACATTTTATGGGAGTTGTGCATAGTATTTATGTGCCTTGTGACAATGGGAAGCAGTGGCGCTCCTAGAGGGAACAAAGTTTTGCGGGAGCCTGAGTTCCTGAATAAAGCAGCCCTCCCCTTCTTTCAGAGCCATTCACAGCTTGGAGAGCCAGCTCAGAGGTTTTGCTCCCCAAGCCACAAATAGCTTTGGAGGCAAGGGGGAGTGGCTGCTTTATACAGGAGATCAGGCTCCTGCAAAACTTAGCGTTCTTCCCCTTCCAGGAATACCATTGATGGGAAGCTCTGTGCCAATTGCTCAGTCTTGCATTGAAGGTTTTCTCCAATCAGTGGAATATAAGGAGGATGGATGCCCGCCTCCAGTCCCAGGTGCCAGGCTGCAGAGGGGTGTCCAAGAGGCCACCTCAAGATGGTGGTGTGGGTGACACTGGCTTCATCCGTGATTTGGATGGCTACATCCATGATTAATGGCTGCAGCTGCTCACAAGCGAAGCTTTTTTATTGGTATGAGTATAAAAATGGGGGTGCCAAATGACCTTGGTATGCCATTGTCTCCAATGCTTCCACAGCTCAAAGCCTGGGCTAACTAGTCAGGGCATAATACAATCTTACATTTGTTGAGATGTGCTACTAAAATGTTGCTCCAATTTCACCAAAAATATGATTATCTTAATTTCATTTTAGGGCAAAATTGCTAACCTGGAGAATTGTTGGGTTGCAAGAAGATGACTATCCAAACTGTATTGTTTGCCCGTTATGAAGGTTTTCAAAAAGAAGCAGGGCACACATTTACCACTGGGATGGCTTAGGGTTAGGGTGCAATCCCAGGCGCCCTGTTGCATTGACACAACGTCAGTAGCGCCAACGTGTTAGGCCGCATCCAAGGCCTTGTCTCTGGGCCATGTGGCCCCGATTCAGGCCGCATGGCTTCCTTGGATCTGTGCCCGCAAAATCGCGGGTGGAGGTCCGAGGAAGCCATTGGGGAGGCAGGAGCCTCCCATGGTGTAAGAGCACTAACATGCCCTTGTGCCTGGGAGGATCCTGCGTGCTCCAATGCTGCGTTGGATGCAGCGCAGGCCTACCAGTTTGCCTGCTCCAACGCTGCATAGGATTGCACTGCCCATGAATTGTGCTTCAATGATATGACGGCAAAGCAAGCAAGCTTATATTGGTCCATCCAGTGCCACTGAGTGGCAGTGGCTTTCCAGGGTTTCAAAGAGGAATTTTTGTCTGCCCTAACTGAACCTGGGACCTTTTCCGTGCAATGCATGTGCTCTACTGCTGAGCTGTGGCCCCTCCATCAACACCGGCAGGCTGCTCTAATCTTATGAGACCCTAAAGAAATGTAAGCAGCCCAGCAGGGTGTGTAACAGCCTTGATCTTCAAAGCTCTTCGATAACCAGTCAATAGGGCTATGGAAGAAACATGCTGTGTGAGCAAGGCAAAGTGTTCCAATTGCTACTTTTGTTGGGTGCATTTGATAATTAAAACGGCACATTCTGCTATCACTATTGCAAAGTCTAAATGAGAAAACCATAGTGGAAAATGCCCTCTAGATACACATCTGAATTGTGCAATACGTAAGGGCTGATGAAGAAACATTCCTTCTCAGTGTTTGCCGTACAAGTCAAACAAAAAGGAACAGGATCTGATGTTGACTATCGTATTGAAATACATATGTGTGTAATGTACACATATACACAAACATTTGCTCATAAAATATACAGCCAAGGTTTTTCTCTGTGAGCTTGTTCACTTGTAATAATATACAGTACCAAGAAGATATTCCAGCAGATTTGGATGCATGTTTCAACGTATGTTTTGCTTCAGTGTCTCCTGATGACAACATAACTTGGAACATGTGTTCATTGTTAACGAGCATTCAAATTCAGTTCACAAGCAAATGTTAATGGGGCTCCTAGCAGGCTTTGGGGATCAAATCCTGGCTTCGTTCTCAGCTGAAGATCATGGATGGTGTGCTTGGCCCGTCTCTGCATTATTGCAAGGGTTGGAATTCCATCTCCCTCCTCCCCCACCAAGCTTCAAAGCAACTACAAAGCTGTTCTGCGATTACAACAGCAGCATCGAATGTATATAGCTGCTCAGAGGAGGTCCAATGTATCTTTGTAGAGCAGTGGGACCAGACAGTTGCCACCTATATTGCTGCAGCTCTCACTTTGATCTGTGAGGAAAGTATACAGGCATGCCCCAGTATCTGCGAGGGTTCCATTCTGGATACCTCCAACTGTGGATATTGGGGATGCCTTTTTGAAGATAGGGGAACATCAGTGGTTTTGCTGCAATAATGTAAAAAAAAAGAGAGAGATTTGTTTAATGTTCCCCTATCTTTTTAACAAGCATCCCAGTATCCAGGGTATCCGTAGATAACTGAAACCGTGGATATCAAATCAGTGGATACTGGGGCATGCCTGTATCCATAAGAGGAATTGACTTAAGCCTGGACCTAACTGAAGCTGATTGTATAAAGTGTATAGTTGCCAGCTCAACAGGAAACAAGAGCTGAAATGGTTCTTAAACCATGATGACTGCACCTCAAAAGCTTGGAGCAATTGCTCATGCCTATTCACTACTTCATTACCTGTTTGAAACATGGTTGCCATACTAAGGCTGCAATCCTAGACACATGCACCTGGAAGAAAGTCCCATTGAACTCGAGACCTTCTGCGGAGACCTGGGTCCTATTGCCCTCAGCTTCAGAGGTTGGTTGGTGTGGTGACTCGTGATTGGGCCTTCTCTTTTTGGGACACTGGCAGAGGAATTCTCTCTCTAGAAGTACTTGCCTGTGTCCTATCTAATTTGTGTTTAGCTGGAGCCCCAAAACTATCTTATTTTTCTAAGTTTTCAGTGAATGGTATGTTGTTTTCTCTTTTCGTACTTCTAGCGCTCTGTCGTTTTCAGCTTTTACAATTGTTGTGTTTAAGTCATTTAAATGTTATTGCAATTTTAGACTTTATAACTCATCCATTTTAATTTTTGCTTGTTCCCCCTTTTTTTGTTAGCTGCTTTGAAAACCTTCAGGTTGAAAAGCAGTGTAGAAATATTTTAAATACTAAACCTTTTAGAACACTGTGGTCTGATCATGATTATAAGGAATGTATTTTTCTAATTAACCTTTGTCCAAAGTTAAGATCTTTATGGAGGTACCTTATAACCGGAGTGCCAGGGAGGAGCTGAGACAATAGCTAGTGAATCTACTGCACAAAGAATTCTGCAGACCAAAGGGCAAGCATTCACATTATAGGTATTGCCATGAGTTTACAAGGCATTCCTTTCTGTTCCACTCACCAGGAACCAAGTAGTCATAGACCTATTGCCAGATTTCAATGGAAGCTGGACAAGAATTCCCAGAATGCACTGCAGATAGTGTGTTCTGCCCAAGGCTTGTGCTCTTTCAGATTCTGGATGCTAAAAAATCCAGGTGATCAGTCCTTGTGTCTCATAACATATGTAAGAAAACAAGCTTTGGAAAAAAGGACAGAATAAGGGGAGATCTATCATTAAACACAATGATGATGAGTCAATTACAGGCAAACCTTAAAGCAAAGTAAAATTCCAAATGTGTGTGTCTCACTAACCCTTATTGTACTAACTAAGCCTTGCTGGAGTCCATTACAGGGAAATGGGCTTGACCACAGATGAACTAAGGGAGGAGCCTGATCGAAACACACAAGAAGAGCATTCTTGTGTCTGACTTTAAGTAGCCTAGGTTTGATGAAAAACTGTCTTATCAGATTCAGAAAACAAGAGCTGAAATGGTTCTTAAACCATGATGACAGCACCTCAAAAGCTTGATGCCCATGGCGAGCTCCAGCAGCCTCCCAACCTGCATTGGATACAGCACAGGCCTGCTGATTGTGCTGCTCATGTTTGTCAACTACCTGGCATCCCACCCCGCTCTCTGACCTGGTTGCTGATTGGGTGAAGGTGAATTGGAATGACCAATGGATAGGTACATGCCAGTCTCAGCAGATACACCTGAACAGGATCTGGTTGTTGTTGTTGTTTTCCATGGGAACTAAAAAGACAAGCTAGTCACACAATTTGCCTGCATGCCTGGCCATGCATTCTTCCTGCAATGGTGCTAATTTCAGAGTGTTGCAGTAAAAAAAATGGGTGGAGAGGAACAGGGTGAGGGGAGCTCCATAGTTACATGCACAGTAACAATAATCTGCACCAAACACCCTCCTCCTTGATAGCACAACTATTATCCTTCCATTCTTTGGAGAAGTCAGAAAAACAACAAGGTAGTTGGTAACATTTGTGATTGTGAACCCTGATGTTTGGAGAGAGGTGGGCAAAACTGAGCATAGAATTTGGAATTCCAGGGAACATATTTCTACTTTCCCAAGGACTGAAACCCATAGAATGTCATGTCAGAACCTTGGAGTTCATTCAGACCCAGCCTTGGGGCTGGCTGCTTTGGCTCACTACTTTCCAATAAACAACAGGATAAAGGGCATCTTCAGCAAAGCTACTTTTATACTATTTTCTTCCTGAAAAAATGTGTTAAGAAAGTAATCCATATAATGTATATTGAAAAAAGAAAAAAGAAAGTAATCCTAATCCCCTGACAGTGACACACCTAGCCATAGTTGCTATGGTCGATTGATTCTAACTGTCCATGGCAACACCAACAGCCAAATCCCAACTAAATTCATATGCGGTAATGCAGTGGTTCCAGTGCAGGCTATTCTGCATCCTACAAGGGAATTTTGGCTGCTGGAGATTTCCACAGGGCAAAGGGACAAATGTCCTGGGTTAAGCCCCAGCAGCTGCAATGTGTCAACCCAGATCTTTGTGAGCGATATCACTTGTGCAAGTCCAAGTCAATCTGTGTTAGCAGACTATTACCTGCAAGGGGGATAGAATACGGTGCATTACAGTTCTGTCAATCCTGCCCCCCCCTCCCGGGCCTGATCCTCCCACCCACCCCAGTGCTGCCCTTCCTCTGCCCTGTTCCACACCTTCCCTATCCTCTTGCTCTTGCACCAAAATTACCCTGAAGCTGCTGCCGGCACCAGTAGGAAGACTCTGGCTTTCCTGCCGGCATGCCTACTAGAAGCACCATCACAGTACTTTCATGACAGCATGCACAGGCCCAGGATGGGATTGAGACCAGTGGCATTCACAAAGGGGGACAAGGTGCCTGAGCACACATGTGAAATAGCCAGTGATGTCATCTCATAATGAAGAACGGGAATGCTGGGCGGGACCTATGCAGGATTGGCTGCCCGTCCGTTCCATTCCGCAGCTGCCCTGGCCTCGGCGGGGCGCCTGCTCGCCGGGGGGGGATGGGGGCGCGCGCACTGATCACTTACATATGACCCAGGGGATAAGCCACATAAATACAATCTATATGTTTACATTACATGTCTTCACTGATGGCGTATCCCACTCTCAACTAGTGCTGGCACAGCGACCACTATGCCAGCGTAGGGTGTTGGAAAAACACTGTCTGTGCCACTGGGAAAGGAAGTGCCAGCAGGAAGGCCTGTGCCATCCCACTGGTGCTATATCCCCAAAGAGCCTCTGATGGAGTACATAAGCTCCCACTGGGCAGCACAGGGGAGGGTGGAGAGGGGGTGTAATGGGGTGGGGGAAAGATGGCGGTGGATCAGGACCAGAAGGAGGCAGGATTGGGGCACTGGCACCCACTGAATCTATCCCCCTTTTCTAGGCCTGAAAGTCTGACACAGGGCAGCTTGGACTGGCACCGGTTATTTAGCAGGCACATCTCAGTTGCCCCATTTTTACATGGGGCAAGGGGACAAACGCCTTATTGGGCAGCCCTCCAGCCTCTGCATGCCAGTGCTGGGTATTGCATGGGCTGCACAGTCCCGCTGCATCGATGCTGGTTAGGACTGGGCTGCCACCCACCTGTTGTTGTATGTACTTTACAAACTTGAAAATGTCAGATTTCAAAGAATGAGTGAAGGAAGTGGAGGTTGGAGAAGAGTTTTGTGTTTTACTGTTTGTATTTCCAGGAAATCTAATAAAGCAAACTTTTTTTTATTGTCTGTTTTGCTAGTTACTGCTATGTTGCAGGCTACTTGCACACCTTTAATCAGAATGACATAAGACGACAGAATCTGGGAACTGCACACAGTTGTAGCCAATCTTAATTTCCATAGCTACACAGATGCCCTTTAATAAATGGTGCCCATGACCCAAATGCCCAAGCCTTGCATCATGAGGGTTTCCCCCAACAACCTGAGAGTCAATCAATCAAAGTATTTATATACCGCTTTTCAACATGAAAACCGCTTTCCCAAAGTGGTTTACAGGCAAATAATAATAATAAAGTTAAATAGCTCCCTGTCCCAAAAGGGTTCACAAACAATCCAAAAAAATGCAGACCACCACCAGCAACAGCCACTATAAAAAAAAAAGACACTAAGCTGGGGTGAAGAGGGACAATTACTCTCCCCCTGCTAAATATAAGAGGAACACCACTTGGAAAAGTGCCTCTTGCTCAGTTAGCAGGGGAGAGTGCAATCCTAAACTGAAAGTTTGACCAGTACAAGGGCCATCGTAAAGCTTGTTTGGACCACTCTTGGAGTCAGGAAGGATGGCGCATGTCTGTGTGCTGGCCTCTCTGACTCTGAGAGTGGTCCAAACTATGGTGTCCCTTGTGCCAGCCAAACTTTGCTGGCCTTACTGTGCTGGCCTAACTCCAGGTTAGGATAGGGCTCTCAGATGCACTCTGGCTACAGTTGCTTGCTTCTCCACAATCCCCATCTCAATACACACTTTGGAACTTGGGGAGAGGGACATTTCAAAGATTGGCCAGGAAATGTAAGCTCTGTGCCTAACTCTCATGATGACAGGAAGGGAATTATCCAAGTATGACATATTGCCTTGAAATTTCAGGGAAGGGCTTCCGGGAGCACACCAAAAAAAGGGTCACAGATGGAGGATGCTGGAGCCCTTCCCGCCATGCTTCACTGTTCACTCAGGGGACCAAAAGCGACACAAACTGGCGAGAGATCTAGCTACTTGTAGCGCAGGCTGCTGAGTCATATGATATGTTTACACTCGCTAACTTGGCTCTGGTCCTGCAACTTCCATTGCAGATGGCTCAGTGTCGTTTTGAGCAAATAGCCATTCAAAAGACAGAACAAGTGTTTTAGTGACTAACCCAATATTATACAGGAAGCTTCTAGCAGAGCAGGATCTGGAGCTCAAGATTTCGAGTCCAATTGTCCTGACCAACAAATGCAAGTCTTTCTCGGAAAGGTTTTTCCTCCTGATCTGGAGGATTTTTTTCTTGTTGATCGGCAGTGTTCTTCGTCACAGGTAGGATTTGTTGGCACATGAACATATACATTAATATTTCTGCACAGTATTATAGCTGTCCAGCTGCAATGATCTGCCTGTGGTGATTTAATTTTTGAGTGGGAGATTTACATGGGATTGCCCAGTTCCTGTGCTGCGATAAAGTGTAGCTGGAACGGCATCCAGCACAGGGGAAGAGGCTGCTGAGATAAGGGGACATAAGGAGAGGAGGGCAGATCAGGTCCAGAAGCAACAATGGAGCTACTTGGGCTTGCAGCTGCAAAATCCCTTGTGCCAGCAAAAAGCACTCTTGTGTTGGACAATGGGAGGGGGGGAATAGGATAACGTGGGAGCTGGCCCTGCCAATCTCAGCTCCTCCTGGGCTGGACCTGATCTGCTCTCCTCCCTACCATCCCCCCACCCCTTAACCAGTGGTGGGATTCAAATAAATTAACAACCGGTTCTATGATGTCATAGCCGGAGCAAAAAAAAAAACTGAAGCCAGCCGAGGTCAGCGAGTGGGCGGGGCCCGGCCATTTAACAACAGGTTCTATAGAACCTGGGCGAACCCCCTGAATCCCACCACTGCCCTTAACCCATCCTTGTTCCACCCTCCCCTGCCCCTCCACTGGTCCTCTAGGGGCTTACCTGTTCTGGTGCACGCTGGTCCTCCATGTGTGCAGCAGGCCCTCGGAGGCCTTTCTGTCTGTGCCACAAGTACCCTCACCTCCGTGACTGCCCCCCCCCAATGCAGTATGCAGCAGATTTCATGTTGGCACAGCTGCACTAAAGCTGGAAAGATGGAGAGGATTGAGCCCTAGGTTACAGCAGGAGCACCATTTTTGCTGATGAGCTTACAACTACAACTTGGAAGGAAACAGGTTGAAAGAAGCAAAGGGAAGCAAGGGCACGTTTACTTCTAATATTTAACAAATCGCCATTTGGACTGGGTTTGACTTTTTCCTGCTGTTTGCAACTGTTAGTTTTTTGAGAGTGCAATCCTAGGTGTGTCTGTTCAGACATAACTCTTATTGCATTTAATGGTTCTTACTCCCATGGAAGTGTGTGAAGGATTGCAGCCTGAGTTAATTATTTGGGGTTTTATTTATTGAACATGTGGTTTCTCCCCACCCCTATGAATGCTTTTTGTCCCAGTATAGCAAGAAAAGTCGGTGTTATTTTTTTTTAAGTTTTGTGTAGAGATGAGTACAGGAGATGCAGCATTTTCAGACTTATGACAAGTTAGCTTCTGCTGCGTCTGATACAGTGACCCTCACCTTTGTTTTGTTAGCGGTGCGGTGGTGTTCCTAAAGGGGGGAGAAACGCTAAGTTTTGCAAGAGTCTGAGCTCCTGTAATACGCAGCCCCACCCCCTTGCCTCGAGACCATTCGCGACTTGGAGAGCCTTGCTCGCCGAGCTGCGAATGGCTGCGAAGACGAGGGGGAAAGCCTAGCTGCCGAGCTGCGAATGGCTGCGAAGACGAGGGGGAAAGCCTGCGGTACGCAGGAGCTCCGGCTCCTGTAGAACTTCGCGTTTTGTCCTCCCCTTTAGGAACCCGAACCCTTAGGGTTAATTTTCTACCCCACCACTATTTTTCTTGAGAAAAGTAAAAACTGAGTGACTTTCGTGCTTTGTCCTTTTTAGAACATCATCATTGACCGTCTAGTCCGCGAGACCCCCAACAAAATCGTCCTGGGGTATCCAATTATCTCTCTAAAGTTTAAAGTAACAAAAACGTCTGTCTGTGTGTGCCCAAATGAGTGTTAAAGGATCAGGAGTACTGATCTCCTGCCTCGCAAACTGGTCTTCTCAAAGAGTAACTGATGAAGACGGACGCCTGCAGGCAGAAAAAAATGTAATCGCGTTTGATAAGGCATACTAAAGGCGACAGGAAAAGCCTAATGCAGTGGGGCCACGTGCTGGATCCGGTGTCCCCGACAGAGGGCAGCACCTCCGCCAGTTCCGCCCGCCCCCGCCCCCGGCTCAATTTCAATTGACCAATTGGCGGAAGGGGGCTATTTAAGCGCCCTCGGAGAAAAGGCGCATAATCCCGGTTTCCCGCAAAGCGAATTCTAAACGGGCACGTGCGCACTCGGGGGGCGGCTGCGCTGGGAGAGCTGCCTGGCGTCGGCTTGCTAAGCTCACGGCGCTGTTCTCTTTCCCTACAGATTTCCCGGCTTGTGCAGTTGGCGGCAACCCAGCAGGAGGAGGGAGCCAGCCAGCCTAGGCGGGCGGCTTGGTTGGTTGGTCGGTCTGCCCGCTCATTACAGCCAGGAGGAGGCGGGGCGGCGGCGCCGGCGACGACCTCAGCATGAGCACGCAGGCGCGGGGCCAGGCGGCTCGCAGCGACTGGCGCGGCGGCAGCAGCGAAGAGCAGAGCCACGGCTTGCAGCCTGAGAGGCAGCAGCAGCAGCCCCGTTCTCCGGCCCCTAGTGAACCCGAGCAGGACCCCGCAGTCATGCCGGTGACCGAGAAGGACCTGGCGGAGGATGCGCCCTGGAAGCGGATCCAGCAGAACACTTTCACCCGCTGGTGCAACGAGCACCTCCGCTGCGTGAACAAGCGGATCGGCAACCTGCAGTTCGACCTGAGCGACGGGCTGCGGCTCATCGCCCTGCTGGAGGTGCTCAGCCAGAAGCGCATGTACCGCAAGTACCACCAGCGCCCCACCTTCCGACAGATGCAGCTGGAGAACGTCTCGGTGGCGCTCGAGTTTCTGGAGAGGGAGAACATCAAACTGGTCTCCATCGGTGAGTGAACTTGGCGCCCTCGCCTTGCCCGGCGTCGGCGCTGGGTAAGGAGTGGGCGAGCGGGCGCGAGGGCGTGGGGAGCCGAGCCTCCCGAGTCTGTGTGTGGCCGGGAGACGGCTTGACTTCTCTCCCTGCCGCGGGGCCCGTTCCCCGCCCCCCTCACCCAGGCAGCGTACGCCTCCTCGGGCGGGCTTGGCATTCTCTTCCGAGCGCGCACTCTCGCAGCTCTCGGCCGGGGCACCTCTGTTGCTGCCGGGAGGCTCCTCTCGCTTGCCTCGACCGAGGTTTGCCACTGCCCTTGAACGGGGAAGGGAGAAGTACTGTAGTTCCTCGTCCCCTCCATTTGTGTGTGTGTGTGGGGGGGGGAACATGAAGGGGTGTGCTAGGTGGTGGTCCTGGTGGCTCCTTAGTGGGCGTTTGAGGACGGGGTGGGTCCACTTCCTCTGGCCACAGCAGGCTGCGGAGCTTGTTTCTGGGGAGAGCGAGCCGATGTGGAGCAGCTGGGCGAGGTCGTGAGGAGGAGCCTCCGTTGCCACTCCCGGGCGGATACCTGGCGGTTCTATCGTCCGCCCTCCAGGCTAGCTTTGAAACTATTGGCGCAGGGCTTGGGCCCAAGGAAGTTGCTTCGCTCCCGGGGTGTATAGGAGTGGGAAATCACGTGCGCGCGCGCGTGGGGTATAAAATCTCTTCTCTTGGAGAAGAGGCTCTCCTGCTTTAGATAGCTGCACGTGCTCCCTCTTTTCCTCCCCGCTCCCTAACTGGGTCGTTCCACCCACTAACTTCTGGCCAGCATCGACTGTGGCTGGGCCCTGACCCAATCTCGGGAAAGTGAAGAAATGGCTGGCGGTGTTCAGACAGGATTTCCCGAGGTGCCTCCCTCGCAGCAGGTAGAGCCACTTCCCTTTTGCTGCAGGGGTTTGGCTTCTGTGCTCCGGATTCACTGCGAAGGGTTTGCACTGTGAAAAGTCAATCCTCGGGTTCCTAGATGAGCCTTTCAGTGCTGGCCTGGATTCTGGGGAGAAACAGGCAGCAAGCTAATAAAAACTCAGTGGTGGTAGCAGCTCAAAAGACATCTGTCGGAATAGAAATCCTACCTGTGATGAAGAACACTGTTGATCAACAAGAGAAAAATCCTTTCCTCACTTTCTACTCTGGAGAACATATATGTGGTGGCCAAAGCAAAATGGGCTTTTTTTGGGGGGGGGGTGCTGCTGCTTATGCATTGCCTGCAAACAGGTGCAAGGTATGATGGCAGTTTCTTGCTAACGTGGTCTAATTTAACAAGCACTCAAAAGTCGCTTCAAACCAGAGTTTAAGATCCAGATTATATGTTCAGTGTCACATGTGTTTTGGCTGCTCCCTCCCTTAAAATAGTGTGTGTGGGTGCAACAAAGCCGTGGGGAAGGGCTGATACCTTTCCTCTGCTCTGGACATGATGAATGGCATTGCTCCCCCCCTGCACAATTCTGTAAGGGGGGGGGAAGGCTTCCGGTGAAGCTGGTGGAACTTGTACTTCTTTCCCAAGCTGCTTTTTTTGCTGTATGAACACCCCACCCTAGCAGCTGAAATTGGGTGTGGCATGAAATGGTAGTTCTGCTGGTATCTCTATTTTAATCTGATTTGAGTCCTCCTTTGGCACTGAACTCTAGCCCCCAACTCATCAGAGTTGCTTTTCCAGCCATAATGGGGGCAAATGTCAAAATATTGGGCTACTCATATCTGCCCAGGCAATTGTGTCATGTTATACTTACGAGCCATTAATAGTAGATTGGAGTCCTAGTAACTGCCACTTGGCTTGTTAGAATTGTGCTGATGATACAGGCTCCTTTGAAATGTTTATGAATCCTCAAAAAACTTGCATTTGCATGTGAGGAATGAAACGGGCTTTGGTGTGCTGCATTTTGCTAATCAGAGTATAAATTTTGTGGTAATGGAGCCAAAGAAAGAATAAAGTATTTAACTGGGGTAAATAAATGCATACAGACTCTGTATCAGTGCTTTTGAAATGTTAAGATGAGACAGACTTCTTGAATAGCTGGACTTGACAGAAAATGACACATTCTGATTACAGTTACTCTATGAAGAACTGGATTGAACTTGAGTATTGTACTATATTGCTCTAGTACAGTGATGGCAAACCTATGTGTCAAAAATACCTAACTTGATTCTGCTGGTGTGTCACTCCCCCATCCCAAACAAAAGAAACAATTATTTATGAATTCATTTATCTTAAAAAGTACAGCCCAATCTGGGGGCTATGCATTATAACTGTGGGCTATGCATATATAAACATCAAATCATTAAAAAATAAGTAAAATATCAGCTGTCGGATATTGGTGAACACTGTCATGTCATCCAGAAGGTTGTAGCATGTCACCTTTGACATACGTGTCATAGGTTTGCCATTACTGCCCTAATACTTGGGCCATGTTTCGAGTATTGACTTTATAGTCTAGCTTGGACAATGTTTACACTTGTCCAAAGTTTACCTTCAGAATAACTGCTTTCCATATTGGAACAGTGAATATATTGTAAGAAGTACTGTACAAATAGCAGGAGGAAGTTTCCAGCAGTAATGTATGAAGGGTGTGCCAGACAGTGCTGTAAAGGCTAAACTGATGCCTCCTAGACATTGATAGGCACTAATCTGTGCTCTTGCTTTATACTGTGGCTTGTCCTATGGATACAGTGAGTGGGTATGATTCTGAAACAATGTTATACTCGGATGGCTTTGAAAATAGGAGCTCAGTAAGCTGTGCTTGATAGCTCTACAACTAAACTGCTGAGACACTCCGTACAGCTCCGTACAGCCCTAGTGAGACCTTGGCAGAAACATTGGTGCCTCAGCTTCCCATTCTGACATAGTGCTTGAACAGGACAACATTACCTAACAGTAAGACAAAGGAAGATCAATGAGATTTGCTACTGATTAAGTTTGCTTTGGTTGCATAAGGTCCTTGCACCCTTTCTTAAGATCACTTTTGTTGGCAGTACTTTGCAAGACAAGTTCTCAATCAGGGAATACATTTATCCCTACTATATTGGTAGATTCTATCAAACATAGCCACACATTATTCAAAGCTCCCGGCTGAATTAAAAAGCAGTCTGATCCCTAGAGCAAGGAAAAAGAGTTTGGCTGAAACTCAACTAGCTAGCCTGAGGCAGAACATCCCAAAGGATGCTTGTCCAACCTGTTCATGAACTCCTGGCTGAATGGAGAGGAACGTGTGCCTCTCCTAGCAACTACTTGCAGCTTCCATTTTAAGAACTGTAGACGTATTTATCGTGTGCAATATTGGCAATATCAGATTCTAATGGATCTTCACAAAACATGAAAAGATATAGAGAACACTTTTGTTAGGATTTTTGGACAGTGCTTCTGTAGACAAGGCAGCCTCAATTGTCAGACAGTTCTGACTAATCAAATGTTGGCTGTTATACACATTCAGAGTTTTTAAAAGGTAACTGGAACCCAGGAAATAGTTTTGAGAGCACATGATGCTGTCACACTGTTCAAGCTGAGCTAGTCTTGGCCTGGTCCATACTTGAATAGATGGTTTGGGAACTCCATGCAACCTATTCTCCCTGTCACAGTGGAAAAATTGGGGACAGAAGTATAATACACTGTTAATGAAGGCAGCTCTTAAGTAACGAATGTCAAGCCAAGATCTTGCTGTGTGCTCAAAAATCAGCAGCCAGGTAGTAACATAAGTGGTATGTTAACAAGTAAAGGAAAATAAAACTAATACCTGCCTGTGGGAGCTAAAATCAAACTTTCTGACAATTGTTACCCTGTTTGGTGGAAGTCTGTCTGAATTTTAACTAGGGAAGTAACTTCAGTTTTCTCTGCAGTTGTGTCTCTGGAGTATAGAACTATGCTGTTATGAGCAAAACGTGACCTTGAATTAGAGACCTGAAGTATAACTACAGAGACGTTGTGTCTGTGTAAATAGACTTGAGGCTTCAAGGAAAAGCATAAGAGAAGGAATGTTGATTCTCAGTATGTAATCCATATGTTTTGAAGCAGGGAAACCTTGCTGAGTTCTGAATCAGTCTCCTTGTGGGAAAATACCTTTGACAGCTGCTGCAAACTTGCTGCTGCAAAATTACTTCACTCTGCTTTCTTTTTTCCATTTAAATATTAACAGCAGCGTATATTGTACAAAGTTCCAATTAAAATTACAATAGAAATCATGTGTACTTTGGAACTAATGTTTAAGTCTCCCTCTGAAGGAGCAGGTCCACAGCTTGGGGGTTCTCCTGGATCCACAGCTGTGCCTGGATTCCCAGGTGGCGGCGGTGGCCAGGGGAGCCTTTGCTCAGTTTTGACTGATTCGCCAACTGCGACCGTACCTGAGCTGCGTGGACCTGGCCAAGGTGACCCATGCCCTAGTGACATCTAGATTAGACTATTGCAATGCGCTCTACATGAGGCTGCCTCTGAAGATGCTCCGGAAATTACAACTAGTAGAATGCGGCTGCTCGTGTGGTTGCTGGGGCACGTCGGTTTGACTCTGTCGAGCTGTTGCTTTGGCGACTACACTGGCTGCCGGTTCCCTTCCGGGCCTGATTCAAAGTGCTAGTTTTGACCTTTAAAGCCCTTTACGGCTTGGGTCTGGGTTATTTGAGGGACCGCCTCCTTCCATATAATCCTACCCGTGCTCTGAGGTCATCTGGGAGGGCCCTTTTGACTGCCGCCCCCAGGAGAGGTGAGAGGGATGGCGGCGAGGGATAGGGCCTTCTCGGTGGTGGCCCCCCCGACTTTGGGATACCCTCCCCTTAGAACTAAGAACTGCTCCCTCTTTGGCAATATTCTGGTGGGGGCTGAAGACCTTTTTATTCCAACAAGCTTTTAATTGTTGACAGGCTGGCTGGTTTTTATGTTCTTTTATATTTTTCGGATCCACGGGGCTGGCTGTTTAAATTTTAATTATCTCAATTATTGTTTTTAACTGTTTTTAACTGCCAAATACTGTGTTTTTTATTGTATTTTAAATGTTGTAAGCTGCCTTGGGTGCTATGGGGCAGAAAGGTGGGGTATAAATTAAATAAACAATAAGTGTACTTAGCAGGAACTTTACAAATCAATGGCTGGGAAACAGTCACCAAACAAGGTCCAGCACCTTCCATATTGCAATGGTGCTAAATGTCTGGGCTGAGCAGGTTGGGTAGTCTCCGGGACAGGTAGGGAGCAACCATATAGCTAGCTACAACATATTGGTTTATAGCAGACGTTTATGTTACTCATTGCAGTAAGAAATACCTAGCTACCCCAGGGTAGGTTTCAAATAAGGGAGAAATGTCTTCACCCATTTATCTTCAGGCTGAAGGTGTCTACTGCTATAACTGGTGAATTTCAACATAGGGTAGATTGCCCTAAGGAGTCAAAGCTGTTGTGAGTAAAAAAGACAGTCCAGTGCCACTGCCCTGTTAGTTACAATATTGGGACTAGTGGTCAAAGTATGAGATTAGTCCTTACAATTTCTCTAGAGGGTGCCCTTCCTAAAGCGCATTAAGCAGGTTGATGGGCTCACATGGTTTCTTCCTCCCTCCTTGAGCACTCTGTCCTTACCTTGAGACTGACCAACTTGTCATGGAAGGTACTCTGTAGCCTAATTTGAACTCCTTGTCAAGTGGGAGAGAACTCTGAGTATGCACATGAGGGCTGCCAAAAGCATGTGGCTGCTCCTCAATTTAAACGGTCATCCCAAGTCCTCTTGACACAGGAAACTGAGGGGTCTTGTACCAACAGAAGTCAGACTGGCTTTGTAAATTAAAACCATGTTTGATATACTTTTTGAAATTTTAAGTGTGAGTAATATACCAGAAACTAACTTTTCTGACTGCTTAGAACTAGGCATCTGAATATAATAGGATAAGGTACTCTCCAACTCTGTTCAGCGGAGCATAGTTCTAGTTATTTCAGGTATAAATGCATCAAGATTTAGACATTCTTTCATTGTATGTCTGATACTGTGTTCTCATGGGAGCTCTTGGACACGATTTCCTGTACTTACTTGTTAGTAGAGAGAACCCTGTGTTCTCTTGAAGTGAACTTGCTATTTGTACAGTCGTGTGAGCCTAAATATGCAATGAGACACATTGAAAGTTAAAAGTTGCTTTAGTCAATGAGACATTAACTGTCCAATTCTTTGTTGGAAGATACATAGTTAAACACCTGCGTATGTTGGCAGTTCTAGTCTGCTAATGACTAGCTATCAAATTTAATTACTGATATTTTACTGAACTGTTTTATTTGGTTGGCCCTAAGCAAACTACAGTGTAGCTTTCTGCTTGGGCTCAGAATTGGATCACATGGGACTTCATTGGGTGCTGCCAAAGTGGGAAGTCCTCCCAACTTGTTGCATGCTTGAGATGGTGACTCCTGAAGTATAGGTTACGGTGTGACTTGCTCAGTGTGCACTGCCAGGTTTTTAATGTGGGAACTCTTTTCTGTAGTAAACCTGGCTGGTTTTTCATGAGCAATAAAAATGCTGGTTGGCTGCTCTAACGTTCTGAATTCATCACTCATGTAAGCAAACATGTTGTCTCCAATGAACCAGAATTCTGGGTCTGAGAATTAAAGCAGCAACAAAAAACCAGCTTCTGCCCTGAACATAGTAGTCTGCTGGAGGGGAGCTGTGCTGCATTTTGCTTCATTGACAAAGCAAATTTGGAACAAAATGTGTACATGAGCAGCAATTGATAAATGCCATGTTGGTAACCAAAGTCCTAATACAGGCATGGATACTGGAATGCGTATTAAAAAGATATGGAAACATTAAACAAATCCCTTTTTACCTGTTGCAGCAAAACCACTGAACCCCTATCTTTAAAAAGGTGTCCATGGTTTCAGTATCCATGGGGAGAAAGGGGTTTGAAATGGAACCCCAGCAGATACTGGGGCATGCCTGTAATCTTAGCATAGGATATAATATCCCACCTGCCTTCTCCTGGGGAAGCACTCGCCATGCAGAAACGTCAAAAAACATTTTGACAATCAAACCAGTAACATAAACACTGTTATGTTACTCAACAATGCAATACCAAAACCCACTGAATTGAGCAGCATTCAATCAAATGATGTAACAAAACCAAAAGATGGCCTCCAAATGCTAAAACGAGTCTTTAGTCACTGCTGAAATCCCAGTTTATAGCTTCGCATACAGGGTGTCCGCATGATGAAGCAGTTGGTTGCTTTGCAATGCAGTTGTCCAGGTTGTTCCCTGGCTGACCAGATCTTGGCCTGTAGTCGTGATGGTTTAAAAAGCAGCCACTGGTATCAAAGGTAGGCTGCTTTCTTAAAAGGAAAAAGCACCCTGTCACACCTATGCTGACTGAGTAAAGGCTGAGTCAGTTTAATGGGAACACTGATAAGAAACATGCAGGTGGCGACTCTGTGCCAAGCCCAGTTCACATTTGGGCTTTTATTTGGGTTGTTCAGGTTTGGAACAGTTGTACTATTATCAGAGGCTCACTGGGGTGTGTGAGTGTATTGAGTTGTAATTAGTAATGAAACAACTTGGGGTTTCATGTTGCTGCGCAAGGGACCAACCTGTACTCTTGCCTGTGGGTGGAGCTGCTCAACTCAACTGATTTATGGGTTTTTTATATGCCATTCCTCTGAACAGATGTAGTCATTTTTAATAGAGGATGTGGTTCCATTGTTTGCTAATGACCGCACCTCTTATTTATATATACACTCAAAGACCCAGTTAACACCTAGGGTATTTTATGTTGCAGGAAATTGGCAGTTTCAGCTAGGTGGAAGAGACAAGAGAATGACTTCTAGTCTATGCAACAGTTACACAGTACTTCCCTATACCACAGAAAGGGTTTTTTCAGACTAATGGCAGACATTTCCTCTTGCCATTTGCATCCCTCCCAGGCCAAGTGTTGGAGGCATCATAAGGCCTTGCTTCCCTGGCCAGAGGTATGAAGGACAACAGTGTTAATATTGACTGGTATTGTTCACTGGTTCTGGTCAGGCTAGGGAGGTAGTTGTCACAATCTGCTAATCTGAGAAAGTCCAAACCAGTGTGAACCTAAAACACATGAGTGTGTGAGCTGCCCTCAATCCTACAATCTGAGATCTTCAATTAGTGGTCCCAAGGATTGAATTTGTCATGTAATCAGTAGCTCAAAGTTGTATTCAGATTTAAATATTGTATAAACTGTTGTAGCTATTATACATTCAGAGTTTACCACTTAGGCAAATACTGTTTTCTGTAGCATGGCTGACACTCTGAATAATTTTCGTTACTATTGAAAAGACTATTAGAGTGAATACCTCCCTGTATAGAGTTCAAATGTCTGGAGTTTATTATTATTTGAAGAACTTATACCCTGCCTTTCCCATGCCAAAGCAAATGCCAAAGGTGGCTTACAGAGAACAAAGTACAATGTAACCATAATAAGTAAAAACAAAAACGTTGTAACATTTAACAGGAACGTTTCATTATCATAATGAAAATTGTGCTTCAAGGTACAACTCAACAGTTTTCTGTTGGGGCAATGATGTAACAGATGGCAAACTTCCTCTAGAGGTAAGTTTTGGTGATTGTGCCTAATGAAAGAATGTTTAATCATCCTTGGTTGAAACTTTCTATTTTCTTATTATACTACCTGTCGTCAGACTTGAGTCCTGTGTTAGCTTGAACTAGCAATAAAAGAAATGAGACTTCTATAGGCCACATGATTACTCTGACATATTGATATCAAATCAGTGGAGTTTAAAATGGGTGTGTAGGAAGCCTGCATTGCTCAGTTCATGCTGGGACTTCTGTGCTGACAAGTCATTGAAATGCTCTTCCTTTTTCCTACCATTTGTGTTGGCATGATGTTGCAATTCATGTTTGCATCTGGTTGCTCAGGCATCTAAAAGTACGTTGGTGACTTAGGACTGAAACGTATCTTCTGTATTGGCAAACAGATCAGTCTGTCCTTAGCATATGTACTGTTGTCCCTGTATAGTAAGGGCATACTGTGTAGTGAGAGTACATGGGGACTATAAATAGCTTGCAAAGGAAATGTTGGTTCTTTGGCTTATTTGTCTGTATTCTGGAAGCTTTTTTTTCTTAGGCAGCAAACAAATGCATTAAGATTTTATAGACTTGGAGTCTACAGGATTACTTTAACACTGCCAAAAAAGAGTGAACATTTGGCTGTACAAGCCTGTCATCTGTGTTTAATTGCATCTTTCATCTGGGGACAGATATTGGCAACATTAAATTCACCAAGTGAAATAGGTTTCTGAAGGATGCTAAGTTGGCATAACTTGGAGGGCTGTTGAGCTGTTGTGGAAGTGAGAGAGAAGCTGACCAAGTTGGTTATATCCAGTAGTAAATGTTGAAGAAATAACTTGGTTTGAAAAGAATTTCTCTTCTCCCTAGCTTTTTTTATGTGGGGGGCCCTTGGGGGCTTTCCCCAAGTATATTTTTGGATTTATATAGTGGGGCTGGAAAAGGTGCAGAAGAGAGTGACCAAAATGATTACAGGGCTGGGGCACTTCCCTTATGAAGAAAGACTGCAGCATTTGGGGCTCTGCAGTCTGGAAAAAAGTTGCCTGAGGGGGGACATGATTGAGACATACAAAATTATGCATGGGAGGGATAGAGTCGATAAAGGGATGTTCTTTTTCCTCTCACAATACCAGAACCAGGGGACATCCACTGAAATTGAGTGTTGGGAGAGTTAAAACAGATAAAAGGAAATACTTTTTTGCCCAGCGGGTAATTAAGCTATGGAGCTCCTTGCCACAGGAGGTGGTGATGGCATCTGGCCTAGGTGCTTTAAAAGGGGACTATACAGATGCCATGATGGGTTGTGCAACCTCCTTACATTAGTAGTAGGCTACTTCAGAATGCCAGGTGCAAGGGAGTGGCAACAGGATGGGGGCATCTTGTTGTCTACTGAACTCCCTTAGGCACCTGGTGGGCCACTGAGATACAGGAACCTGGACTAGATGGGCTTTGGCCTGATCCAGCAGGGTTCTTCTTATGTTATTATCTCTGATAGCTAAGTACAGTGACTGTCCCCAAAGCACGAAAGACTATGAGCTGAGACTTAACTATATTGTTCGAGTTGGAGGCAGGAAGCGTTCCTCTAGCAGGGGTGTCAAATGTAAGGCCTGTGCGTCAGCCCCTATTATAATTGGACTTTCCCAGAACTGCTCTTTCAGCAGTGTGGCTTCTGTTGAGCCTGTGGAGGGTCAGAAGGTGATGAATGCCACAGGGAAAGAGACAAACCGAGAGGGGTTAATGGGAGATGCTGCAGAAGCTCTAGGAAAGCCCAGTTGTCACATGGCCCCCCTCTTTCAGCAGCACCTCTTCTACCTAGGTATTACTTCACAGACCACCTCTTAGCTGCTGAGCTGCAAAGTGGTGCTGTGGTTGACATGGCATTGCTGAAAGGATGGCCTGTGTAATAATTGGGCTCTCCCAGGATTATAATTGGGTGGCCAAATCTTGAAACTGATCAAAACTTGCGTATTTTGTCTTGTCATTTGCAGCTAATGAGTTCCTGAGAAACCAAGTGCATATTTCTGGCCATCACCTGTTTAATGACATCACTTCCTATCTCATGATGCCACTTCCGGCCCTCAGTGGTTGCTATTTGGCCCACTATATGAAATGAGTTTGACACAGTTGCCCAGCATACAGGGGAAAATACTAGTAAGAAACAGAGTCCTGGAGGAGCACCTCTAAGTACAGTATATTTGAGGTACTGAGTAGGATCCTGTTGATGTAGAGGGACACCCTCTCCCTCACTCCACAGAAGTGGCTGATGGTTCTTTTTCAGTGTCTCTCAGACTTCCTACAGCTTGGATGTTCATGAGTTGTGGCAAGGTAAACAGAATGTGGTAGTTAATTAATGTTTACTGAAAATCACTCTGTATTCCTAATTGCTCAAACAATAGTCTTTGGAAAGAGCTTCCCACTCACAGCTACCTAATCTTAAGAATAATCGGTGAATTGGAAAGTTTCAGTAGGACTAACTTGGCCAAGGGGCAGATAATGTCTAGTCCATGTGGGTTACATGCTTTGGAAAGTGGTAAATCATGTTCAGTTTGTTTTTTTAAATGAAATGTAAACAAATATTTTGTTGCTTGGACAAAAACTTCCACTTGGCAGAAACGAAGTGAATGAATGTTGATATGCTTGTGTTATAAAAGATCTAGTCTCTGAAGACACTTACCAGCATAAAATGAAAGGCAGACAAGCAGGTTTTGTATATTTCAGTGATGTGACAAGGCTGCCAGCTGTTAAGGGAAACAGCTGGATTTCCTCTAATTTGAGTTGATAAACCAGAAGAATAACAGGATGATTCTGCAATAGTATGCAAAATATGAAGGGGTGTTGAGTTGTTGTAACATGGTAAGCGGGTGGGGATGGAAATGGAATGGTATCCAAAAGGAATGGAGAACACATAACTAATTGAGAAAGTTCTTCCTTTTCCCTATGTCTGCTTTGATGCATCTGATCTTCAAAAGGAGTCTGTATCATTTCCTTTCACACAATATCTTGGCTCATAGTTTAATGTGGTGGTGACAGCAGAAGTGACTCAAGTGGACCACCACTGTGGCTTGCTTGACTTGTAACTTGAATGGAAGCCTCTTTGAGATGTCCTGGGCTTCTAGAGATACCAGTGTAATCCTCAACAAAGTCTAAAAGGCTTTTAGTACAAGGTACCACAAGAAGCAGCTCAAATAGGGAATGTCTGTTGCAGAATGCAGACTTAAAGGGATGTGCTAGGGTGTGAACACTGAAATATACTTTGGACTAGAACGCTTGCTTTTTTTTGAATGCTGTTCTTTGGCTGTGATGGAGCCTGGCTGAACTGTTCTTGCTTGCATGAATGGGATTTCCTCTTGCCAGTCCTGTTAGTGTGGTGGCTCTGGATGGTTTCAGATGGAAAAACTGAATCAAAGTGTACATTGTAGTCAAGGATTTCCCCAAACAGTAATCACTTCTGATTACTTCCAACGTGTTAGTTTTGGCTCCAAAAATTCCATCCACGGGCCTCAGTGCTTGGCATGTGCTGCACAGAAGATTTGGCTGAGCCATATCTGAATAGTACCACTTATCTCTGCAGTCCTTGGCTGGCGGCTGCTGCCTACAAGCATCTTGACCCACACCCAGTGTGAGTAAACATGCTTGCTAATGTTAAGGATGTTGTGCTTGGAAGCATTGTGGAGTTTTGTCACTAACAGGCAGTATCTAATACTGGCTGATCTGAGCTGTTGTGAACAAGCAATTGGAATTATTTGAAATGATGCTGAAGAAACTCTTCAATAGATGGCTGTAGCTTAGATCAGTGTTATTCAAACTGTGGGTTGGGGCGGGTCGCGGAAAGCTGGGAGCAGCCACTTTAGAAGCTGCAGATGTGGCACTTGCTATATTCTTGCTGTGTGTGTTCACAGTTTGAATTTTCAAGTGAGGTTTTTTTTTTAAAAATTGTTTTTAGTTCAGTGGTTTTTACATAAAATTTTGACCTTATCTTGCTTTCTGTCAATTTCATGGTTGTGCAATTGCTGCAGTCCAAGAGTGCCAGTTTGCATTCTAGGAGTGTCATTTGATTATGTTACAATGACATCACTTCCAGCGGGTCCCAACACGAGTGCCATTCTAAAAAGTGGGTCCTGGTCTAAAAGGTTTGAGAACCACTGGCTTAGATGACTGTATGTGGGCACAGTACTTTGCATAGGGAACAGGTGAGAACCAAAGGAAAATCTTGAGAGTATGAGCTAATTTCAATGTTCTGGTTACAATTTATGCCCAATAATTGCAAGGTAACATGTTGGCTTTTGAATGTAGTTACAAATGGTATACTTGGGAGGTGTGGCAGACTTTCCCTGTGCCTCAGGAATCCAGATGTTGGATTCCAGGATGACTTTGTATGAGGGGTTTGTTCTGCGGCAGTGTAGCTATTTACATTGTGATAATGGGGCACTGCTTCAGACAGATGTCTGTACTTAGAGTAGCTGATCTTGCAGGGACGAGCTACACATTGCATGCCATTGGCTAAATGAGGACATGGGTCAGTGAATGCAACAGTGCCATTCTGGAAAAAGACGAAATGCCTAAAGCAGTGTTCTGCAACCTCTGGGTCGGGACCCTAGTGAGGTCACGAAGCCTCATTTTGGGGGTCGTGGCAACCTTTCAAAGCCTGTGCAAGAGAGCTTGGATGTAATCCAGCTTGGAGAGCTTGGATCTAATCTAATCCAAGAGAGCTTGGATCTAATCCAGCCTTATAAAAAACTGAGGAGTTGGTATAATCCTGCACAGCCTCTTCTTGCTGTCTTGCTAGCCCTGCTCAGTCTCCTAACAGGGTTATTGTCAAGACACATTTGGTAGGGGGAAATGCAGCAGGTGGGAGGCAGGGTGTGTGTGGCAATGGGGGCAGATCAAGTCCTGGGATGGGGGTGGACTTTACTGTTGGGGGGGGGAGGGAAAGGAAGTGTTTGACCCCGTTTATTTCAATAAAAGTTTTAAAAAGACATGCTGAAATAAGCACTGTTCTGGGCTGCAGAATGCAAAGAGGCATCTGGTTTTCTGTTTCAGGGAAGAACTTAACAGAGCATACAAACCTCATGGGCTTGGATGCCCCCAGATGATTGTTTCAAAGGGGCCTTTCATTCTTTGGTCTTCTGCCTTTCTTGTATCATGTGCTTAGGCTGTGGTTATGATCTGTGCATGTAAACTGCACATAGCAATAAGTGTTTGTACAAACATATATTTCAGCAGACTTCATATCAAATAAAAGGGTATTGAGTTGGGGAATGAGAAGGCAACAGCTGGCTTCAAGCTGACATAATTTGTGCTCCAGCATTGCCCACGGGTTGAGCCAAATATGTCTTGAAGATAACTGCAGCCTTTAATGAGGGCCTGCTTGGAATGGGCTGGTGAATTGGAGTGTGGTGCTGCTCATGGCCCTCCCAGCCTCTGTCTGAGGCAGCACTATTATTAGGAGTGAAAGCTTTCCAGTATGTTAAAGATGTTTACTTGCAGAAGAAGGATACGTATTGAACTGAGGCATGTTAGTGAAGGCCATGTGGGTTGCCAAGCCCACAGAATGAGCATTCTTATCCTGGCTTTTCTGGAAGACTTGGTTTTTTTGTTGCCACCTCTTCTCAAATGTCAGATTGAAAGATTGACTTGCCTTTTTGGGAATAAAGTGTGTGGCTAATGAAGAAGGAATTTTGTAGAAATGAAAACGGTGCCCATGTAGGCTTGAGGATGGTCTCATTCCCTTGAGTATTTTTGTCTATTTTAGAGACTTCAAGATGCAACCCAATTTGACCGTTAAAAGTCTGTGCAAGTTTTCAAAAATCTCTGATGGATCCAAATTATTGCGAACAGTGGTGGGCTCAGAAAGGAGGCCTACCTGGACATATAGTAGGGGCGCAATGGATTAAGTCTGCCTACCATAAGAGTGGAGCCATAGAGTAAGACTCTAGAACTGATTTAGAATGCTAGTTGCTATTCCTGTTCCTAATATCGTGTAGGAGTGTGTCCAGACAATTGGAGGGCTGTCCAGGCAGCAGGTTTTCCAATTAATGCTATGCTATGCTATGGTGTTACACTAGTGTGTTTTGAGAATGCACTTTTCCCAACTCTTTTTCATAGTTCAGTTCCATAGACTGCCCCAGGCTTGCTGGCCTTTAGCACATGGCAGATCACCAGTGGCCAGCGCAGCCTCTACCTAATGCCTAGGTGGCATGGGAACATTTTTCTAGTTTTCATGTGCAAATCAAAACTACCTTTGGAAGGCTTGAACTATTTGAGTGTCAGGAGAGCTGGTGGTCTCTGTTCTTCAGGATATTTCCATCGCATGCTGTCTTTCTTACAAGTACTTAAGGCAGATTAAACAAAACTAAAAGCTTGGAACCAGTAATGGCAAAATACAACGAACCCAGAGCTGTCCCCTTAAGGCAGGTTAAAATAATCGATGAAGGTCTAAAGATAAAGCCATGATTAGCAGTAAAGAATTTGTAACGGGGGTGCCAACTACACTCCCCTGGGTCAGGACAGGAATTCATAGTGTGGAGGCCATCACTGTGAAGGCCGTCATGAGCTGCTGCTTCCTGGACTTTTTAAAGCAGCAATACTTAGAGCGCTGGTCTAGATAGTATGCTTTGAAAGGAATGGTACAGGTAACAAGATCTGTAGACCTCTGAGCAACCTGTGTTGAAATGAATGGCAGTTTTGGGGAGAAGCCAGTCTGTAGACATGCACATAGAGACTAGTAACGCTGCCAAGAAAATCTCCCTGGAATACTTAGCTTGATATTCAGACTCGTCACAAAGCAGCATTTCAGTCAAGCCTATCACAAAGCAAACTGATCTCATCTGCAGCTTCTGGGGGCTTTTCATATACATGGGGAACAAGAGGTGACCTCACAAATCAGGAATGTGCTTTGCTAAGTATAAGAGGGGGCCTGCTCTCCTGGGGCTTATTGTCGGTATAACAAGTTTGTCAATGATGTCATTTATTCAAAGCATGCTGTAGCAGGCTTTAAGGACACAGGAAGGGCTTGGAAAGCTGCCATTTCTGTTTTAGTAATAAATGGCAGCAAGGTTCTATAGGTTGGGTGTAGAGGAATTTATTGGAAAAGGAAGCATTACCAGGTGCCGACTCCTGTTTCTCCTGCTAGTGCCAGATTTTCTTATTAACCAGAAGACAGCTTCAAAACATGGTGGCAAATGTGTACTAATAAGCATAGCTGGAGAAGAACAAGTTAAATGGGATTGGGGCTTAATCCTCAAATCTCTGGGTATGTACCTTGAGGCTTGTAACTAACGGTGGTGACTAGCCATTCAACTTTGACACACTGGCTAAAGTAAAGAATTGGTGTTCACCAAAGTACATTTCTATGCTTCCCCGCCCCACATGCCGGGGTGGTTCTCTCAACAGATTAGAAGTAGGCAAGAGTGTGCTAGAATCAACCTGGCAAATCAGCCTTGCCTGTGTCCAGCTTTACCATAAGATTGTTGATTTTCTGCTTCATGTGGTACAGGTTGGCAATCCTTGTCTTGGAATGGCTATAAAATACTTATACTCACAGTTATGAATGAGGCCTTTGTAAATGCGGTTCTAGTCTTTATGCAGATCTGTTCCTATTCTGCATGTCCAAAGCAAATTATGAAAACCAAAACTTCCCACTTTCAATAGGCTTGTTCAGCTCGAATGTTTTATTTGGAAACAGAAAATGGAAAAATCAGTTCTCTTCTAAGGGTGGCAATACTGTGACAATGAATGAGGGCAAGTCACAAGGAATATCCTTGAGGTTATTTTGCACAGTGCTACCTTAGAACTATAAGGGATGAAACTTGCCCTTTCTGTTAGACAGAAGATGTTTTCATCTTCCCTCCTGCAGAAGATGACAAATTGGCTAGAATGACTTTATGGATTTCTTATCAATTCTCACAAGGCAGTTAATGGGTTTTAAAAAACTATAGAAGAAAGGAGATGAACCAAAATCATTTTCTTTTAAAGAATTCATAATTAAACCCTTGTTCTCCCCTACTTAAGACCTGCTTAAAAGCAGGGGAGGAGCTCAATGACTCCTCCCCAAGGAAGCAAATGAAAAGCTATGGTGCTGCCACTGAAAGTCTACCTCTGGTACTGGCCAAATTCAAGATGGCCCTAGGCCTGTGTTTTCCTAACAGAACCCACCAGAGATTTTTGAAGTATTTGAAACAATAAAAAAACTTTGTATGCACCCCTGTCCAGTTTGCAGAAGTCAATCATTAGCTGGAATGCTAACCTGTGGTGATAAGCCTCATAGTCCTAAATTAAAAGCAGTACATAAATTGGTGTACTGTAGATCATGTGTGATACAAGTTTCAGCCTTTTGTATGGCCTGGAAATCCCTAACTGTACATCATGCTCAGTTCAACCTTCTGGGTATTAATGGAAACCTGGGTATTAATGGAATGGAATTAATGTAAAGACTTGAACAGTCCTTGAACGCTGTTTCTAGGAAGAGTTAGCAAATGTCTACACACACTATGTAAGGCTACTAGCAGCCACAGGTGCACAGAACCCCATTAATTTATTATTAGTATTAATACATAAAAATCTCTTCAGGTCTTCTTTTGTCTAGTGGGGCATGACAGATTGTCATTCTAACAAGTGGGTCCTGGTGCTAAAATGTTTGGGAAGCAGTGCCCTAGACCACAGATCAGGGCCTGTGAAGCTGATCAAGGCTTGTATTGGGTTTGATGTGTATTTGGTACCTTGTATGATGTGCATGGTACCAGCATGCCACCCAATGCCCATTGTATTACCCTTGTTTTATTGCAGAAGCACTTGCAGCACCTGTATTTCTTGAACATTCTTGCTTAACTGAAGAGCTGAATATGCAGGCAGCTAGACGTGGTGGCGCAGCGAGTTAATCCGCTGTCGCTGGGCTTTCGACCGCAAGGTTGGGAGTTCGAGACTACGTGACGGAGTGAGCTCCCGTTGCTTGTCCCAGCTCCTGCCAACCTAGCAGTTCGAAAGCACCTAAAATGCAAGTAGATAAATAGGGACCACTTTGGTGGGAAGGTAACGGCGTTCCGTGCGCTACGGCGTAGAATCATGCTGGCCACCATGATCGGACAAAAACGCCGGCTCACAGGCTTTGAAACGGAGATGAGCACCGCCCCCTACAGTCGGTCACGACTAGACCATTCGGTCGTGGGGAAACCTTTACCTTTTTAGCATGCAGGCTACAGAGTGAATAACAGGAAGCAAGAAGTCCTGCTTCCTGTTAGTTGCCCTCTAGCATGTAAGCTAGTTGCCTGCATATTTGGCTCTTTTGTTAAGCAAAGCTGTCAAACAAGAAGCACCCATGTTGAAACCAAGCACTGAAAGCAATAAAAGATAATGTTTATTTTTATCTGGGCTGGGGGGGGTGGCTTTGGGACCTGCAGATTCATGAATAAGGGGACCCATCTGTACTTGGAATATTTGACTGACTGGCTAATAAAACAGCTGCTGGGAATATGCCTACTTTTGACCCTTGTGACTGTATAAAGCAGCTATTTTGGACCAGTGTGCTGTGGCACATTGCCGTGGATGATCCACATGTGTGCTGTGCTTCTTAACTGGAGAAATCTCTTGCCCCTTGTACTTAAAGTATAAGAAAAGCCTTGCTGGATCAGGCCAAGGGCCCATCTAGTCCAGCTTCTTGTATCTCATAGTGGCCCACCAGATGCCTGAGGGAGCACACAAGACAACCAGATAGGTATATCTCACTGCCACTCCCCTGCATCTGGCATTCTAAGGTGCCCTATTATCTTTGCACCACCCCCACACTAGACTGAAGTTGGGGTTTAACTTTATTAAGCACAAGTGACCAGTTATTAAGTTATGAAACCTACTGAATACCCATCCCTTCCTCACCAGTCTGGGTTCCCAAACTCACCTGAGTCGCAATGCTCCTTGGCCTCCTCAGCTGGGTGTTCCATCTTTGATCTTGTGAGATCCAAGATGGGGGCACCTGGGAGATGAGAACATCTGAGGGACCACCAGGGGTATCCGGCAGTGCCCCTATAATGTGTGTTGCAACACCCTAAAGCATTGCAGCACACACTTTGGGAACCCCGGTGTAGAGGCTTGATTCATAAATGTGTATCTAAGTGACTGGTAGGTGTATGTGGTTGCTCAGATATCTCATGTGGCTGATTATCTGGAAAAATCAAATGCTGTTTTGAGAACAAAACTGGTGCTTCCATAGATATTCTAATATTTTAGTTTCCTTGCATTTAAATGCCCCAAACTGTGAGCCATACAGGAATGTGCATTGCTCTCTTAAAATGTGTTCAAACATTTATTATTAATAAAACTTGTATCAATAGATAATCTCATAAAATATTATCATAAATGCTATTTATAAATTTGCAAATTTATAAACAGAGGTCCTGAAAAAAACCTGGAAGATTTCTGTTAAATAGTGCTGCTTGACATGCCAGAATTCTCCCATTCCCACTGTTCCCAAAGTAACTTCTTTCTCACTTGGATATAATATGTAACTTGCTTCAGCACTATTAAGTTCCTTGGTAGAATATGGAATAATGATTAACAATCTGGAATCAAGTTAGTGGAAGGACCAGTCTTCCTATTGACTGGTCCTTCCAAGATCTGCATTGGAGTCCCAGCTCTCTGGCCTTCTACTGACAGGGCTTTGATTAGCACATTGAGAGAGGCCTTCCTAGTAGTAATTCACCTGTTGTCCAGAGAGAGCCATATAGCTGGTACACTTGCAGCCCTTAAGGAAAAACTAAGGATGTATTTCATTTACTAAGGTTTTCCTCTGATCTGCAATACATTAGTTAGTATAATTTTTTGTAAACCACTTTCTATTGCAAAAGCAATTGAAAAAACTTAAGTAAAATGATGTACTTTAGTAGGATGTTGCTTTAGACTTCTAGTCCTTTGCAACTAAGCCTAGCTGTCTCCTCCTTGGTGGCTGCACCTTTAGCTCTCTTTAAAAAGCATAGACTAGGATCAAATGTTAAATCTTGAAAGTTAAACTGAACTCGGCTTCTATGTCTAATAAGCCTTTGTTTTACTTCCTGTCACCAATAAAGTTCCCCCTCCCCTCCACACATTTCCAACATAAATCTAATACTTTTTGGTAGATCTTTGAAAGTCTGTATAGAGTTGGATACCACTGAGACTACTTTGGCTGTCTTATGTACCGTAAATATCTATATAATACACCGTGGGGATATGGCAAGATAAAATTCTTAGACATGGGAAATGACTTATGGGAGTTATCCTATGCCTGTACTAATGTGAGAAGCAGTTGCTAACATCCCTTTTAAAGTACACATTTTCTGCTTTGTACAGAGTACTTCATTGTACTTGATCAGGATTACACAGATGCACCTGGCAGCTTGCTGTTGGGATCCTCTTCCTAGTGTTCAGGGTTGGGTAGAAGTATGAAGGGAGACTTTTTTGAATACTAAACTAGGTGTGATTATATTTGTGGTGTTTGCCCTCAAACATCTGATCTGGTTTGTCTTGGGCAAGTTGGAGGGACAGATAATGGCAAGTTGGGAGGGACTTCTAGCATTTACTCATGCTATGTTTCAGATAAAAGTAACTGTCAAGGAGGTAATTCTGGGAAGAATTTGTGATTAATATCCAAGGCAGGAAAAAGAGTGTTCTTCATTTGAACTACAATATGGGGATAAGGGTTAAATCCAGGGATGGCGAACCTATGACACGCGTGTCAAAGCTGACACACCACAACACACACCAATACCTGTCAAAAACTGAGTTTGTTTTACTCATTTTTCATTTTTGTAATTATTTGATGCTGCTTTATATAATACATAGCCCCATACATGATTGGACTGTATTTTTTGTTTAAATAAATGAATATAAAGAATTGTTACTCTTTTGTTTGGGAGGGGGGTTGACATACCAGCAGAGTCAAGTTAGCCATTTTCCTAAGGTTTGACACACTGAGCCCAAAAGGTTCACCATCACTGGTTAAATCCCTCCATGCTTTGATCCTGATTGGGCTCTTGTAGTTGTCCAAAGGGGGTGGGAAATAAAACATAAGGGCAAGTATGGTTAACGTTGAGTCTAGTTTGGCCTAGAGTTTCTGCATATTTGTGAGAATTCAGGATGAATAATATATAGTGCTGGGAAGGCAGAGGAACAGGACAACAGATCTTGTCTGTTGGTTATCTGGTGCACTGATGGGCTCGCTTTAGTCTGGGGTGCTCAGTAAGTGGCAAAAAGCTCCATTTAGGTGCCTCCAACGTATGGTTCAAAATGAGATGGTGAATCTTTCCCTCTCCAGGGTGGCTCTAGAACTCTGCAGGAGGGTGGGATCCTGCTGTATTTTTAGAAGAAAATAGTGAGAGTTGGCACATTGTAATCTGAATGCTTTCTTCCCTCCTGTGTGTCCTTGTAAATTCCAGAGGAGTAGAGAGGTCCTCAGTGACAAATAGCTCTAGCTACCTAGGCCACCCAAAATGGGTGGGTTCTGCCTCTGATCAAGCTTTCTGTGAAGCAAGATGGAACTTGGTGGTTGAGTAGCACTTTCCTAAAGCCCATGCAGTAAATGTGGTGTTGGAAGCATTTGAGCTCAATACACGGTAGTTCTTGGTTTCTAAGCAATGTGGTTTTTTTAACAGGCAATGTGGCATTCTGTCCACTTTGAATTATTTCTGATGCTTGACTTTGTATGTATGAATTTAGCATAGTGGGGTAAGACTGAGCTGCAAGTAGAGGATTTCCCCACTTTGGATGTTGCCTCTGTCTTGAGCTCATTTGGTTGTCTTGGGCATGCATGGCACTCCCCCCCCCCGCCCCCAGCTGCAATGTGTGGCTAATATTTGCACATCTTGGAGTTCTTGTAAGGATTAAAAGTGTGAAATACTTGACTCAACTGTCAAGTACTGTGTGCTATCTGCAGTTGTGAGTTTTGACACATTACAGTCCTATATTGAGGAACCCATTGACTCTAAAGCTCCCTCTTGTTTCCATCATATTAAGAAATATCTAAGTCAGGTATTTACATTTAGCTGGTTAGTATGAATTTTCTGCCACTTTTATTTTTTGTCTTGTAGGCTTGACTGCCTACACAGAAAAGTGGCATGCAAATCCTTGTACTGGCATCCATTGTAAATAGCCTTTTTTGTTGTAGTAAAAATTGTGTATGGATGAGCCATCCTTCCTGACTCCAAGAGTGGTCCAAACAAGCTTTACGGCAGCCCTTGTGCTGGTCAAACTTTCAGTTTAGGATTGCACTCTCCCCTGCTAACTGGGCAAGAGGCACTTTTTCAAGTGGTGTCCTCTTATATTTAGCAGGGGGAGAGCAATTGTCCCTCTTCACCCCAGCACAGTGTCTTTCTCGTGGCTGTTGCTGGTGGTGTTCTCCATTCTTTTAGATTGTGAGCCCTTTTGGGACAGGGAGCCATTTAACTTTAATGTTATTATTTGCCTGTAAACCGCTTTGTGAACTTGTGTTGAAAAGCGGTATATAAATACTAGTGATTGATTGGATACAGCAGGCTTGGAAACTGAAGGGAGAGGTTTTGATTGCCATATTGCAAATGCCAAACAATGGTATATCAAGCCAGGTGAGTTAACGGGTGCACTTGAGTTGTAAAGCTGATGGCTTCATTACATCTATAAATGAGTTCAATCAAAAATACCTGTAAGGTATTTAGCTTGGGGCTGCTGTACCCAGTCTGCCTTTAAAGCAGTTTGGAGACATACATTGACATGGATGTTGAAGCAGGCAGTTCATGCATACTTGCACTAGCAGCCCATTTGTTTCTGGTCTCCATGCTAAGTGCTGTGTGTGAATTTCTCCTTGGTGCAAGCGAGTGGCAACAAGTCTTCTGTGCTCCCTGAGTCATGTGGTGGGGCCACTGTGAGCTGGACAGGAAGCTGCACTAGATGAGTCCTTGGCCCAGTGGGGTTCTTATGTGCCTTCTAGAGTGGGGGTCTCTGGATCCTAACAATCCTAACCTAGGCTGGCACAGTTAGGCCAGCAAAGTTTGGCCTGCACAAGGGCCACCATAAAGTATGTTTGAACCACTCTGAGTCGGAGAGGCCACCACACAGATGTGTGCCACTCTCCCTGACAATGAGAATGGTCCAAACATACTTCATGGTGGTGCTTGTGCCAGCCAAACTTTGCTGGCCTATCTCCAGGTTAGGATTGTGTTCTGTCACTTTTAACTTCCTTGGCTCATGAGTCTATCGAAGACAAGAGGCAGCGTCACAGGCTTTGGTGCCTGGTGCAATACAGTGCTAAATTCAGTTGGCAGGGATTGAACAGAATGCTGGTGCCACTGCAGCTTGGGTTTTCCCAGAGAGTGCCAATCAAACCCCTACTTGTTTTAAATAGGCCTTTTACTCTCACTTTGACTTGCCTAGATATAGCAATGAGTAATGGAATACGTTACAATTATCACTGAAACTAGAAAACTGGTTGCTAGTTGTGTGGACTGTAGTCTACTTCATTCTACAAGTTTGTCCAAGGTCAATATAAAAGGTAGCTGTGAAAGAATGTACTAGATCACATTGTGTAAACTGTCCTGTAACCATAAACAATTTTAATTGAATGATGCCTGATGGAACTAGACCAGGGGCTACCAGACTTTTTAGTAAGAGGACCATATTGTATATTTTACAAATTTTTAATTTTAACTTCTAATTTTTAATCTTAACTTTTAATGACTGTAATTTTGTTTGTTGATATCTATTGAGGTCTGCTTGTTTTTAATGGTCAATGTTTTAATTTTTATCTTGTACTGCTTTTCTTTTATTCATTGTATTCTGCTGTAAGCCACCTTGGATGTCCCAGTACAAGGCAGAAAGGTGGGATATAAATTCAAGGAATAATATTTTTTGCAGGCTGATAATTGGTTGAATGAAGCTCAGATACTTTGGCCACCGCATGAGAAGAGAGGACTCTTTAGAAAAGACCCTCATGCTGGGAAAGATTGAAGGCAAAAGGAGAAGGGGGCGGCAGGGGATGAGGTGGTTAGATAGTGTCACCAAAGCAATGAACTTGAAATTGGGCGAACTCCGGAAGCTAGTGGAGGACAGGAAGGCCTGGCGTGCTGTGGTCCATGGGGTCGCGAAGAGTTGGACACGACTTAGCGACTCAACAACAACAATTGGTTGAATACGTTTTACTTGGATCTTTGTAACCAGCATGACATGGTTCAGAACAAGAGAAATGTGACATTTGCAAGGAAACAATGCTATGCTTCAACTGAGAAATGATATATAATGAAAATGTCAAATATATTAAGTGGCTGCTGGCTGGATAAAATCTTGTGAAGGGCCAGATTTAGCCCCTGGGCTGTAGTTTGGAGACCCCTGATCTAGATGACTACAAAGCAGACTAGATACTTCCATTGCCTGTGTGCACGTGCTCACTCCTCTCTACTTCCAGCTGATTTAAAGGCCTGCTTCTCCATGGACTATGTTGGTAATGACTAACAGTGATAGTATGAATGTGAGCCTGAGCATATACAGTACCTTATTTCAGAATGTGCAACCTCTGATCAGATTCTGAACTGCTAATTTACTGACTTCAAAAAGGTACATGTTTAGAATACTGTGCCAGAAATAACATGCCATAGAGTTAGAATCCAGTTTGATAGTGGTCCAATCTGTCACATAAAATTAGAATTGGATTATTGAAGCCAGGGTGGTGTAGTTGGTTAACTTAGTCTAACTTAGACCGGAAAATCAGTTTGAAATCCCCACTTGGCCATGAAGCCCTACTTAAACCTTGGACCAGGTCACCTGTCTTTCAGCCCTACCTACTTCACAGGGTTGTTGAGGGCAAGAGGAGAGGAACTATGTATGCACACCACGCTGAGCTCCTTGGAGGAGCAATGATACAAAAATGAAATTTTTCTGCATATACCCTGATCCTGGATAAACACTAGAATAGGCAGTATGAATTCCAGCTTCTTTGCTAAGTAGCTGCTAGTCCGTGCATTCTGTGTATAAACAGAAATGGCCTTCTTGCACTTTGAGGAATTTCCATCCCACCAAATATGAACCAAGGGTGTAACTGATACAAACAAAATGAATACAGTACAGTATGAATATAGTACATTATAATGGCTCTCTTCTCGATTCTCTACAATATAATTGCTCTAATTTTAAAACTCAGTATTAAAGTACAAAGCAAATTTTGGGCATTCATCTGGAGCTGTCTTAGAGCAAGACGCTTTTGTGCCATAATCCTACACCACTTCTGTTCAGATTACTTGTAGTGTCGCTTGTATCATAGACCAGTAATTAACCTGGCATTTGCTAGCTGATCTAGTTTGTGTGTCCTTCCCTTGCTCATACAAGTAAAAGTACAATTCCTCTGTGTACTCCAGTTACCAAGGAAACTGACTACAGTAGCTTATCGTGTTTCCGCTAATTGTCTAACAGCGAATTCCTTGTAGTACTGAAGCAGGACAAAGTTCAAAGAAAATGTATCTAATTTAGCTCTTATGCTGAGTTTCTAGCTGGGCCCCAATCCAGATAATTGCATGACTAAGCGAGGCTGTAGGAGGTTTGTTATTGCAGGACTACTCTAGATCGTACCATTGAAAGATGAGGTGTACTTGAAACTTGGGGAAATTCTACAAGCAGTTTACGTTGCAGCCCTAGGGTGTGTATTTAACTTTCTGGAAAGGGTGATGTCCTAGGGTGTGTCTCAGAAGCTCTTTGATTGCAACCCAGTTCTGAAACCAACTTAACCCACAAGTACTTGCCAGTAATAAACCAGAATAATCGTTCTGTGCAGAGCTTTCCTGGTAAATATTTAACATACTGGGCTTTAGTATCTGACTAATTCCCAGAGGAACAAGTACATACTTATGTGATTACTCAGCCTCACTATTGATCAGACATCCTGAGTTCATAGTGGACTGACTAGGGCAGAATATCACCACTGTAAAACGTCTGCATTGATCTGTTTTTATCTGGAACAAATGACTGCAAAATGTGGATTCTACTCTTCTGTCACATAAATAGTGGGTGAACATGGTTGACAAGTAAAGTACTTGAATAATATAATAGCAAGCAATTACGCTAACAATGCTTAGGGGAGACTTCAGTACCTACCATGATAGGAGCACTGTGCTAAGTCAGTTAGGTAACTCCTTGGACTAGTGCAGTGGACTCTTGTGCTGGTGTTCGGTTGCTGGGGGCTGTGGACTGGTTCCCCATGATGTCCCTACCTGTCACCTGATGGTCACTATCATTGCCTCTGGTACAGAGAGTTCAGAGTCGAGCCTGGTCAGCTGGGATATGGGCCCTTGACCAACCTGGCTATTCTTGGACACAACCGCCAATCATACTGTTGTGCTTGTGTGCACTTAATTCAGTCTGAACCATGTGCTTTGTTCAGAGGTACCAACATCCAAGCCCTGCTGGCCACTGGTCAAGGGCCCATATCCCAGCTTTATGTAGGGCATTAACACCTTGCAGTTCTTGTTTATTGCAAAATCTCTGACATGCGGCTGGCATGGCTACCTTGAGACTGCTGTTAAATATTGTGAGGTATAACATTTTATGATTATGTTTTGAAGAGTACTTTCTAGTTATAAAGGCAATTACTAATATAATGTCTTCATTTATTGATAACATTTTCAGGCTTTGTTAGAAGCTTCCATGTAGGGGGGGGGAACTTCATATTGAAGAAAGTAGCAAAGTCCTCTCATTCTTTGACTATATACAATGAGGAGCTCCCAAATTTCATATCAGTGTTTTAGTGGTACAAAGTATACTCTTCATTTTGCAAGTTCAATTTCTGCTCCTGTGAGCAGAAATCTGTAAAAATCCTTATGACTGTGCTGAATTGAACAATGTTGGAGTACTCATTCTGAACTGTAGAGACTTAACGTACTAAAGGCCACGATGTAGCCACAAAGCCAATTAAACTTCTGCAACAGATTTAAATCCTTCTGCCCTGTAAGCTTCTGTGCATATTACTTAAATGTTGTAATTTAACTAAATGCTGTACCTCAGGCCATGTACCTTTAATACCACAGATTGTTGGTTCATTGCTTAAGCAACTTAAGGGTGCAATTAACTGAATGGAGTGGCTGGATATAAATTTCACTATTAATTGCCTATGCAGTAGATCTGTGCTTGGAGCCAGAAACATCACTGCGTAACTTAATGCTGAAAAGAGATGTCCTGGTAGCCGGTATACTGCCTTAGCAAGTCCAAGAATAATACCAGGGCACCATTTCTGGACAATTATGCCTGGCAAAAGAGTGGATGAGTCATCGTGGGGTTAGATTATGTTGCCGAAGAAGAGGAACATTGCCTTGTATAAAAGTTTGGGTTTTGCTACTGCTGATACAAACAGCTGTTTAAAACTGTTTATTGTTGTAGAACAGACTGTTTGAAAAGTAGTGCCAGGGCTGGCTCTAGGAGCGGCGGAGCCCAATGTGGAGCATTCCCGTGGGGCCCCCACTCTCCCTGCTGGGCCCCCACACACCAAGAAAAGTGTTTGTGCTGCTGCACATGGCACCTGGAAATAGTTGGTAGACATGATGACGTCACTGCCAACTGCTTCCAGGAAGCCCATTTTGGGACATTGGGAGGAAGGGGCAGGTGGGGAGGGTCCAAGGTAAATCTGCTCTGCTCACCCCACTGGCTTACAGTTCATAGAATTACAGGCTGCTGCAGCAGGCAATCTGCTCATTGTGCTGGTGCAGGGCCCCCCCAAAGTGCAGGGTAGGGGCCCAATGTGATGACATTGGTCACATTGGCTTAAGGCCGGCCCTGAGTAGTACTACAGAGTTACTTTCTATCTAGGAGAGCATGTTTGGTATCCTATCTCAATAGGTATTATAAGAGTCATTACATTTGGATGCATTGTTCTTGTGTTGATGTGCTTGAAATTATTTGGTGTGCTAGCCTTCCAAATCCAACTCCTTAGCATGTCCTTTTTAGAAACTTAATCTTGGTGCAAGACTGGAGGGGTCAGGGCAAATGTTGATTTTGGGCACTGTGGAATTTCTGACCTGCTAGTAGAATATTTAACAGTATAGTGATAAGAGGGAGAAATACTTGGAGTATAATTTTCCTAAGCAGTGGCCCTGAATCTGCCGAGGGGAATCTGTGTCGGAGCCAATGGTTAGTTATGCTTTTCTCCCTTCTTCCACATGCCCTGAATGAAGAAACATTTAGTTAAGCTCTGACCAACTCTCAACAGAACTTAAGCTCTCCAACTAAGATGAATGCCAAGCATCTAAGAACTGGAATTTCTGAAATGCATTTAAAATTCTGTCTGCATGTTTTGTAATGGTTCAGGTTAAAACCCATTTAAATCTCCCTCATGCCAAAACACTAATTTGATCTGGATCTGCTTGGAAGTGGATAGCTGCTTCTATTTGGTTTGAGATTAATAGCAACTGTTTACGTTGCACCTTGCCCCACCCTTCAGAAGCTGTGGGAAAACCGGTGAACCTGGATACATGACTTGTAATCTGCAGTTCTCACTGGCCCTCTGGAATTGCCTCCACTGCATGTGACAGGCTGCTACTTAACCCACACGAACTGTCTAAACCAATGTTTCCCAAATGTTTTTACTATGACCTTAAATACAATGTTTCTGTCATCTGGTGACCTGTGGTTCATGTTAATAATTTTAAGAATTTGCATAATAAAACAAAACTAGAGCTTTTCAGCAGCTACCAAGTGCTGCTTCGTTTTGTGGGTATGCTGTGCTTTATCCACCAGCATAAAGCCAAGGCAAAGTCATTCTGATGATCCATATGACTTAATTTGGTTTTGTTTGTGACAAGAGCTGAAAATCCTTATTCATAGGCATGTTGTGGGAAATGGGAGAAGCCTTTTCATCTTCTCAAGGAAGAATGGGCTTGTCCTTGAACTGGGTCCAAAATTTTGAAGGCTTTCAAAACGTTCCTTCTGCATTGATTTCCCTGGAGCTCTTTCAGTTCTTGAAATCCTGGGATGTCCTCTCCAACCTCATTCATAGTCACACTGAATACATTCATGACTCGTCAAGTTGCATGATGTCAGTATTTTCTGGCATATATCTGTCTACTTCCTGGAGCTTCTTCGAAAATTTGAATATCATTGTATGCTGCTTGTGAGGAGTCTTCTAGCATGGCATTCGGTTCCAGGAAAGCAGCTGTTTTGCCTTTAGTCATTTCTCTCTCCACAATTCTTTCCTTGAATGAATTGATTTGTTCAGTGGTATCACAATGGATTGATTTTGACCCTGCATGCTTGTATTCAATTCATTTTGCCTGAAGATGTTGGCTAAATAAGCCAATTTTGCCAGCCAAGCAACTTCTCCAAAGCAGTCAGCCAACATGAATTTTGCCATAGAAAATTTCCGTTTTTAATTCGGTTCCTTACTGAATGACAGCAATTATTTTAAATGAGAAATTGATATTTGTAAGCACATAGCCAGGCAGGAGAAGCCTATGATGTGTGAAAGGGCATCATAGGCTATAGCACAGGTTGCTGTTGCTTCCGGCCATAAGATCAGTTCAGTAGATCCCAGCACATATGCCATTCTAAAGTGGGTTCCAATGCTAAGAAATTTGGGAACCACTATCTAGTGTATACCATGCTATATGGCCTTGATCAACAGTTCCCAAACTATGGGTCTGTGGCCCATCAGTGTCACAATCCAATTTTTGGTGGTTCATGAAAGTGACAGCCAAAGTACCCTATGTGTATCAAGGGTTAAACTACCTGCTACTGTGGGGGGCATTACTGCTCAATCACCATTATAGGCACAGAGGCTTGAGTGGCTGTTAAACTGCTTTTAGGTGGGTCCGGATGCTGAAAGGTCTGGGAACCACTGCCCTAGATGCTAGTACTATTACTCTGGTCTGGGAACCCCTGCCCTAGATGCTAGTACTGTTACTCTACCTGTTGTTGAGTAGGTGTATTCATTCAAGCCCAAGGTCTGTAGTATTCATATGGATTACAATGGCAGATTGGTGGCTCAGTATAACGAGCACCTGTCTAACTTTATTAAAAATCTTTCCTACACTTGATACTTAACTCTGATTGTGGCTTAATTCTGTTTTTCTTTTCTTTTCTTTTTAGATAGTAAAGCTATTGTTGATGGAAACTTGAAGCTAATCCTCGGGCTAGTATGGACCCTTATTCTCCACTATTCAATCTCTATGCCAGTGTGGGAAGATGAAGGAGATGATGATGCCAAGAAACAGACGCCTAAGCAGCGACTCTTGGGATGGATTCAGAACAAAATCCCATACTTGCCAATAACAAATTTCAACCAAAACTGGCAGGATGGCAAAGCCCTGGGTGCTCTTGTTGATAGCTGTGCTCCGGGTAAGTATTGGATTATGTTCTCTGCTCCCCGTGGCAATAACAATTGAGTTACTTTAACAACCTAAAAATTTGTTTCAACTTAGAAGTTTCAAAGCAATGAAGCTGCAGCTCTGAAAGAGGCTGGGCAAAGGTCGGGAACCTTTAGTGAAAGAGTCATATTGCAAACATTCACATAGCTTCTTGTAGACATTGCTGTAAGTTGCAGTATGTGTCTAGTCTTGGTACAAAACACGGATCGTTAAATATCCAGCTACTAATGTTGAACAGGTTTGTAACTTCAATTACGGCATTTTTTTCTTTCAAAAACTCTTCTCAGAAGTGCCTTTAAAATCAGTGCAATACCCTTAGTCTGAAAGTAGGCCTGTTGCATCACTTTAACTACTGGTATTGTTGCACAAAAATGAATGAAGAGACTGTAGTAAGCCTTGCTGTAGTAGATAGGATTTCTCAACTTGCAATCCACTGACTTTGATATATTCAGCATTGCACAATAACTAGATAAGTGGCTGTGTTGATACTTGCCTTCAGAATTTCAATTTTACACTGTTTTTGTGAGACGGAGCACAGCTCCTCTTGGGAAGCTTACATGGGTGGCAGAATTTAGTGCTTTTAGTGAAAGGTTTAGCAGCCCATGTAGTTCAGGGGTTGCTATGGGTAGTTACCTGGTAGCTGTCAAAGTGGCAGACTCTCTGTATTGCACTTGGCTTTCCCATAGTGAATATTCCACTTGTGCTCAGATGTGCACTCTTCAGAAATGTTATAGCAACTGTAGGGATTTTACATCTCTGAGGAAGAATCTGGCTAAAAACCTGATTTGGGAGTGGGAACTAAACATGGCAAGTACATCCTTGCATTTCAGTCTTTTTAACTTGAAAACCCAGGGGGTCCCTGATTGTGATCAATGTTACAAATATGGGGATTATTTAACCATTTCTCCCAAGCAGTTTTCCTGGAAGCAATTATCTGCCACAGGAATAAAAGCACATGGATGCTGGCCTTTAGGGTGGAAGGACGATTTCTGTTGGGACAAAAATGGCATGGGGGAGGGCAAAGGTTAAGCCCCTCATACGCTGTGGTTCATTGAAACTGTGTCAAAGCTGCTATTCTAATGAGTGTCAAAAGATAGATATGTGGTTAATACCTAGCTTTTCTGGTTTAGCCCTTGCTATGGCTTCTGGTTTCCAAGTCTTTGCTATTCAAAACGCACTTCTGCACAAATAACCATTGAACCGTTTTGGCATACCTGTCGGTGTTCTGGCTTGTACAAATTGAGATGCTGCTGAATGTTCTAAGTGTTTGTCTTCAATTGTTTCCTCAGGTCTCTGTCCAGACTGGGAAACCTGGGACCCTAAGAAACCTGTTGATAATGCTCGTGAAGCAATGCAACAAGCAGATGACTGGCTGGGTGTTCCTCAGGTAAAGAAGAGTGAGACACATAAGAACATAAGAAGAGCCCTGCTGGATCAGGCCAAAGGCCCATCTAGTCCAGCTTCCTGTATCTCACAGCGGCCCACCAGGTGCCCCAGGGAGGCATGAAACAACAAGATCCTGTTGCATCCTGTTGCCACTCCCTTGCACCCGGTACCAGTAGCCCACCACCTTTGTAAGGAGGTTGCACAATCCATCATTGCCTATAGCCCACGATGGACCTGTCCTCCAGAAATCTGTCCAATCCCCTCTTAAAGGCATCAAGACCAGATGCCATCACCACCTCCTGTGGCAAGGAGTTCCACAGATTAACTACCCGGTGGGACTCCATCTCTCTGAAAGCATGGGATCCATGGCTGCATCTCTTGCGCTGTGAAATTCAAAGCTGTCAAGAGTAGTTAACATTAGCTGTAGCATTGCCACACCGTTTCTCATATAGCAGTGGAAGTTGAATTAGCTTTGAAGAAAAAGGCAACTTTTACTCACTGAGATGCAAATGATTGAATGGATTTGTCAAGTCAAATTTGACAAATTTGGCATAAGGATGAGCCGAACTGCAGCTTGGGAGTAGCATGTGGCTTGTTGACATGTGCGGTTTGCTGAAATTGGCAGAGCTTCTTTTTGCATCACAATGAATATTAAGAGGTAAATAAGAAATTTTGAAGCTTTATTATTTCCTCGGTATAAACTGATAGTCAACTGATTTAAAACGTAAGTTTAATGTTCATGGTAAGTAAATATACAGGCCTGCCCCACTATCCACGGATTCAGTATCTATGGTTTCAGTTACCCACAGATACCGTGGTTGTTGGGATGCCTATTAAAGACAGGAGAATATTGAACAAATCTTTTTTTAACCTTGTTGCAGCAAAAACACTGCTGTTCACCTATCTTTAAAAAGGTGTCGCCAGTATCCATGGTTTTAGGTATCCACGGTGGGGTCCAGGACATAACCCCAGTGGACTCCGGGGCATGCTTGTATTTAAGAACTTAAATGCTTTAATACTGTGGCTCTCAAACACCTGAAGTTTATTGTATGTGGCTCTTGTAATTGGTCAATTTGGCCACCCCGTAACAGCAAGTAGTGGATTAATACGGTATTAGGATGGACTCATATGCTAGATATATCAAGATTTTGGGAATTTTTGGGGTTGTACCCTAACAGTAAATCTGATTAAGCATCATAATTGGTTGTGACTTAGGCTGCTGTCCTATACCCACTTTCCTGGGAGTAAGCCACGGACACAATGGGACTTACTTCTGAGCAGACATGCATAGGATTGTGCTCTCAATGTACCATTAATTTCAGTAGATTTGGGAGACTTCGTTTTGGGATGTAACATTTTGATAGTATTTGACTTACTTGGGGCTACTTTGAACAACTTGATAGTATGGAGTAAAAGTGATTTGGGAAGTGCTTAGCCCTTGGTACAGTTAAAATTGTGCATTCCATGCACAGATTATATACTAATAACCTGGTCTAACACACTGGCTTTTCAAACTATTCCATGCACAGATTATATACTAATAACCTGGTCTAACACACTGGCTTTTCAAACTATTAAAATAGTAAGATCCTTCAAACAACCACAGTAGCAAGTGAAACTTGTGCTAAATTGTTGGCTCAATCTGCCTTTCAACTTTAACTATTGTAGTGTCACTGTTACCTGTGTTGAATGAGTTCAAATTAGTTTGTTCGAATATACACCAGTAGCAGAATCGGTGGTGCAGTGCTATAATCAAATTGCTTACCTAGCTGCCCATTCCTTTTCATAATCCAGTTCTTTAGACCCAGCGCATTTCATACAGAGGCCCAAATAACATTCATGGAGCCTGCTGAGGGCTGGAAGTGACATCATTAAACAGGAAGGTACATCATTAAGCAGATGGCCAGAATAAACACTTCGTTCTCATGTAGGAACTCGTGAGCTGCAAATGACAGTGTGCAAATCTTGATCATATTTTCAAGGTATAGGACAGCCCAATTATCATGTGGGCCACCCTTTTAGCAGCATTGCTTATGCCAAGGCGTTACTTCACAGACTGTTTCAGCTATTGAGATGCAAAGTAGCTTTTCCTGAACCCTCATTTTCAAACCTAGGATGGTCTTTAAAGGGATGGTATGATTTCAGGTGTGTGGAATTGTATGAGGGGAGCTCTAATTCTGGATAAATCTGCTTACTTGTTTACCAGGTCATTGCTCCTGAAGAAATAATTCATCCTGATGTGGATGAGCATTCCGTAATGACTTACCTGTCACAGTTCCCCAAAGCGAAGCTGAAACCAGGTGCTCCTTTGAAACCAAAACTTAATCCAAAGAAGGCAAGAGCGTACGGCAGAGGTGAGGTCTAAAGCACATCTTGCCATGAGCAGTAGTTCAGTTTATTAGCAATGTGCTGTGTTGGAAACCAGTTGATTCTTGCTTATTTAAATCCTGTTTGTAGACAAATTTCCAAGTTCCATTGTAATTCATTTGGTGTAGTGCCAGGATTCAGAAATATGTGGAAACAATCCAAAGGGCACTCCTACTCTCACTAGTTCCCAAACCCTCTGGGAACCAGTTCAGCAAGCTTGCTGTCTTTTTTCAGTAACTACTTTGCCTAGTACCATAGTTCCTGTTGTCCATGCTTCTTTACACCTTTCTAAGATGTACCCCCCAAAACACAATGTTTCTCCCCCATTAATGAAAGATGGCCAGTTCTTGCCTTCATGGAAACATTCTGGGAGAAGGGTAAATATATTTGGGAGCCATTTGATTTTGTCTGTAACCGCTCTGTTAAAAAGTAATATAGCAATACTCTTCTGTTAAAACGCAATACAGGTTGAGCCTAATTATCCACAGGCTTTATTCTTGCAGATTTGACTCAATGTGGGTTCCCTGGACCTGTGTTAAGCCAGAATAGGCTCAACTGGAAGTCTTTGAAGGCATCTGGAGCTGCGCTTCTGAGGCTTGCTGTGACGGCGTGGCTGAGAATGGGGGCTATTCACCCCACCCAGTTTCTCTCATCTCCAGGGAGTGAACATCCCTATTCTCAGCCCCGCCAAAGTCACATTTGCACACTGCTTCAGCGGACCTGAGAATGTAAAATCCCCCCCCCCGGACTGAGAGTTGAGAATCATGTTCGAGGCTGGGGTGGGGGAAATACTCCCATCCCGTGTGCAAACCATGTGGCCTCAGCGGGCCTCAGAAAGCCATCTGGGCTGGGTGTGGGGAAACTCCACGAGTTTAATTACCTGCAGATTTTTTTTATATGTGAGGGTTCAGGAACTGTCATGAATAAAAAGGCCCCACCTGTATGTAAATACTGTTAATGATATAGTACTCTCAAGAGTGGGAAATATGGAAATGGATTGGCTTGTTCTAGCGATGAAAGAAGAGAGCTGAAAATTTCAAAAGTACAAGTTTCCCAAAAATACATAGATAACTTGTGGCTAAACCATGTCTTGTGCTGCAAGAAAGAACTTCTCACCAGGGGCAAGCTTGTTTTTCCCTATCTTAAATAGGGAATACCTATTATTGGGAATACCTTCAAAGTATCTAGGATAGATAAGCTGGCACACACCTTATAGGATGCTTATTGCAAGTAGTAAAGCATACTGAACTCAAGGGCCAATTCTATGCTGTTTAGCTGTCGCAGTGAAATGCATAATCAGTGTTCTGCTGTGAACTATCAGAGTTCATAATAACATCATGTTCTGTAGTGGAGGAATACTAGCAACTAGTTTTTGGGAAGGGGCAGAGGAGCGCAAAGCAATAGAAACCAAAACAATATATGTATTTAGGAATGAAATTGCCCATTAATAGGTCAAAAGAGGAGGAGCATATTGGGGACTTACAAAAGTATAGAGAGAGATCTTGGAGCATGACAACAGTCACCCAGTGAAATGTGCTAGTATGTTTTCTTGCATGATGTGTTGGCCACTAACTTTAACAGCTTAAAGCAAGGGTTCTCAACATTGATACCTGTGACACCACCATATAGCAATTTATGCAGTTCCCCATTACTAGTCTTGGCCTACACTTAGAACCAGACCCACTTTATGGAATGGTGCATGTGTTGGGACCCACTGGAAGTGATATCATAGCCAGAAGTGACATCAGGCAGGAAGTAAATCATTGTGATGTAATCAAATTACACTTCTGGAGTGCAAACTGGCATTTTTGGACTGCAGCGATTGCACAACCTTGAAACATCCCTGGCAAAGCAAGATTTGGAGAAAATATTATGTAAAAGCACTGAACTAAAAAACCCTCACTTGAAAACTGAAACTGTTAATCCTCATAACAGGACCATAGAAATAGTAAGGTCTTCAGTTTCCTAGATGGCTGCTCCCAGCTTTCTGCGACCCACCAAGTAGGTCCCGACCTACAGTTTGAATAACACTGCCCTAGAGTAAAAGTATTGCCTATATTTGCTGGGAGTGACTTCTTGTTTTTGCGGGGGTCTTTCCCAGACCTACTTGGAGATTCAGGGATTGAACCTTGTTTTTCAGAGCTTTGCAATCCCCTTCCAAGCTGTTCATGATTCCTTGCAGGGTTGCAACCCACACTTGGAGAACCTTTGGCTCAAGGTGATTGGTTCTCTTCCTTGAACTGGTCTGTCAATAACTTACCAGCCATAATGGCTTGAAATTATGGGACAGTATAGCGATGATACTGAAGACAAAGCAAGCCCAGCCTTTGTGTCTGATGGTACCTTTTTACACGGGAGGGAAGTGAAATGAAATTGGGTTATGGGAACTCCTGAAAATGCTGCTTAATTGGGAACAGCAAACACCTTGTTGAATACCACTCAAGCATTGGCTTTTATATCATCTACACAGGAATTGAACCACATGGGAATATGGTGAAGCAACCTGCCAAATTTACTGTGGACACGATCAGTGCTGGACAGGGTGAAGTAATGGTCTTTGTAGAAGATCCAGAAGGAAACAGAGAAGAGGTATGCCTGTCTTGAAGTCTGGGTGACGGTAGGGAATTGGTTGGCTGCTTGCTTGCTGCTTGTGCCATCTTGGACAAATGAATGTTTGAGTGCATTTTCTGAGCCTGCAGCAATAGCAGTGGAATCCTGACAGTATGAGAATTTTTCTCAGTTGTTTTCTAGGCTCCTGGGATAGAGTCGAGTGGAGAAATGGACCATAAATTAAGGAACACTTCTATTGAGGGCGCAATCCTAACCTGAAGTTAGGCCAGCACAAGGGTCACTGTAAAGCGCATTTAGACCACTCTGGAGTCAGGGAGGACGGTGCACTTCTGTGTGCTGGCCTCTCTGACTCTTGAGAGTGGTCCAAACGCAGTTACAGTAGCCCTTGTGCTGGCCCAACTTTGCTGGTTGAACTCCAGGTTAGGATTGCACCCCGAGTTGCTGCATACGTCTCTTTTTCCAATCTAATTTCAGAAGTTTCAGGTTGTGTGAAAGGAGCCCAGGAGAAAATTGCTTCCCACACCAGCATTGCCCCAGTTCCAGGAAGGGATGACACCTTTGTGGAAAGCACATCTTTGTCATTAGTTCCTTCCAAGTGCCCTTAAATGTCACATAGTTCTAGAGCGGTACCAGGAGAGGATGCATGCTGCAGAGGCTCCTGCATCACTTGGGTAACATCCGTCCTAAATGGGAACTTAAAGATGAGAAGCATATTGCAGTAGGTTGCCTTGCTTGCTTATCCATATAATACAACAGCACGTGTGTGCATATATATAAAAAGGCTGAGAGAGAATGTTGTGCCATGAAGCCACCTGATAAGAGTCAAACCTGGAGTATCCTGATCTGTAGCTCAGTTTTGGGCGTTAAGTTTGCACTATCTCTGAGGAAACATGTCAACACCAGGTTTTCAGTAAAACTTTTGTCCTTCTGGACAGCTTCTGTACGCGCTACCTTAGTTGAGGGCAGTGCTCCTTTACCTCATGTCTCTGAAACAGCTGTTTCAGCTGTTAACATGAAAGAAATGGAACTTGGCAAGCTTCTGTGAAGGGCATGATGCAGGAGTACTGTACTTTCGAAATGTCCCATTGCTAAATTCTGTGTGACTGAACCCGGGAGAGTTGTTTAGTCTAATGTGTTCTTTCTTAGGCAAAGGTTACCCCTGACAGTGACAAGAACAAGACCTATGCTGTGCAGTATGTGCCAAAGGTTACAGGACCTCACAAGGTGAGATGAGGAGTCTGGAACAGGAAACTAGGGCATAACAGACAAGTGCATGTGCTTGGGGTAGTACCAAGCTTTACTTCCAACAAGTTTGTCTAGAATACTTGTTTCACTTGAGATGCACAGTATCTGCCCTGAAATTGTGGATCCCCAAAATGCTGCTTTTGCCTACCAGTTCATTTTTGCATAAGCGGCAACATGATGTCACTATGCTAAAGCAAAATTATTAATTTATGGAGTCAACACAAACTTCCTCTTCTGATTTCTCTTTTACTGGGAATTGTATATAAGTAGAATGTGCTTTGCATCCAACGTATTGCAAAAGAAAATGTGAACTGTTTTGCATATTAGTGATACTTTTGCCCTGTCCTGAATGATCTGACTTACTAAATGACTTGGCAGTGTTGAGCTGGCTTGAAGTAGTTTCCCTCAAACAATTATCTCTTACTGCAAATTGTCAAATGTGTCAAATCCAGGCATGCTTAAGTGTATTGTTGTCAAGTGGTTTCCAAGTAGTCTGTCCCAATTGTGGAGTTCGAGCATTCTGCAGTCAATAATGTAGACTCTTAAAAGCTACTGGTCTTGCCTCTTGGGCAGAACCAATCAGTCCATGGGATCAGTAGCGGACTGTATTTATAATAAAGCTGGCCGAACTTCTGGAACTGGTGCATACCTATTCATGCTGTCTTGAACAAGGTGCCTCCAGGCTACCCGGCTGTTCATTTGTTGAATGTCATTAGTTAGTTCAAAATTATAAAGTTCAGCAAAGAATGATCACTTCTGTTCTGCTGCTTCACTGTGAGCCAGAAGCTTTGCAGTTTGAGTGGCAGCCACCAAGGTTTGCACTACTATACCTGCCAGGTTGGGTTGCTTGTTTAGGAGGAAAGGATAGAATTGGCTGTGAAGGTGTAGGACAAAAGAGATACTTGTGTCTTTAGAGATGCAGAACAACCTAGTAATATGAAATACGTAACTCATCTTGACAAGCGGGACGTGGTAGTTGGCATTCCACATTCTGAATCATGCTTACAAAGACTCCTGTCTCCAGAAACTTTGAGTATGTGTTATTGTTAAACTTCAACTTGAAGATTCAATTCTGATACTAGCTGGCTATCTAATCTTGCATACCCATCTTTAACACTATGACTATGATTTCTAGGTTGTAGTTCTGTTTGCTGGTCAGCACATTGCAAAGAGCCCATTTGAAGTGAATGTTGACAAAGCCCAGGGAGATGCCAGCAAAGTAACGGCAAAAGGGCCAGGCTTGGAAGCAACAGGAAATATAGCCAATAAACCTACCTATTTTGACATCTATACAGCAGGTAAGATGAAGATAAGACTTGTACAGATTCCCACTGTGTAACCCCAGAGCTATGTAGCATGGTTTCATTTCCCCATTTGGCTTGTGTAGGTCAAAATGACTTCCATAAAAATTATCTAAGTTTAGCTTAAAGGATATCAGGCTGGAGTATGTCTGAGGATGGGAGGAATGCATGATGCTCCATGGGATACAACTATGGTTGAATCTTAATGATGCTGCTCAAACTGTATTTGATTGCTAGTTAAGTCCTGAAGTTATCCATCAGCACAGCAAATAAAATCATTCACTTAGCCCTGACAGAACTCTCTGCAGTTGGACAACTGTTTTATTGACAAATGCAAACACCTTAAGTCTTCAAGAGTAAAGCTAGCGGCCATATTAATATCAGTAATTCATCAAACCTGAGATGGTGATAGTGAATCTGCTTTGGTTTTCTTCCAAAAGAGTTGAGGAAAACAATTGCTGTTCGGTACCCCCTCTAGTAGGGGGTAGATATTGAGTGGGCTTCTGAAGAGTGTGAACTCTTAGTCCTGGGTGCATGATTGGCCCACCTGAATCTTGCTCCCATTTTGCATTGCTCAAGACCACTGTAGAGTATTTGTTTTGAACAAATGGGTACAAGGGGGAACATGGAACTAGTAGATGTTTTGGGTGTTATAGTCATTCTCAAGCTGGTCTTTAGCCTGTTTGGTTGGAACTGAAATGACAGCATGTGTGATAGCTCTCTATGAGATCATGATCATTTTTCTTTACAAGGAATGGAATGACTTCTGCTCATGATAGGCTGCAGGATAGTCTGCAGTTATGGAAATAGGTATATGCATACCATATTATGGGATTGCGGTGATTCCCTATCAACAGCTGTGCTGACCCATAATCTTGCATCAGGCATCCTTTGATGTTTCTAACTATGTCACAGGCTGCATTATCCATGGTGGCCTTGGGAACACCATATAATGTTAAGTGTTTATATGAATTTTCAACCACTATAGCTGCATTTGTCATTTTCTTGAAGTACATCAGTATTTGTAATAGCTAATGCCAATATAAGTTGCTTCAGGTCACTTGACTGATTCTATCTCAAAAGATTGTAGTACTAATGGGAGAAAGTATAGCAGTTGAACTTGGCTTGTTCGTTTCCTTCTAGTCGGGGGTAGACAGTGCATCCATGACAGTATGAATCCTTCTGAGTTTGCAATTTTTGTTTTATTTGATAAGTGTGGGAATTCGGGAAGTTCAAGTCTGTTAGACTTGCAAAAACTAAAATAAGAATGCCATTGTTTGGTCAACCTAAATGAATTTAGGAAGGTTTTTTGGAAGATAGCCAACCCTGAGGAAAGGACCTTCTTTAAAGCAGGAAATAGCCTGGCTCTTGTGTTCGTGATATCAAGTATGATTTGGAATTTAGAATTTTGTGTTTGAACTTCATATCTTGGATTTTTTCTTAAGTTAGCCTCAGCTTCTTATACTGCAGTTCTTAAAAGTGGTTGGGCTAAAAAATGAGCTAGAATCATACACCAAAACAACCAATCACCTATCTTGGGAGTAAAGCTCCATTTCAGGATATGGTGCTGTCACCGCAACTGGCAGTCCTATGGAGGTCTTGTTTCGTGAGATACAATGAATGCAAGAATTTTTTTTTAAAACCCTGTGTTAAAATTTTATTATCCTAAATGCATTCAAGCGACATGTGTAACAACCTGCTGCAAATGTCATGACACTAAAATAGTACTCCTTATATCTTATGACATATTCATTTAAAATATTTATTCCCCCAAACATCAAGGTACCAACATGGCTTATAATCCTAAATTAAAATGTACAAATCTCAATAAAACAATTTGCATTAGAATAGTTTTATTTATACTGTACCTTTCCTTGCCCCTCACTTGTTTAATCAGTCTTTCTCATATCAGCTAGAAGCAATAATGGAAACCAGATCTTGTTCTGCAGGGGCTGGTGTTGGTGATATAGGTGTTGATGTGGAAGATCCTCAAGGAATGCCTGTGGAAGCTGTGATAGAGGACAAAGGGAATCAAGTCTACCGCTGTATGTACAAGCCTCTTCAAGCTGGTCCTCACACTGTTAGAGTGGTGTTTGCTGGAGAACATGTTCCAAAAAGCCCCTGGAGTACTCTGATTGGAGAAGGTATGTGTTCAAGTCAGGCTATAGCCTTTATGGACAAAATGAGCCTTTGTGCTAAAATCAATTGTGCTCTTCTTACTTGGATGCTCTTCAAGAAAAATGTATAGGCGTCCCCCAGTATCTGTGGGGCATATGTTCCGCCCCCCCAATACAGAAACTGTGGATAAGGGGAACTCTATCTTCATGCCTCCTGTTCCCATTACTCTTATCTTTAGTCATGCTAAGCAAGAATGTCTCTTACCAAACACTGTAAGCTTATAGGAAGACAAGTAGGCAGGCAGCCAGAATGTTAGAGAAGACTCGGCAGATGTTAACAGGAAGCAGGAAATGTTCGCTTAGTCTTCTCTTCTCTAGCATTCTGGCTACCTGCCGGTCTTCCTGTAAGCTTGCTTGCTTATAGTGTTTAGTAAAAGGAAAAGAAATTCTTGCTTGGTGTGACTGTAAAAAAGATAAGCCAAGATAATGGGTGTGAGGTGTATAGGCAGAGAACCAGGATAGCCAGATTGACAAAATGGGGGGGGGGGAGATGGCTGTTGTTTCTGCCTCTACATTTTAGCTAACTGGGCTTAATTGATCTGTTGTCCTAAATAGCCACATTGCTTTTTCTGAGACTTCTAGAGTTGAGCTCATTCTTGCTATCTCTTAAACTTACTATATTCACTTTTACTTTGTATCAACTCTTTCCTTCCTTAACTGATACTTGGCTTTCTATTCCATCCTTGCCTGCTCCTGTGCTTTCAGACCTCTGCTCACCTCTCCTGAGCTGCTCTCAATTTGTGGGATGTTGGACTTCACTGCTATTGGCTTCATAGTTGGGCAAGCTGTGTCGGTAAGAGGGAATGCAGGGTGACTTGTGTTTTCTTTCTGGGTTTGCAATTTTTTTCTGAGCACCTAGTTTGCCAACTCGCAGCCTGAAGCAGAAGCTGCTGGTTTGTACAAAAATGTTGCAAGCAACTTGTCGGCATACAGCTGTTTGTAAAGTCTTCGCAAGAAGTCAAACTGCTGAACCACAAACTGCTGAACCTGGTTGCATAAGGCTTGAAACTGAACTTTAACTTAACTGCTGTATCCCCATTTTATTTGAGAGTGAGCAGGTGGGCTTAGAACATGTAGTAAACTTAGACTGGGTTGGAACAGAATGACCTGGATGCACTTGGAGCAGAACAAGTTGTCGTGAGATGAATTGTCCTCTGCTGCAAGGGAAACTTGGACTCCAGAAAGGCATGCATGGAGTTGCTGAGAGTGCATGTTCATAGCTGAGAGGCCTTTGGGTTGTTTGCCTATTGCAATATCACAACTAGACAAACACTGAAAAGCAGGCTCACATCTTGTTCTTTCAGGCTGTGTCTTATGTAAAGCTTCGCACTGATAGTGTATCAATTGGTACTTGTGTTTGTCTCTGACTTGTTTACTAGGATGTTTAAGCTAGTAAACTCTGGCTAACTTCAGTTTATAGTTGGAGAAGCTACTTGGTTCCCATTTCATGGTATTACTCATTCAAGCACATCTGAGTGTTGCTTTCTTTGGCAACTTGCTTATTTACCATGTCTGGTATCCATATTTCCACAAGCATCTTGAACTTGCTGTGGTTGCCTGTTTGGCATGGCATAGTGGACAAATGATCGGACTAGCATCATTAATTGAACAATCCAAGGTGAAATGTAATGTCAGTATGGGACAGTCTTAGGCTACATCGTACTTGTCCTGGGGAAAAACAAATTCTGTTTTGGTGCTCAAGCTGGGAGGGTTGCTTTGCTTGCAAGTATGCTCAAGAGCATATGACTCAAGTTTTGCATGAAGTGCTTTATACATTCAGATCCTTGAAGGTGGAATATTTTCTGCTTTTTGCTGTTAAAACTTCTTCTAATGCATAAACTGATCTCAAATGCTAAGAAACTAGTTGGTTTTAGTCCCTTAAATGAGATTTGTTTGCCATACAACATACTTAAAGCAAAAATTGCATGTTGATATAATACAGCTTAACAGTCCTTGTCTTGTTCCTTAAGACTCCAGAAGAATGTTCAGGTTTTGCGTTACATAAAATTAAATCTCATCCATTTTAAAGGAACCTGAGAGAAGCTGCTCCAGACTGCTTTCGTTAGGTTAAATATCTTTAGGAATCAAAGGCTGTATTGATGTCTGTCTGCAATTCACTTGTAGCCTGCAATCCAAATGCCTGCCGTGCCAGTGGTCGAGGCCTCCAACCTAAAGGAGTTCGCATCAGAGAAACCGCAGACTTCAAGGTTGATACTAAAGCTGCAGGGAGTGGAGATATCCATGTGGCCATAAAAGGGCCAAGTAAGTGTTTGGCTTCTTACCATTGTCTGGGCTTCTGGAGTGGGGTAGAAATAATTTGCGAAGGGTTTAAAGTATATCAATCAGCTTTAATTCTGATTTATGCATTTATTTTGTATTTTGATTTATTATGCGCATCTGATTTGTGCATTTATTTTGTGTATCTCTTCTCCCCCTTCCCCTACAGAAGCTCCAGGTCTATTCTGCTTCTCTCTCTCCCTTTGACAAATCTCTTTAACTGCACAAGAAGCTTATGAAATGAATGGGTTTGAAATAGCCAGCTGTCTGGCTGTGATACTATCTGGCTTACCTCTTTGAACAGAAGTAACATGAACTGTGCAGTTCCTTCAGTAAATGTGGAAAGCGCTCTAGGGTTGCACCACTACTTTGTACTGTAGGAGCATATGTTTAATCAGGCTCTTGACAGAACCAGTGTTTGATGCTGGCCATTCATACTATGGCTCAAGAAACAGAAAACCTATGAAAATAGGAAGAAACTGGAGTTGATATAGACACAATAGTGGCAGTTCAGGCATGGATCTTCAATTGTACAGAAAGAAGAAAGCTGTCAGATTGCTAGAAAAAGGGGATGCTGGCCAGGATCCCTTGGTATCAGAAGTGTCTTGCAACGTTGGTATGTTCAGATGGGGGAGGGGTGCTGCAGTACAGTCCTACTGGGTGTGCAGAATTTAGTAGCTTGGATCCAGACCCTTGTGTTGCTTGATCAGGAAGGTGTTACATTTCTAGTCTCTGCTGAAAGCATCAGCTCTGAGCCTAATGGCAAAACTCCGCAGCCTTCTCCTGCAAGCTTGTGATATCCATGTGGTCATAAAAAAGGTCAAGAAAAGTGTTCAGATAAGAAGTCAAACTAAGAAGAACTTGAGGAATGTAGCATTACTACAATCTCTTGGTGCATCTTCAGTAAAACATTTCTTGTGAAATCATTTGACTAGCTTCAAGCCCCTTCCTCCAGAGGTAGCAAGGGGGAGGGGAGCAAGGTTAGTAATTGAATGCTCATGCCCATCAGAGGGCCCACTTATTAGGTTGCTGGCTGTCTGTGGTGGTTGTAGCACCTACTATGCTATCTAGGTAGTTGGAGTCTAGTGCTGCGTCATTTCTAGGAATGCCACTTGCTGCTTTCTAACAAAATAGTGTAGAGTTGCTTGAAAGGGTCCATTCTGTTGAAGTACTACAGGCTTGATAGTATCTGCAGGGGTTCTGGATACTGGGGATGCCTTTTTAATGATGGGGCAACATCCGTGGTTTTGCTGCAACAAGGATAAAAAGGAAATACACTTAATCCTATCTTAAGGATTAATCCTATCTTAAGGATACATCCCCCTATCTTAAGTCCCCTGGACTGCAAGGAGATCCAGTTGGGCAATCCTGCAGGAAGTCAAGCCTGATTGCTCCATGGAAGGACAAATATTGAAGCTGAAGCTCAAATCCTTTGGCCACTGCATGAGAAGAGAGGACTCTTTAGAAAAGAGCCTCATGCTGGGAAAGATTGAAGGCAAAAGGAGAAGGGGGCGGCAGAGGATGAGATGGTTAGATAGTGTCACCGAAGCAATAAACATGAAATTGGGTGAACTCTGGAAGCTAATGGAGGACAGGGAGGCCTGGCGTGCTGTGGTCCATGGGGTTGCAAAGAGTCGGACATGACTTAGCGACTGAACAACAATCTTTTAAATAGGCATCACTGTATCCATGGATACTGAAGCAGTGGTTAGTGGGGCATGCCTATACTAGGTGCAAGCAGATTCCTTAAGCTTCCTGAAAGATGTCCCTTTTAGATCTTGGTTACACCAAAACCATTTTGAGCATCCAAAACAGGAACCAGAAAAATGTCATTGGACTCAGTATTGAGTTGCACTTTTGTCAATAGATTAGGTTATTAGATTGTACATATTCCTAAGAAATAGGAATTTAATACATAAAAACCTGCAGTACATAAAATTCCCACTGTCATTTTTTTACTTGAGTTTGCCCAAGACATATATGTCCTTCAGTGTTCATAATAGGACTGAAAGTTACCACATTGGTTGTTTCATTAGCCACAGGGCAGCAGGCAACTTTTCATATTGCAACATAGCAGAGTTTGAACATCAGCATTGGTTTTACAGCCTTTTGGCTCATGATTTAAACAAATGACACAAACCTTCTCAACTTTGTCTCTAAATCCCTACCAGTTTGTACAAAGTACCTTGTACAATGTTTACAAGACAGTGTTTGAGCCTTGGTTATGGCAGTGTTGCCAACTATATGCTGTTAAAGGCAGTAGGCTAATATCAACAATCTTCAGCATATTTAGACTGAATCTCTAGAAAACTAAATCAAGTAGGCATTCCCTGAATACTTGTGGTCATAAGGTCTGAAGAAGCTTAAGTGACCTTTGTTTTAACGTATGTCATACATACATTGGCTTGCAGGCTATGGAAAAACACAAGGGAATGAATTAAACAGGGTAATGTAACACTTTCAGTCATCAATCTGTTCTGGAAATGTTTATGCCATCTTTCTGAGCTGACAACTAGACGCAGTTTGTCCTCAAATTATTTCTACTTTTAAAAACTTCATTTGTATAAAGTCATGTTAAAATTCTACAAGACATAATGTCTAAAATTAGATAATTGTGGTTGGAGCTAATAAAGATTAATGCTAGATTTGTATTCCTGCAGAAGGTTTGGAGGAACTTGTGAAACAAAAGGAATTTGTGGATGGTGTATATGCATTTGAATACTATCCAATAACCCCAGGGAAATACATTGTCCCTATCACATGGGGAGGACACAACATCCCAAAGAGGTGAGATGGAAGGACATCCTCTTCAGTTGGCTTATTGATGTGCATCCCAATAAAACATCTGGAGCAGCATAACTGCTTAGAGCAGTCTGTTACTGATAGTGTCCTTATTGGGGGGGCAGGGTGGTATTTCAAGTAGCTGAATTAGCCAGGTATCGGGTTACCTACTTGGTAAGGACAATATTAAAACAGTTTAAGCTGCTCCAGTCCCTGTCTGTTGGGAGTGGGGTGTGGGATTCTTGTAGAGACTTGTCTGTAACATTGTTCTCATCTGCCATAGCTTTTAGAACTATAATCCTGGAAAAGGCGATGCTGTGAAGATTTAAAAAAAATCTGTCTTGGATTCATGCCATGGTTTTAAAACTTGCTGTGTACTAATGGTACCTCAATGCTAAAGCGTCCCCTATCCTAACCCCAGTGTTTGCCAGGGTTCACTGATTTTGGTAATGGGAAAGGGGAGAATCAAGTGGATAGAAGACAGTGTGGTCAAGGAAGGATTTTGTGGTCTATACTCCCCTTAGTTCCTGGATTGGATCCATAGAATGCAGTATCATAATTGAGTTGACTTGTTCTACCTATGCATAGGGGTGGTGCCTTTCTTTCTAATGTGGCTTTCTGACATATCTCTTGTAGCCCATTTGAGGTTCAAGTTGGGCCTGAAGCTGGTCCTCAGAAAGTAAGAGCCTGGGGCCCAGGACTTCACGAAGGAGTTGTTGGTAAATCTGCTGACTTTGTGGTAGAATCCATTGGACCAGAAGTTGGATCTCTAGGTAAGCCAATCCAAGCAAAAGTTACAGAACTTGGCCTGCTATGTTGCGCTATTTCAGAATGTATATTGCATTAAGAGCAGTTCAGAAGGAGATTAACAGCCTAGACAGAACACTAGAAACAGCTTTTGCCATATAACATTTGAGCAAGCATGGAAAGCCTATTAAGAATATATCTGTCTCTGGTTTCCAAGCCCTTAGTAAATCCAGTTGGGACTCTTAGAAACTGGCTTGTGCAGCACTACTGGAGTAATGGTGTTGTATCCTGCCCTGTTTGATTAGAAATAATGACTGACAAACTTCCCAGGCATGTAGGGCTGGACATTCTGCTGTTGACCTGGCTCTTCCACAGGTTTCAGCGCTGTAATACAAGGGGAACAACTTGCTGCCAGAAGTAGAAGAGTGCAGTAGTTGGTCTTGTGTGTCCCAGGAGCAGAACCCTAGTGAGCATCCCAAGGCTGCTCTATAACAGTTGTTCTAGTTGCTAGGTCAACTTAAACCTAATGGGAACTTCTGCTATAGATGTGTGAGAACTGGCTTAGAGCAGATAACTAAGATGCCATATATTTAATACAGAGCATTTAGTACAACTTTAACTGGCAAATTTTAGCATATCACTAACATACTTGCTTCCATTAGGTTTTGCCATTGAAGGCCCATCTCAGGCCAAGATTGAATGCGATGATCAGAATGATGGTTCATGTGATGTGAAATACTGGCCCAAAGAACCTGGTGAATATGCTGTTCATATCATGTGTGACGATGAAGATATACAAGATAGCCCCTACATGGCATTCATCCAGCCAGCTTCTGTAGACTTCAACTCAGACAAGGTAAGAAATGAGAAGCTGCTTCCTTGGAGTTGTAATCAACTTTTAATTGTCCTCTTCTGGAAGACATGATTAGGACACCTCTAGTGTTGGAACCTGAGCACCCAAAGGATGCTGCAGCAGCAACCCAACACAAGTATTGGAGAACATTAATTCACAGCTGCCCTTCAGGTTACTGCTCATCCAATGAGGAGTCTGGGTTATTCTGAAAATTGCAATAGTAGAAAAACTCCTCACCTGGAAGAATGCTGCAAGCATACTTTTTCACATTATTATATCTCCCTTCCTCCAAGGAGCTCGGGATGATGTGCATAGTCCCTTCCCTCCTTAGCCATTTGTATCTTAATATAATTTTCTGTTCTTGGAGAAACTTGTAGTATTTAGCTTAGGAGTTGCAGAATATATCTGGTCTGGAAAGCACAATAAGCCACTTTGTACTGCTTGAATGACAATAGTCTACTGTAAAAAAACTGTCTTGGCATGTACTCTTTTCTTTTCACCTTCCTAGGTAAGAGCCTATGGTCCAGGACTGGAAAAAACGGGCTGCATTGTGAACAATCCTGCTGAGTTTACGGTTGATACAAAAGAAGCTGGAAATGCACCTCTGAAGATATATGCACAGGTAAGACCAACACTCCAGAGGTGGCATTTTCTTCAAATGGATACCTTGGCCCATGGGTTCAAAATGCCTTGAAACTCATTGTGTGCAAGCTGCAGAAATTGGAGACTTGCTCTTAAGCATAGTTATTTGAAAGAATTCTGTTAATAGACCTTGACTTTGTATCTGGTTCAGTTGTGGCTTCAGTCTTGAGAGAAGCAATTCCCTCATCAACTTTTGTAGACCAACCTTTGGGCATGTGGAGGGCAGGGATGGGGAAGTCAGCATGCTCTGGAGAAGCCCTTGCATGTTCGCTCAACAGGCAAGTGAACACTCGAATGGGGCCAAATAGTAGTCCACAGGGAGCCCAAATGGATAGCTGCTTTGTTTGTAGGTCTTAAGCTTAATGTTTATCGGTAATGCTGAAAGCCATATGACTTTTGAAGACAGTTGCAATAAAGATGATTAACATCTCATCTGTGTGGTTCTTACTGATCTCCTTTTGTAGGATGGAGAAGGAAGCCCTATTGATATTCAAATGAAGAACAAACGAGATGGCATCTATGCTTGCTCTTACGTGCCAACAAAACCAATCAAGCACACGATTGCTGTTACTTGGGGAGGAGCAAATGTGCCCCAAAGCCCTTACAGGGTAAGTATTCAAATGGCAACTAAGTAGATGTTGAAGATAACTATTTCATAAGGGTGTGAGGTTTTAAAGAAAGAGTAAAGACAGGAGTGTAAAATATATTGTATAAACCGACTTATCCTTGTAGTTCTTACTTTGCTTAACTTTAAAAATTTATGTGCCACCCAGGTCCAGATTGGGCAAGGCAGTCATCCTCAGAAGGTGAAAGTTGTTGGACCGGGTGTGGAAAGAACTGGGCTGAAAGCCAATGAACCTACACATTTTACAGTAGACTGCACAGAGGCAGGAGAAGGTAAAAACCAACCCAGTGTTATCTCTTGCTGTGTAAGTCAACAGTTCTGAAAAATCAGGCATAAAACTAGCTGTTAAAGGGGCGTAAACTCTGGTGGAACTGCTCTTTGAGGAAAGATTGAGAGAGGAAGTGAATGTTTTATGCAAGTGCTGTCAATGCTATTCAAGTAGAATAATACCTCTCAAAATGGGGGCATCTCTTTGAAAAAGATGGGTTATGTATGCGAGAGACATGGCTAAAATTAATGGCAGGAAACTGACAGTGCACTTTAAATGCACCGGACCCATTGCCTAGAATAACTTTCAATTATGCTGAGACCATGTTGTAATGAATTGATGCTAAAGGAAGTTGTGTTATAGGATAGATTGCTGTATGTAAGTGTTTTAAGTCTTGATACAGGACAATTGTACAACTACTCTGCCCTGAAGTATTTTTTTTTCTTCCTAGGGGATGTCAGTGTGGGCATTAAATGTGATGCAAATGTGATAAATGAAGAAGAGCAAGATATAGATTTTGCCATCATACCTAATGCTAATGATACATTCACAGTGAAGTACATGCCGCCCGCAGCAGGGCGCTACACTGTTAAAGTGCTGTTTGCTGGAGAGGTGTGTATATTGTGGTTTTGGCTGGGAACAAGGAATGTATTTGCTTTTTAGCAAAAAAAGTTCAAGGTGGTTTACAGAGAAAATCAAATGACTAAATAGCTCCCCTTCTTGTATCTCTGAGATTGTCCCCTGCTGTGGGCAAGGCTAAAATGCTTCAGTTTTGTATTGCAGTGTTGTTCCATCTCCACCCATCTCAAATAACATCTTGATTTACCCATTCTGTTAATATAGTAATGTTCTGTCCAGCATAAGTTCCTTAAATCTAGGAAACCCAACCCTCCATTTCCTCTACTCTTCATGAGTTCGTATAATCTTTCCATCTGTATAAAACATCTGGGTCATTCTCTGCCAATTTGTTGCTCGGTAAGGCTCAAGGGAAGGTTCTGAAACAAAATAGTAACTTGAGTATAGTATCCCATACCTTACCAGGGCTAACTTTGCAAACCATGAGAACTCTGCATCTTTCTAGGCAACTAAGCTAGTTTGGACTCGTGGTATTACATTTTTACTCAAGAGATTCACATTGCCTGAGAAAGATACCCTGTCTACTTGTATCAAAATGCAGTTTCAAGACTTTGCCTACCCTGCAAATATAAGAGGACAATTAAACTATGCAATGAAAATTCTTCAGTCTACCCCCAGTGTCTCAAGAATCATTATAGCAGGGGGTGTGCATTGATAGCATTTCATAATGTAATGCAATGCATCCAACAAGAGTCCTTCCATTCCAAAAGAAATAAATGGCATCATAAACAAGCAAACTCAACTTCATATCCTTTAAGTCCCAAATGGGTTCAAGGTTGCTTTATGTACAGTCTCCCATGCCGTCTCGTTTGAGTATCTCCTTAACTTAGATTCTCACTAAATAGGAAGCCTGTAGAATGAACTGTGTTGTGCTTGCTCTTCAAAATTAAACTTTGTGTTAATACTTAAATGGTTACAACAAGGATAAAATTTGTGTTTTGTCTATAAATGTGAATGGATTCCTAAAAGATTTTGAGTTTGGACAAATTAAGCAAATCTCTAGAATCAGAAGGGGTAGAAATGCTTCTTAAAACATCAGTGGCAGAAAATAGTGCTACACTTAATACCAATTTTACGCCTCACACCTAAGGTATATTGATCACACCATGACCTAAATTATATGGGTTAAAGAGCCACTTAAATATTAACATTGTCTTGGGTAGACCAAGTTTGTCCTAAACATGCAGATGAATATTTAAAAAAATGAGGTTCTAGAAATGTATCAGATTCTCTTAGGTACTTGGCGGTTAAAATATTTTAGTATAGTACTATATTATAGTATAGAACCTTCTATAGTACTTGTGTCATAGATATTTCCTCTTGGGAGCAAAGCAAATTATGATCTAAGAACAAGGGAGCAGAAAATGTAAGAAATTAGTGCATCCTGGAAAGAGGTGCTTCTGCAATGCATGGAGTCTGAGTGAATTTCTTAACAGGGTGGAAGTGTTGCCAGAAAATGAAAATGTTGCTTGCATTAAAACAAAACTTTATTTTCTTGAAGGAAATACCTACCAGCCCATTCAGAGTGAAAGTGGAACCATCACATGATGCAAGTAAGGTGAAAGCTGAAGGACCTGGACTGAGTAAAACTGGTGAGAATTTAGTTTTGAGAGCTGGGGTGGCCTAAATTGCTATTTGCTTATCTGTGCATTGTGGTGGTAAAATACATAGTATGACAGAGTTCATTTAACTGGTAGACTAAAGTTTCGACATGCTGACCTGTGTTGGTGCTTGCTTGGCTTCAGCATTATACCTTTTCTGACCTTGTTTAATGATGGGTTCCGCTTAACTGTCTTCTAGGTGTGGAAAATGGGAAACCAACACATTTCACTGTGTTTACGAAAGGTGCTGGGAAAGCCCCTCTGGACGTTCAGTTCAATGGCCCCATGGGTGGAGATGCTGTTAAAGATTTGGACATCATTGACAACTATGATTATTCTCATACTGTAAGATACACTCCAGTTCAGCAGGTAATCTCACTTACGAATAGCAAACTGGCCTCTTTAGCTTGCAACAACAAACTTTATATAACAGCAGTAAATACAAGGTAAACCAAGTTCTACAACATGGGACTGATACCAAGAGCTTTAGAGGTCTACAATATGGTACTGATATTACTTTTTGTTGAAGGTATTACAGGGAGCAAGGCTACTGGCATAAGCAAATTGCATCGAAAAAGCCATTCCTGTGCATTGTTCGCTAATTGAGGAACAAAAGGACCTGTTCCCTTGATGTTTACAATCTAAATACTACCAAAAGGCAGATAAGAGGGAAGTGGAGTTGGAATAGAATATAATCTTGGGTACACTTAAGCTTGTTTAAAGCAGGGTCTGAGGACAGATGTTCCACTAAAGGAATGCTTAGGTCAAAAACTGCCCCCAGTTACAAAATGAAGGGCTCTGTAGCCAGTCTTTGCTCCATTAGATTTATTAGTATTCACCTATATTCCAAATTTTGGCTATTAGTTTGATACTTCTATGAGCAATGTTGCTGTTGGCCTTCCTTCAAGCAAGCAGCAAAGTAAATCAGCAGGTGGATCTGGATTAGATTTCCAATATCTTGTTCTCAGAAGAAATGGCGTAGGTGTCAACTCCCCACTGTACAGAAGTCAATGTCAGGATTGGTTTCTCAGTGTAAATTCATGCTTCTTTATGGTGGTATGACTCATCATAGGATATATATCCTACCTATACCCGGTGATGTATCGTGGGTGGAGCCCAAGGAGCAGCTGCTCCAAGTGCAGTTCAAAGGGTGGGTGCAATTTTTGCAGTTCAGTTGCTAAGTCGTGTCCGACTCTTCGCAACCCCATGGACCACAGTCGGAGTTTTCCCAATTTCATGTTCATTGCTTCGGTGACACTGTCTAACCATCTCATTCTCTGCCGCCCCTTCTCCTTTTGCCTTCAATCTTTCCCAGAATGAGGGTCTTTTCTAAAGAGTCCTCTCTTCTCATCAGGTGGCCAAAGTACTTGAGCTTCAGGATTTGTCCTTCCAGGGAGCAGTCAGGCTGGACTTCCTGTAGGATTGACCGATGGGATCTCCTTGCCGTCCAGGGGACTTTCAAGAGTCTTCTCCAACAAAATAATTCATTTTTTTTTTTGCAATATCAGAATGCAAATAACAGCACCTGCAAACATTTTGCGCCCCCCCTTCCAAACTCACCACCAGTGTATGGCTGTATGCGATGCAAACAACTCTTGGAGTTGCAATTAGCGCACATTACCACCCACTTCCTTATTTGGAGGCTCTCCAACAAAGAGTTTAATGAATAAGGCATTCCAATCCACCCTCACTTCTGGTTCCTCCAGGTGTCATAAGGAGGCACTTGAGTGGAAAGGAGAGTGGAAGCAACAGAAAAAACAGTATTAAAGAAGTCATACTGAGAAAGAAGTCTACTCAGAAGTAAGTCCCATTGTTGGCAATTAAATGGCCTTGTTCATTAAGCTCTCTGTTGGAGAGCCTCCAAATAAGGAAGTGGGTGGTGACATGATGTCATCACAACTCTGAGACCATGCAGCCAGGTGCTGGTGGTGAGTTTGGAAAGGGGGGCGTGCAAAATATTTTCTTGCCCCAGGCGCTGTTTTCACTCGTTTCAGCTCTGCCTATACCCACAACAACGTTATGATGTCCATAGTTTCATAACATAGTTATGATGTCTGTTCTGCATTCTGTGAATGCAGTTGAATGCTAGTAGCAAAAGCTCTGTCAGCTATTTCTCGTGGGCAGTTGTTGGGGAAGATGGAAATGGACTCCGAAACAGTAGAGCCATATGTGATACTCCAGTGATCTACAAATGTGGGGTGTGTTTGAGGGCTGCCTTCATAAATTCAGTTGCCTCATATCAGATGAATCCTTTGGAAGGCAGTTTGCAAACTCCAGCTTTCTCACTGTTCAGAAGTTCCATCTCTGTTACAGTTGGCATTGTCTTGTTTGAACAGTGCCCCATGTATGTCTGTATTTTTGAATCTAGCTTGACGAAGGGCTTGGTGGGTGGAGGGAAGAATAAGCAGGGTTAACTAAATAAGGGGTGGAGTAAGCAAACATGATGGGCAGATCTTTCTCTTTCGAACTTGTAAATACAGCAGTGACAAATACTAGTTATCAAACACTGGGCTACCTCCAGCCCTGTGAAATTGTGTAACCTCCATTCTCAAACTTTATCCAAGGGCATTAAGCTGCCAAACTACCATGTGAAATGCACTTTAGTCACAGTGAGTTAACGTGTTATGCTGTGTTGGCCTTTGCCCAAGTGGCTTAGCTGAAAAATCTGACTTTTCAAAGTGTTCTTTTTACAGCCAGCTTCTCCTCCTATAAATTATTAGTGTTCCTTTCTGTGGAACAAAAGAAGGCCAATGATTCAGGATACATTAATCTTGTACCCTTTCAGGAACATAGCAGGCGGCTGTATGGTAGTTTCTAGGCAGTAAACGCTTCTTATTTCTTGGCACATAATCAATCTGCTATACAGAAGCAAAGCTACCCTTTGGTTTTGAGTTGAGGTAATACACCGTGGGTTCAGACTAGTAGGCAAAATGCCATAGAGTGAATTTTGAGAACCAGGAAAGTGTGGTTGTGTATAGAGGAGAGGGGGGAAAACGCTTATCAGATCTGGTGTAGAGGGGGATGCATCTTTATAGGTACAGAACCCTAGGTTTTGAGCTTAAGTTATTTAGAATCGCTGGTAAATAACCCTTAACAAAGACCTTAAGCCATAATGGTGCAATTAGGGTGACCTGCCAAACCCTGGGTTATGTTAACTATATTTAAGAACCCACACTATGGCTTGAGATTCTATGCATATAGTAGGCAAATCCTGATTTAGAGTTGCTTGTCTTGGTGTTTGGATTCAGCTTTTGGATTCAGTCTATTTGGATTCAGCTTTATAAATTCACTAGCTGTTTGGAAATCGTAACGCAATAAGACTACATCTTAACGCAATAAGATTTCATAAACTGTCACATAATGATAAACTGGAAGACTTGCTGAGTTAGCTTCCCTTAAATACAACCATCTAAGATTCGAGTGGGTGCTGGAATTCTCTTGAACATCATGAGTCCAAGACCAGGGCATAATGATTTCTAAAAATTCAAGAAGGTTCTACAGAGTTCCATTCGTTCTGTTCAACTAAAGTTGGGCTTAAATGTCATCGGGACTGTCCCCAATCAGCTTAGCGACCCCAAAAACTATGGATTTGACACTGTCGGTCATTTTGGACATTTTCTTTTTCACCTCTTCTCACCCCCCATGCTGATGGGGGCTGAATGTGGACTTAAACGGCATCGGGAGTGTCCCTATTCATCTCAGCGACCCCGAAAACTGTGGATTTGACACTACACCAGTATCGTTGGTTTTTTATTTTTACATGTCACTCCTGCCTACCCCCACCCTTAGGGGTGTCTCACCCCCACAGTATTTCTTTCCAGATCGTAAGTCATATGTGTACCAAGTTTGGTGTAAATTGCTCCAGGCATTCCAGAGTTATGCTGGAACATACACATCCATCCATCCATCCATTTATATATAGAGAGATTGTATTGTATGGGAACCTCCTGATTGTGGAGAGAAAAAGTGAAGTATAAACATTTTGCATGGTGCAGTTTACTGAGTGGATTTTCTAGAGCTGGGACTTGTCAATGGTTTGTGAATCTAGAAGTAATGGTAAATGGGTTGGTACAAACCTAGACTTATAAATAGGATCAGTCCAGTCATGAGACTGACAGGAGCAAGTGCACTGATTTATGGGCTGGAGGAGGCAGCCAAGTGATGAAGGGGTTTCCTGCCTACTACTTTCCCCAGGCTCACTGCTCACCTGAATGCTTCAGTGTCACTTGATTCTGTTCTGGTTCATCCTCTTTAGCTCCCAGCATTTTCTGCCCAGCCTGTTTGAAGCAGTGGCTGGGTATAAGGACGTAAGAAGAGCCATACTGGATCAGGCCAAAGGCCCATCTAGTCCAGTTTCCTGTATCTCACAGTGGCCCACCAGGTGCCTAAGGGAGTTCAGTAGACAACAAGATGCTTGCATCCTGTTGCCACTTGCTTGCACCTGGCATTCTGAAGTAGCCTACTATTAACGTAAGGAGGTTGCCCAACCCATCATGGCCCATAGCCCACAATGGACTTTTCTTCCAGAAATCTGTCCAGTCCCCTTTTAAAGGGATCTAGGCCAGATGCCATCACCACCTCCTGCAGAAGCAATCCAGGGATAAGGGCAGAAGCAATTCAGGGGTAAGGGAGCCTGGGAGCAGGGCATGGTATTTGTTGCATGGCTGCTTTAAATAGGCTGAGTGAGCATACTCAGAAGCCAGCCCGGCTCTGAATAATTTAGGTGGGCAAGAAGGAGGTACTGGGGGTTAGAGATCAACTAAGGGGGGGGTAAATATTGGAGCACTGGTTCAGGCACCCCTTGGGCCAAACGTACTTCAAACTGGTTTGGTACTCTGGTCTTACAATCTCCTGTAATCAAGGCTTGAACTCTTATAACTTCAGATGTAAAAAGCCCCATTTTGTTGAATCTTTGAATACAGCCAGATCCTTCCTCGCTTGCATTCTCAGAGTTTCTTGCCCTTCTAATTAATTTCTAACTTCTAAAAACCTAAAGGCATCAGTGTGCTTGTTCAGAGTGTACAACGCTCCCACAGAAACGATTGTGTCCTGTAGGCCTTCCCAGGGTGAGGCACTTTGAAACTTCAGTTGTAAAATATGGCACAAGCTTCTAATTGGATCTGGTTGCTATGATCACAGCACCCTGGTTTTTGTGTGGAAAACAGTGCATCCATCGTGCATTGTCTAATTCTTTAGTGCTCAATTCACGGTGCTGGTTATGACCTTAAAAAGTTGATTGAATACCATGAAGAAAGTCTCTCTCACATGCCCCAAATGATGCTGGTCATTCTGAGGCTTTGCTCTGGGTGTTCTGGGCAGGCATTCACTAGGAGCAAACTCTTCTTGGTGTCACTGACCTTCTGGAAGGCTTGGCTGGCTCGTTCTTTCCAATCTTTCAGGACATGTTAAATCTTTGTTCTGTTCTGCTGTTTGAGAGGGGGTATACTTTTTCAGTGTGGCTATTGGGTATGTTGCTACTCAAGTTCTGTGATGTCATAAGCTTGGGTTACCACAAGCAAGAAAAGATGGGTTTAAAATGTTGTGAGTAGGGTTGGCGTAGGGTTGGTTTCTACCTGCTTTACTTCCTGAAAAGTGTATGGGGGGAATTATAGGGGTTGCTGATGAATACCAAACTACTGTCTATTTGGGTTGCTGGCATGTTTAATGTCCTGTTCCAATACTTCACCCTCTCCAGGGTAACATGGAAGTTCTGGTGAGCTATGGTGGTGATCCTGTCCCCAGAAGCCCGTTCACTGTGGGTGTTGCTGCTCCACTTGACTTGAGCAAAATTAAAATTAATGGCCTAGAAAACAGTGAGTAAACACGTTGCATGCGAGCTTTGTACTAAATGCTAACTTTAACTCCAAATTCAAGATCTGTTCTGCTGTTGCATTCCATTCATGAAGGGTTCTTTTCAGCACTTCTGAACAGGCAGAAGCTGAATGGAGTTCAGTGCACCTGTGCTTGCTGTTTAAACTGTCATTGGCACACCTTTGTTTTGTAAAAACAAAGTCTAAGAACAGTACTAAGAGCTATAAAAGCAGAATTTCTGCTTTTGCTGGTATTAAAGCAAGTTATAGGCATTTAAAGGTCAGCTCGGTGGTACTGGAAGGGACTTATCAAAAACAATATTTCAAGTGCTGTAAGAATCAAACAATATAAGGAGTGGAGAACTTCCTGAGAAGACTTCCACCCTTTAACCATTGGAAGCTCAGCCAGACTGCCTCTGGTTCTAAACTTGGTCACAGCTTGCCTGTGTATATATAGGGCTTCTAGAAGCATGATTGTAAAAATGAGAGAACATTGAAGTTGTGAAGAATTTGAGTTTTAGGTAGGATGGCTGCAACCGTGGTAAACAAATGGTAGCAAGCTTTGTTGGTCTCTGTAGATCTGATCAAATATTAATTACATCATATTTATAGGTATGGTGGTCTATAGGAAGAGTTTCTTAATTGCTTTTTACCCCACTTCATTATCTGGTATGGCTATATTAGCTTTTGATATAATAGTCACTAACTGAGATTGAAGATGTAAATTACATTTTATTGAAAGGGCAGTATTGATAGGTTGCAAAATCCTTAATGTGAGCTGCAGTATAAGCTGTCTTGCCGTGTATATGTTCCTCTGGGTTGGCTCGCCAACTAAAATGCTTAAGATGCAGTTCTGATTGATATGAAAGGATGTTAGGACACAATCTCCCCTGGTATGCCTTTGAATTTGTTATAATATGCCTTAAGATCAACAAAAAGCAAGCATGTTGAAATGGGAATCTTCTTTTTTCCCCCCCAAAGGAGTTGAAGTAGGGAAGGATCAAGAATTTCTAATTGACACGAAAGGAGCTGGTGGACAGGGCAAACTTGATGTGATGATCTTAAGCCCTGCCAGGAAAGCTTTACCATGCTTGGTGGAGCCAGTTGTTGGCCAAGAGTGCAGTACGGCAAAGTATATCCCGAGGGAAGAAGGCCTTTATGCGGTTGATGTGAATTATGATGGTAATCCAGTCCCTGGAAGCCCTTACACAGTAGAAGCCACTCTGCCACCAGATCCTTCCAAGGTAAGGGCATTTCTAGTCCATGTTTTAGTGAGTGAGACTCCTGTTTCATTGTTTGGGAAGCCATAAAGTATATTATATTGTGTTAAGCTACTTCCCAATGGTATAGTGTAAGGTAAAGAACAAACTCTTTAGCATAGTAAAATGTGTGCCAGTTCACAACATTGAGCTTCTAAATATCCATTTAACATGGGCCCGAACTTTAGAGATCAGTAGAACTTGAGGCTCTGTAGCAAATTCATATAAGATCCCACTTGATTTTGGCTAGATTTAGGAGTTGCTTCATTTGAGTATATTTTGTCATGATCTAAGCTCGTTCCATAGTCTCCTGCCCCTGTATCAGTGGGTCTGTACCTACAGTACAGATGCAGATGAGGATGATGGGTGTTTATATACCGCCTTTTGTGATCATCAGCTTGCTCCTTTGACTTTAATTCAAGGCGGTTTACACAGGCAGGCATTTTCTAAACTGCAAGGGTTTTTACAAATCACAAAGTTCTAATCTTTCAAGAACAACTGCATACAGATGACACTTTTATCGTCCAGTCCTTCTTTCTCGCTGCATACAATCTTGCCCATACACTCAGGTAATCGAAAGGGGCCCTTCTGTCTCCTGCCACTAGGAGAGGTGAGGGGGATGGCGGCCAGGAACAGGGCCTTCTTGGTGGTGGCCCCACAGTTGTGAAATACCTTCCCCTTACAATTAAGAACAGACTCTTTGGCTCAGAAAGACTCTTTGGCAGTCTTTCAGCAGGGCCTGAAGACATTTTTATTCAAACAAGCTTTTAACTGTTGACATGCTGGCTGGCATTTTAAACTACAACTATGGGATCCATGGGGCCTGGTCATTTTAAATTGTTTTAATACTGTTCTTATTTTACTATTCTATTTTAATGTTATCATTATATTTTAAGCTGCCTTGGGTGCCCATGGGGCAGAAAGATGGGATAAAAATCCTATAAATAAAAGGTTCGTTAATATCCATGATTTGGGGCATCTGCAGTAGGCCTTGGAACATATCCCCTATAGCAGTGGTTTTCAAATTCTCGGCGAGAGTTTGCACCACTGCAAGTGTTTGTGGCAGCAGGGTGGAGGCAGAGACATGATCCCCAGGATTGCATTGCTGCAAGTGCCTTACCTGTTGCTGTGCCAGGCTCCAAGGGGTATGGGGAGCCCTGCGGAAGTTTCTGCAGGACTCTCCAAATGTCTGCAAAAGTTAAAGTGATCACGACCCACTTCTAGTGTTGCAGTGCCCCAGTTTGAAAATCTCTTCCCTACAGATATCGGAGAGGGGCTACTGTAATGCATATTGACTCTTTATAATGTGGTCCATCTCCTCCTTTATAGCATCACTTGGGGGGAAATACGATGGGGTTTTCTAAAGCAATGTAACACATGAGATTTATAAGACCAGCTCTCATTTGAAATTTCGTCTTTTGTCTTTACCGATTGGTTCAGTCCTCTTACTTTCAAAACCAATTAAACTAATGAGAATCAAGTTGGTGGTGGCTGGCTGATTAGGCAAGCTATTGTTGTTGGTTGCCTGTAAATAAGAAGTGGCACACTTGGCTTGAATTCTTGCTGATGTAGTGAAGTGCTGTCAAATTCAAGAAGTGTAGGAATATTTAGCATGTTGAATTGAGACCGTGGGGTTAAATGGCTAAAGCTGATTCTAGGAATAACTGAAGCAGCAAACCATATATTAAATGTAGTATCCCCCTAATCTTTAGGTGAAAGCCCATGGTCCAGGCCTTGCAGGAGGCCTTGTTGGAAGACCAGCAGAATTCACAATAGATACTAAAGGAGCTGGAACAGGAGGTCTAGGATTGACAGTTGAAGGGCCGTGTGAAGCAAAAATAGAATGTTCTGATAATGGCGATGGGACATGCTCTGTCTCCTACCTGCCTACTAAACCTGGCGAGTATTTGGTGAACATCCTCTTCGAAGAGGTTCACATTCCTGGCTCCCCATTTAAAGCAGACATTGAAATGCCATTTGATCCTTCAAAAGTAATTGCCACAGGCCCCGGGCTTGAACGTGGTAAAGTGGGCGAAGCTGGATTACTCCATGTGGACTGCTCAGAAGCTGGGCCTGGGAAGCTGGATATGGAAGCCGTGTCTGACGCTGGCTCAAAAGCGGACATTGATGTTCAAGATAATAAAGACGGAACCTATGCAGTCACATATGTGCCCCTTTCTGCTGGGATGTACACACTCAAGATGAAATATGGTGGCGAACCAGTGCCAAATTTCCCTGCACGGGTCAAAGTTGATCCAGCTGTGGATACAAGCAAAATCCAAGTCTTTGGGCCAGGAATTGAAGGGAAAGGTACGTATCCCTAATCTTCAAAAAGGAATGTTCCTAGAAGTTTAGCATAATATGTTCCAGTATGTACTGTAAAGAGGATATGCTTAGATGTATGTTAGTTTTTCAAACTTTTCAGAGAAACACATTGCACTTGGAATGCTAAATTGCTTGGCCTGCCTTGTTTTTGTGAGGCTGCTAGAGACTTGCGGTTAGGAAGGAACCTTGACAGCAATAACGGAGTGTGAATTCCTATGAGGGATGCTGTAAGAGAGCAAAGTGCTCCTAATAGGTGTAGAGGAGTAAGGTGTTCTTTTTTCTGTTTGAGGGATAGAGCCAGCTTCCACAACTATTTCAAATGAGCCTTGTTTAAAATAATTGCTATGAGAACATAAGAAGAGCCCCACTAGATCAGGCCAAAGGCCCTTCTAGTTCAGTTCCCTGTGTCTCAGAGTGGCCCACCAGATGCCTCAGGGAGCACACAAGACAAGAAGATGTCTGCATCCTATTATATTGCCATTCCACTGTATCTGGCAATCCAAGGTAGCCTAGTTCCAAAATAAGGAGGCTGCACCACCCCTCATAGCCTATAGCCTGCAATGGACTTTTCCTCCAGAAATATGTCCAGACCCTTTGTAAAGGCACCTCGGTCAGATGCCATCACCACCGCCTGTGGAAAGGGGTTCCATAGATTACTTACCCACTGGGTAAAATATTTCCTTTATCTGTCCTAATCACTGTGCAGATGTCTTCCGTGAAGCTACAACAGATTTTACCGTAGATGCCAGGCCCTTGACAAAAACCGGTGGAGACCATATCAAAGCTCAAATTACAAATCCTTCTGGAGCTGCCACAGACTGCCGCATTGAAGACAATGCTGATGGGACCTATGCAGTAGAGTTCACTCCTTATGAAAGAGGTAAATGCTGTCATCCGCTCCTGATTTTGAGGGAACGAATGAGGAAAATGGGTTTTGTACTTGAGACTTTCACGTTGTGGTGTTCTGCTTACAGGGCCTCACAGTGTGGACGTGACCTATGATGATGTGCCTGTTGCAAACAGTCCTTTCAAAGTTGATGTCACAGAAGGATGTCATCCTTCTCGTGTGCTGGCTGAAGGAACTGGGCTAAAGGAAGCCTTCACAAACAAGCCCAATCCTTTTACTGTTGTGACTCGGTAAGCATCATGGATGTTCCTCTGAAATACTCAAGGGGGAGATTGCTAAAAAGTACCTGTAGAAGAAAACAAATTAAATATATAAAAGCCTGGAAGTTCAGTCTATGTGGATATGCTAAAAATGAAATGGCGGAGTGTACTCCCACTAAAATTGTCTAAAAAAGGGGACCTATCATGAAGCAAGATAGAGACAAGATGAAGTAGCTTTGAGCTGCTGTTGGTATTGCTGCAGACCTGTGCAGACAGCTGATGGAGGGTTTCAGACTCCTTGAACTTGCTGCGTGGTTCTTGATGGCTTTGCATGTGGTTTACCAGAATGACTGCCAACTCGCTCACAGATGATCAAGAAATGGTTGGTCAAGCCAAATGCTAAAACCCGCCTGTACTGTAGGGTCTTGTAATTCTTCCCGACTGCTGCAGTTTGAGGTAAAATGCATCAGTGTGCTGTTAGATGCAGTTGTAGCCAAGCAAGTTTAAATTTAAAGGATTTGTTTCCATGACAAGTAAATGAGCATCTTAATGTTTTGTTTTTTGTTTCCAGTGGTGCTGGAATTGGTGGCCTTGGGATAACGGTTGAAGGGCCTTCTGAATCTAAAATAAGCTGTAAAGACAACAAAGATGGCAGCTGCAGTGCAGAATATATCCCTTATGCTCCAGGAGATTATGATGTCAATATAACTTATGGAGGAGAACACGTCCCTGGTAAGACTTCTTGCTTCTTTAGGGGATGGCTCCTAAAGTAAAAGGCTGTGTAAATCTTCATATTGGTCAACCTTTCAAATGCTGATCAAGCTGAACTTTCCTTCCATAACTTTCAGGGTATTAGGCACAGATGCATACTTCTGCTTTGTTCTAAAATCTGGTTTTGTCCAGTGTTTTGCAAGATTTTCAGCAAGCACTAGGCATGTGGGCAACTTGAATCCAGCTCCTTTTGGAACAAATGCGCATGATACGTTGTACTATTTCAATCTGATCAGTATTGGTTAAACCTTGCTGTTGTTGTGTCTGTAGGCAGCCCATTCAGAGTTCCTGTGAAAGATGTCATTGACCCCTACAAGGTGAAAGTTGCAGGCCCAGGTCTTGGGACAGCGGTTCGTGCCAAAATTCCCCAGTCCTTTACTGTGGATACTAGTAAGGCTGGAATAGCACCTCTTGAAGTTACGGTAACAGGACCCAGAGGTAACAAGTTTGTCCCAATTTACTATTGAAACTTCATTAGCTGCTGTGTGCGAACTACAGAACTATCACTATGTGATTACAGTGGAATTGGCGCTAGAGTAGTGTGCCTCTAGGTGTCCTTTATGTGGTGAGAGAAGATGGTCTGAAACTCAAAAGCCCTTTAAGATGGCTTATGATAGAAATTATGCTGCAGAGAATTTAGCAAATTTAGGGTGATGCCTCCTTCTGTTTTCAGAAGTACCCATATACCTGAAGCTGTATGTTAAAGTGGTTCAGTGCTGCATACTGAGCGTGAAATACCTCTGCTAGTTTAGCCTGTGAATTGTATATTATAACTTATTGTTCTTGCATTCATGGTGACAAGAACAGGGCAATGCATCTCTGCCAGAGGCTTAGTCTCATGTAGAAGTATAGCTGCCTTGGGTTGATTGTTCTGGTCATCATGGAGCAAAGGACCTTGGGAAAGAGCATAGAAGGTAAAAGTGAAGTACTGATTTAAGGGGGTGGTGCTCCTGGAAAGGTTCGGAAAAGGGATTGGATCAGAAGAATGAGGGCATGGGGAAAAGCCAGAGGGGGATTCTTAGAGGGCTGACTACAGAGGTACCTCTGCAGTTCATGGTAGCATGTGATGAATGTTGAAATTCATTGATTTAACAGAGCAAACTAAATCTTGAGTTACAAACCTAGTTTTCTTAAGCTACATAAGACAATTGGAGAGGGAAGGTGTGGAAGATTCCATGTTTGTTGCAGTTGTCTGGTCCAAATGATAGAATAGTATTGTTTAAGAACTATCATTTCATCAAACTGGATCGACACCAGCGGAAGGGCAAATTTAATACTAAATTAAATTTGAGTTGGAGTTGAAATAAAGAAAAATATTGAAGATTCAGGAAAATTCCAAATTTTAATATTCAGAAACTTAAATTTAACAGTATTTGAACTTGTGTAATTGGAATTCATTCAAGTTTTTTATACCTCAACTTTGGCATGTTCTTCAGCATGGCTTTTAAACTTTCAGTGTCTACAAATTGCAATTTTTGGCATACTAGTGCTTAGCTCTGACAAAGCCTCAAGTTTGAACACTGTTGGATGCCGGAATCAAATATGCTGGATGTCATATTAGCAACAAATTTAGAAAATTTGAAACCAAAATTCACAAATGAGATTTTTGGGAATCAAATTCATTCCAACCTTATTTTCAGAAGTCGTTCTTCAATATTAGGAGCTGGAACCTTGTCTCCAGGGTTAGGAAGCCGTGGTGTCTGAATAATGGTGCTGTATATGCACTGCACCATAAACCTATCCTGAATTCTTGGTCTAACATGGCTGCTGCATGTGTAGCTACTCTGCTTTATACATTGGTCCAAGCTGAATATGTATAAAGCTCTGCTTTCAGATCATTAACAGTTTTTTAATTCTAGCTGATGAGCCGGATTCCCAGTCATGGCGCAGTCCACTGAAAGCAATTACAGAGTTCTTTAAAGGTGACCCCCAGGGTGAATCTAATGAGACAGGTTTGCATTTTCACTAACTACATGTGCTTAAACGAATCCTCAGTAAGCCCTGCTATGATAAATTATTGCTATAAACTGCCTTTGTTTAATACTTCCTGCTTAGCTGTTGGTGTACTACTAATCTTTCAGTGAAGTACCCTTTAGTGAAGTGTACTTTTGCAAATGCTTCTGTTTTATCCCTGATTGTAATTGACTGTAAGCATGTGTCTAATCACATACATGTTGGCAACTCTGCTGTGGAATGGGCTGCATGCACAAACCCGTATCTTGACTGCTGGAGTAGGCTTTACAATATCTCCATCTTGAGCTGGCCAATCATTAACTATCTAAATTTCTCAAGGATACATTGAAAAATTTAGTGTGGGAATACAGCTAAAATCACTGACTGTTCTACCCCAAGAAGTCACAGGATTGAATTGGATGTTGAACCTAATCAGTAGTATTATGCAGTAGTGTGAAACAATTGTCCTTCCTGTTTCTAGAAGCTTCTATTTTAAGTGTGCCTGATAACTGACCCTAGCCAGCTGTCTAATTTTGGAACAATTTATTGTTCCAACCCCTGTTTGATAGTGAGTGTTAGCTTACAGCTGTTGGAGGTGAGCCAACCAAGGAACTGCTAGTGATCTCACCTCTTTCTAATTGATGAGGTCACAGACTGGGAATGATAGAAATTGGCTTATCTGAACAGACCACAAGGCAGATGTCTATGCAGATTTCTTGCAATGCTTTCTAAATCTGCATTTAGAGTTCATGCTTGAAGCAACAAAATTCCTCAGAATAGCAATCCATAGTGGAAAGCATCTGATTAAAATGTGGCCTCTTTCCTACTTAGGCTTGGCAGAGCCTGTAAACGTAGTTGACAACGGTGATGGCACTCATACGGTGACGTACACGCCTACACAGGAGGGTCCCTACACAATTGGAGTAAAATATGCAGATGAAGATATAGCTCGAAGGTAAGAATGTCTGTTGGCAGTGTGGGGAGGAGAGAGAATGAAGCAGTTAATGGTTTTTCTTTTTATGGTGCCTATTAATTGCCTCCAGACCTGGAATGGGTTTATATTGGGTTTATATATAGATATATGTATCTTTGCTTCATTGATTATGCTAAAGCCTTTGATTGTGTGGATCACAACAAACTGTGGCAAGTTCTTGAAGAGATGGGAGTTCCAGACCACCTGATCTGCCTTCTGAGAAACCTGTATGCGGGTCAGGAAGCAACAGTTAGAACTGGACATGGAACAACCGACTGGTTTAAAATTGGGAAAGGAGTACGACAAGGCTGTATATTGTCACCCTGCTTATTTAACTTATACGCAGAGTACTTCATGAGGAAGGCAGGGCTGGATGACTCACAAGCTGGAATCAAGATTGCTGGGAGAAACATCAACAACCTCAGATATGCAGACGATACCACTCTACTGGCAGAAAGTGAGGAAGACCTAAAGAACCTTTTGATGAGGGTGAAAGAGGAAAGTGCCAAAATTGGTTTGAAGCTCAACATTAAAAAGACTAAGATCATGGCAACCACTCCCATCACTTCCTGGCAAATAGGAGGGGAAGAAATGGAAGCAGTGACAGACTTTATTTTCCTGGGCTCCAAGATCACCGCAGATGGTGACTGCAGCCATGAAATTAAAAGACGTTTACTTCTTGGGAAGAAAGCTATGGTGAACCTAGATAGCTTAATCAAAAGCCGAGACATCACCCTGCCAACAAAGGTTCGCATAGTCAAAGCGATGGTTTTCCCAGTAGCCATGTATGGCTGTGAGAGCTGGACCATAAGAAAGGCAGAGCGTCGAAGAATCGATGCTTTTGAATTATGGTGTTGGAGAAGACTCTTGAGAGTCCCCTGGACTGCAAAGAGATCCAATCGGTCAATTCTCCAGGAGGTCAAGCCTGATTGCTCCCTGGAAGGACAAATGCTGAAGCTGAAGCTCCAATACTTTGGCCACCTGATGAGAAGAGAGGACTCTTTAGAAAAGACCCTCATGCTGGGAAAGATTGAAGGCAAAAGGAGAAGGGGGCGACAGAGGATGAGATGGTTAGATAGTGTCACCAAAGCAATGAATATGAAATTGGGCGAACTCAGGAAGCTAGTGGAGGACAGGGAGGCCTGGCGTGCTGTGGTCCATGGGGTCGCGAAGAGTCGGACACGACTTAGCGACTGAACAACAACAATATGTATCTTTATATTGCTGCTAAACTTGTTGGATTGGAGCATTGGAACTTTGAGCAAATGACTCTTCTTGCAAGGACTCAGTGTCTCCTGGTGGCTGTGGGAGAAGGAAAGCTAAAAAGCATGGTCTAGCTAATGCCTCATGCATCTTTTTGCTCGGTGGAAATAAAGGGCTGACTTGTATGTTTACCCCACCTCCTGCCTCCTCAAATGCCCAGCTAGCTTGTGCATTTGATGGTGCAAATGCAGTGCTAGGCATGGGAACAACAACCACGTGTTGCTGCTTAACCTCAAGTCTCTTCATCGTGATGTCACTTGCTAACAGCACTTCCACTTGCTAACAGCACTTCCACTGAATTGCTTCCAACTGCTGAACTGTAATTTTTTTTGTCTCTCTCGATAGCCCTTTCAAAGTAAAAGTACTTCCAACCTATGATGCAAGTAAAGTGACAGCTACTGGGCCTGGCCTCAGCACCCACGGAGTTCCTGCCAGCATGCCTGCCAAGTTTGCAGTCGATGCTAAAGATGCAGGGCAAGGACTTCTCTCAGTACACATAACAGTAAGAGTTTGCAGCTGCTTTTTGTGGGGTGTCCAAATGTGGGCTTTTAAAGCATTTGAAGACTTCATGGCCTGAACCTGTCAATGCAGGTAGTCTCTAGAATAGTGAGCTTTTGGGCTTGGCATATCAAAACACAGGAAAATGCATAACTTGACTTTGCTGGTGTGTCAACCCCCCTCCCACACAAGAGATAAACAATTCTTTATATTAAACAAAAAATACTAATGAAATCTAATCATGTGTGTTGCAATGTATAATATAAAACATCAAATTACAAAAATGAAAAATGAGTAAAACTCAGTTTGTCAGGCATTGTTGAATGCTAGTGTGTCACCCCAAACATTGTGGAGTATCACTTTTGACACATATCATAGATTCACCATCGCTGCTCTAGAAAATCGCCTTCTGATGTGTCATGGGAAGTCACTAAGGGTTAAAAAAAATAGTTCAGAGCAGAATAGAGCACTGTCTTGATCACATTACCAAATCTGGTGTGACCACCTACTGACTGATTTTCAGCCAGAAATTAGTAGATCCTGATAGGGGACACTCTGGGCTTAGTACAAAAAGTGCTTTTTAACATGAACTCTTCTTGGCCTACTCAGATTCTCTAAACTAGGCCAGTCCGCTGTTTTCACCATGAATGAACATGGACAAAGTTTTGTGGCAGGGCCAGTACTAATAATAGCTGTTTTGGACTTTGTTTCAGAGCACTTTTGTTACAACAAACATTGGTTTGGATACATGCTAGTTAACCCCTATTATGACTCAATTCTGTTCTGCTCTATTTAACATTCATGCGTATGTTTGCCATTAGACAAAGAGTATGCCGTATATGTTGCAATGTTTTCAGAAATTATGCTAAAGAGATTTAATGCAAGCTAATACTAGCTTTGAATTGGTGAATAATGTTAAGGGATTTCTAGTACAATTACTCAGGGTTACATTCAGAGACTACATCTAACATCTGCCCAGCAACATTAAGATATTCTGTAATGGGGTCTTATTCTTGGTTTAGGAACGTCTCTTGAGTTCATATTTAAGGTGGTCTTGGGGATTCAGAGGAGCTGTGAATTGATATAAGAGAGAGCAGTTATTGCCTTGTCATAAGCACAATTCCTTTGCACATCTTCTGTTGTATCCAGTGCCCTTAAATGCACTTTTTGTCTTATGAAATTGTACATTGGCTGCCTTAAAGCATCTTCTGGCTTGATACTTGTTTGTGTTAATCTATGGCTTCATTTTGGATACTTAGGACCAAGAAGGCAAACCAAAGAAGGCCAACATTCATGACAATGAGGATGGCACTTATGCAGTGACTTATGTTCCTGACAAGACTGGTCGCTACTCGGTTGGCATTAAATATGGTGGGGATGATATCCCCCTTTCTCCATATCGAATCCGGGTATCACCAGCTGGAGATGCCAGCAAGTGCCTAGCGACAGGTAGGTTTTTACCTCTTCTTTGTCTCATTTACTGCTGGTGCTTAAACAAAAGGTGTCACTTTTCTAAGGCAGAAGATAAACATCTGTTCTGCAAACATTTCTATATTAAAACTGGAAGAAGAGGCAAATGGATGATAGGATTATTTCACAATAAGAGCATGGTGAGGGGTTGGAAGAATTGGAGATACTTGGCAATTATACAACGCACATTTAATGTTAAATGAGCTCTTCTCCAAGTCAGACTTTGGGCAGGAAGAATTTCTGTACTCTGCAGAGATACTGTGTGATTGGCATTGTTAGTTGAGATGTAAAAATACACTTTAAACACAACCAACTAGAAGAGAAGTTAACATAAATTCACTGGTGTCTGTCCACTACACAGTAATCATGACAGATAGATACAGGGTGCCTTTAAAAGTCTAGTGAATTGGCTTGGCAGCATTATGCAGTACTTGGCAAGACAGATGATTTGGCCAAAGAGTCACTTAGCTACACAGCTTAAACAAAAGCCCCTTCAAGTATTTGATCTTGACTCAACTTGAACAAGTTAAAGCTGCTGATTTCTTGGTGGCTGCTACACTTGTTCTGAGCGGTGCTTGTGATACCAGACTTGTGCCCCTGCATAGTTTCAGTGCTTTTATGTAACTGTGCTAGTTTTGTAGCCATCATGCATGTCCAGGGCCAGGGGCAATGCCTGTAGTAGTCTGAAACTCTGCTTCAGGAAATGAGGGTGACTCTTAGGGAAAGTATTGAAATGCAAACTGTTGCCTTGAGGAAAAACAAACACTGGAGATGGCTTTGATAACAACATTCAAGAAAATAGTGTGTGCTTCATGTATCAAAGCAAGCAGACAAGTGGAAAATGCCATAGTAGGTTTAAGGCAAAGACACATGGCTTCAGTATGCCATATACACCACCTTGTTCTGACCCCACTCCATTCTCCTATGTGAGCATGACAGTGGTATGCAATACTTTGCACAATTGGGGGGTTTGCATTGCCAATGCAGATGGCTAAATCCTAATGCCGTTCTAAAGTAAGCGAGGATACTTGATGCAGTTATGTATTGGGATAAATACTAACTTGCAATTGCAGGAGAATTTCAGTACTGCAAATGAAGCCCCTTATTGGAGTGTATGATACCATAATCATACTTCATTTTCAAAGCCTTGCCCTATTGTAAAATACCAAGGAAAACCAACTGGACACATTTCAAGATGTAGTCCATGGCAATTGTGGCAGACTTGTTCAGTACTGAGGCTGCCAATAACATGAGAAATGCATCCTAATGATAGTTTACTGTTTCTTCCTAACTTCACAAGCAGCAAGCAAACATTTAAACATTTGGGAAAGAACTTGACATATCTTTGCAAAAGATTTGTCACAGTGTTTTGCTGCTTAGAATTGCCATTTTGGCTTGGCTTCCATAGAGATGCCGACTACTAAGAGAATGGCATGCTGCTTCCTTGGCGGAGGGTATGGAAAGATACTTGTTCACCTGTGATTCTAATTGCCTCTCTTTCAGGTCCTGGCATTGCAGCCACTGTGAAGACGGGAGAGGAAGTTGGCTTTGTAGTAGATGCTAAATCTGCAGGGAAAGGTAAAGTGACATGTACTGTCCTGACACCAGATGGTACAGAAGCTGAAGCAGAAGTCATTGAAAATGAAGATGGAACATATGATATTTACTACACGGCTGCTAAACCGGGGACCTATGTAATTCACGTTCGCTTTGGTGGAGTAGACATTCCAAACAGCCCCTTTACTGTCATGGTAAGAGACTGGTTGCTTAGTCTTAAACTTTTGAGTGAATGAAGCTTAACTGGACTATTCAAGTAGCCAATGAAGTAGCTCCAATGAGTATAATGTAGTCTGATTGAAACTTGAATGACTTTTTTGTTGAATTGGACATGTCTTCAGCACAACTGCCTTGGTTCTTGTGGCAAAATTGTGCATTCTGGGATCAGGGTAAAGGGTGTGTTAATTGTGGTCTATTAGACTTGCCTAGGGAACATTTGCTGCCGCATAGGGTTGGGAATGCTTGTCTGCAGACCTAAACTGTGTTTCTATTCCACCCACCGACTCTGTTCTGTAGTTTTCTTCACTATGGATTCCAACAAGTCAGTTTATTATAACTATGACACTATGTAGTCACTTGGGATTTCCTCATGTTGTGTAAACCTGTAGTGTGAAGGTAGTGCTTGCATTGGTCATATCGGTATTCTTAGCCAATTGGGAAGAGGACAAATGAAGCCTTTTCGGGGCAAACACTTGTATTCATGGCAATCCCTGATGGATTTAGGGGGGAAATGCTGACTAAAGTGTTTATTAAAATTCCATCCACTTCTGGCTCAGTAAGGAGTTTTCTAACAGAAAACTTTTATAGAACTTCCAAAATTCTGATCAGTAATTTTGCTTGGGGACATTGCAGGAATGTTGGGGTTGTTGTTGCAGGAAGAGCCCCTTGCCCATAAGATGTCTGCCATCAAGGTCAATCACTACCACCCCATCTTATTCTCTTATCTGTTTGGCAATTGATGAATCAGTTGGTGCCATCCTGGCCTGCCAGTTGCTTCTGTGGAGCTGGATGGATGGCATTAAGTTAGATTTGAAACAACTTGGCCAGCTGCATAACATGAGTGTTTCCATTAATCTTCCAAGTGATCTGCTGTTCCTCTAGTTTAGGGGTCTCCAAATTATGGCCTAGGAGCCACATCCAGCCTGCCACAAGATTTTATCTGGCCCACAGCAACTGTCTTATGTTAGAGCACTTGCTAATTTTTGACATTTTTACTCATCATATATCATTTATCGGTGTAAGCATGGCATTGTTTCTTTATAATGCTCACATTTCTCTTTTGTTCTGAATTGTAGCATGATTACAAAAGACCAATACAAGTAAAACTTACTTGTTCATTCAAATTTTATTCATTCATTTATGAACCAGAATTTTTTTGGTCCATGAAAATGTCTAAAATATAAAACGTTTCAATATATAATGAAAGGTTTGGAGACCCCTGCTCTTGTTGGTCAGCTGGAAGCAAGAAGCTTTTGATCTGAAGAATACTCATTTAGGAGAGACAAAGCTACTGGCACCTGGAGCTTACTTGTTTGTGGGGTCCTCCCAACTTGATTTGGCAACTGGCCATTCAGAATGGTATCATTTATTTCATCTGCTGGGTCAGTACTTGCAAGAACTGTGGCCCCCGTTCCATCAAGGAGTGATGGGGTTGTGGAAGAGGGAGAAGCAAGAGGTGGCTGGGAAGGGGCCATGTGAACTCGGAATCTGTAACCAAGGACTCTGGGCACGAAGCTGTTCTACTATGCAGCTTGCTGGTTGCCTTGGAAGCAGAGTACAACCTTTATTGCATGCTACTACTGGTGCTACTACCCTGCATGAATGGTGTCCTGGAGCCCTCTACGTGCTCTCTTTAGCTTGTGATGTACTTGGTATGAAGGAAGAGTCTCTCTTAAACCTTACTTTGCCTTTTACCACTAACCAGGCTACAGATGCAGATGAAGTTGCAGTATTGTCTCAGGAGCCATTAAATGCAGCCGCTCCCCCTGGATTTCATCCCTGGGTACACAGTTTTTTACATTCATCCATGTTACTTTCAAGAAACAGCTGCCCGTCTCTTGGGATTGCTTAAGCCTTCTTTCCTTTGGTCATATAGCTTAAGCATTAATGAAAATGCTACTCTGGGGGAATCTGGATTTGATTAAAAAATCTCCCTTCATTGCTGTGCTAATGATTGCTTGAACAACTTCTAACATCCCAATCATTTTAAAGGCAACTGTGGTCCTTCTGTTCTAGGAAATTCCATATCAGTAGCTTGCCTAATATGACAAACTGCATCTTTTGGTTTATTATTCCAATATTACTTGACCATATTCCTCTGGCTTTGTTCTGGTTTCTTTGTTGCTTAAAAAAAAAAAACTTTCTTTCAGATCACAACCAACTTCAATTCTTTCAGATGGAGCTATCCTGCATCTTGTATGTGCCAAGCGTGTCTTGCATCTTCCATGTTCTTTATATCTTTAAAATGTACTGTCTTGAATATGTGTTTCACTGTGAAGCATGAATGGGTGTCTTAAATGGGAGCCAAGTCAACTTTGCAGATTAATGGTGTCTTCATTCTGGATGTACCTAACCTGATCAAAAAAGCTGAACTGTTTTCTTTTAGACTTTCCAAAATGACCCTTAACTTTTTTCCTGCTTTAGGTTACAGAAGAAGCTTATGTTCCTGATGGTGATATGAATGGCATTGGATTTAAACCTTTTGACATGGTTATTCCTTTTTCAGTAAGAAAAGGAGAAATAACTGGTAAATAACACTCCATATATACAAATTCTGCAGATCTTTCAGTCTATCTACTGTGTTCTACATGAAGGAAAATACACTGTTTGATGGTGTTCAGTTCAATGAAGTTAAAGCACAACAAGAATTGTCTTTCAAATAGTTCAACAAGCTTGCAGTATGATTTGGTGTAGGCAGGCTCATTTGGTCCTAATATTGGGGATGATACAGCCTTCTAGAGCAGTTGATTCCTCAGTCATTCAAATATTTCACTGTCCTTGAACGTAGTCCAGAGGAGCAGCCTCTGACCAGTGCCTTTAAAAAGTGAACTCTAAATATTTCAGCTTTGGCAGGTGATGGAATTGGTTAAGCACAGCCTCAAAATATGATTCTTATGGCTGCTACTTTACCCCCAAAAGCCACAGTTATTGTGTATCTGGCTTTAAGCCAATCTTGAAGGCTATCGCTTGCTCAGTATAAATGAATCCTTTAAATGAATCCTTGAAACCCAAGGCTGAATGGGCACAGAGCCTTTTGGAAGTATCTGAAAGAAATCCATATGGCCTGTTCATATCAACATCTTCTGTTTTGAGAAAGGGTCCCCAATACTATGCGAGTGAGAGACTTGAGTGAAATTGCCAAAACAGATGGTTTTGCTTTTGCAGAGAAGTGCTCAGCCTTGGAGTTCAATTTAATCCTAATGTTTTTCAGGAGAAGTTCACATGCCCTCAGGGAAAACCGCAGCACCAGACATTGTAGATAACAAGGATGGAACAGTAACGGTGCGATATGCTCCCGTTGAGGTTGGCTTGCATGAAATGCATATCAAATACATGGGTAACCATATTCCAGGTAAGTGCCAAATGATTTCAATAAACCATTTTGGTACTGTGAAAACAGCTTGGCTTGTGAAATGGGCACAGATTCACATTTTTAAAGCCTTGGATGGTAGCTGCTTCAGTCCAGTTGGTTGTCTTAATCTGTTTACTGCTCATTTTCTGGGAAAAATTGAGTGAAGACAGCAGGAATTCATGATGGGTTTTTATAGTATATGCCAGATCCAAAACACACTTGGCTTTTGTGGAGTCGTATTTGTGGCTTCTTCTGTATAATTGAGCTGAAACTTGTATTTAGTATGAAGTTCTACTTAAAAGCTCGATTAGAGGTTACAGTACTGGAATATTGGGCTGCCTTCCTCTAAACTGTAATCTGTGGAAAGGATAAAGCTATAAAGAGCTCAACCCAATTTCCTAGCGAATTACTAAGATTATAAATTTGACTCTTTGTGCCATATTTTTGGTTGGCACATTTGCGTCTTAAATGGGAAAATATAAAAAAATTTGTCTTTGGCAATGTGGGGTTTGCTATTAAATGCTTAAAATTGACAGTAAAAGTTTTACAATTTTGTGTGGGGGAGGAGAAAACTATCCAGTAGTCTAGATTATGCAGTTGCCGCTTACTGGAAACCTGAAGCCTCCATGAGTCTTTATTTTTCACATATTTATACTGCCCTTCCTGTGGGACGTGGTAGCGCAGCGAGTTAATCCGCTGTCGCTGGGCTTTCAACCGCAAGGTTGGGAGTTCGAGACTGCGTGACGGAGTGAGCTCCCATTGCTTGTCCCAGCTCCTGCCAACCTAGCAGTTCGAAAGCACCTAAAATGCAAGTAGATAAATAGGGACCACTTTGGTGGGAAGGTAACGGCGTTCCGTGCGCTACGGCGTAGAATCATGCTGGCCACCATGATCGGACAAAAACGCCGGCTCACAGGCTTTGAAATGGAGATGAGCACCGCCCCCTACAGTCGGTCACGACTAGACCATTCGGTCGTGGGGAAACCTTTACCTTTTTACCTCCTCCAAGGAGCTCAGGTTGGTGTATGTAGTTATTCCCCTTTTGTCAATCCGGTTAGGAAGATGAGGATACCTAATGACTCGCTAGTTAGTGATTCAGGGGCCACTGTGGGACATGATGGCTTCCTGTGCTTCTAGACTGCCAATTGGGCAGTAGCATGTGGTGTGCCGGGAGATGTGGATACCCGTGATTTTTTTCCCAACCATATGACATTGTCCATTAAGGGCTGAAGTACCTGGACCTTTTGTTTTACACGTATTTGAATTAGATGTGTTTTTAGAACATGCTCAGTACCAAAATGTAATTTACACGTGCACATTTTTATAATGTGGTTAAGTGTTTTTAATTTACCCATTTCTGAGTTGCGCACTGCTTTTCAAAAACATATCCTCCATGCAAAATGAGAGATGCCTGTAGCTGCAGTATGAAAAGGAGCATTTGTTTGTTGAACTTGAGTACATTCAGAAAATGCCAGGTTGGTTTACAGCCCCATCTGATGGATAGGGACACATTCAGCAGTTCAATGCTTTGATGCCTCTGCCAAAGCTGGAAATAGAAGTACCACTTAAGACTCAGGCCACAAAAGCAGTGCCTCTTGGATCACTCCTTAAAATGGTTTGGCCTTTTCACGTGCTTAACCATAGTTTCCATAGTGACCATCTGGCAAGCAAAAATGTCATCACCAGCAGTCATTCCTTACTACTTAGTTCTCTTAATATAAGTAAACTTAAGAATGTGAAACTGAGAATTGCATTTTCCTCCCTTGTGTTTTACTCCATGTAAAACACCAAGTACATTAATGATGCTATACAAACATAATTAGTGGCAAGTAAGTCATAGGAATTTTTACATTGTTCACAGCTTGGGCTTTGAAATGTATGTAGGAGGAAAAGTATGGGGAGCAGAAGGCTGGATTCCTTAAACACTGGAGTATATAGTATTGTGAGACAAAAAGGCAAGCCCAAGCTTTGCAGTACAGGCCAATGCTTTGGAATAGGCTTACTAGGTTGTATTTCATTCTCTTCCCAAACATTATGGAGTGGATAACTAACCTTTAACCTCTCCGCCTAGGAAGACATTGAAAAGGGTGAAATTATTAAAACTGAATGGGATATCTAGAAGCCTATCAAAAGGCTTATGTCAGACTGTTCCTATTTATGGTTGCTATGTTCATATAGATCAGCTTACAAGAATTTCCAGATATTATTTGATTCTAAAGGGAAGATACAAAGGTGAATACTCCTGAAAGTTAGACCTTGGTGAATTAATACACTGTGTGATGCGTGCATTTTTGGAGCGACTATGCAATAATGTACTATGCAGATACCCTATTTTAAAGGTGGTGAGCGTGCTAGTCTGTTCCTTATCCTCTGCAGAGAGTCCCCTGCAGTTCTATGTGAACTATCCAAACAGTGGAAATGTGACTGCTTATGGACCTGGTCTTGTCTATGGTGTAGCAAACAAACCAGCAACCTTTACCATAGTCACAGAAGATGCTGGTGAGGGTAAGTGTCTAGCTTACTGTTGAGTTTATGTGGAAGCAAGCTGTATCTGACTTCTGACATTACCTAGATTTCAAGGAACATGCTTATGACTCCAGTCTTATAAAGACCCTGAGGGTGTGTGGAAGAATTCATGAGTTTCTGAACATCTTCATAGTAAATTTAGAGGTGCACAAACATAGTGGCACACAGTTCGACAAAGTGAATACAAGGACAGTCCCACTGAATCGGCCCATGTAGTCTAGCTTCTCATATCTCACAGTGGCCCACCCGATGACTTGGAGTAAACAACAGTATTTGCCTTCTAACAGGTTTGGGCTGAATTTCTGTAGGATTTTGCAGATTACATAGTATATAACTGTCTCATTTGTACTCTTGGTGACCTTTGGTATAGGATAAGAGTTGTCCAAAGTCACAGCCAGCTTTATAGTAGAGCTTGGATTTGTCCAGGGACTCTATTGTCCATACACAACACTCTAGACCAGTAGTCTTCAACCTTTTCTGTGCCACAACCCTAATAAATGAGGCTGGGGACCCACTGTTGATGCTGACCACCACCCCCAACCCATTGCCTCCCCCGGCAGCCATTTGCTCTCCCATTTGCCAAGTTTTTGCAACTTGGCCTTGCAACCTTACTCTCCCCTCTCTTTGCCTCTGCACCCCTAAACTTTCATCTCCTTGCTTCTACGGCTTGTGTTTGCACCCAGGGGAGGCCCAAGTTGCAGATGCAAGGGGAGGAAAGTGTAAGGGTGTCAAAAGGAGGTTCAGAGCCAAGAAATTGCCCAGCCAAAGAGGAAAATATAGGCAGGGAAGCAGATGTGAGGAGGGGATAAGTGAGAAAACCCAAGCTGCAGAGCCAAGGAGAAGAAAATTTAAGGGTGGAAAGGAGAAGATGGACTAAGAGTGGGAAGAAGCCATAGAAGCAAAGGAAGGAGAGAGTAAGGGGGCAAACACAAATGTCAGAGGCAAGGAGAACATAAAGGTGCTGAGCTAACATGTTGAAAAGCACTTCTAAACCCGGCGCTTATAGTTCTAAAAGCACTGCAACCTCAGAACAGAGCAAAAGATGAGGGGTGGGGAAGTTTGTGTTCATATGAATTGCTGCAACCCCAACAAGGGGCTGTGACCACAAGGTTGAGGAACACTGCTCTAGATACCACATTGTGCCCTAATATGAACACTACTCCAAAGTCAGTTTGCTGCAGACTTGAGTTCTTTAATAAAGAATGACCTGCTTTTACTGTAGGGACCTTTTGGGAGAGAAGCTGTTTTTTGCATACAAGTTACGATTTCATGAGATGCTCAGAGGGCTAGAAGGGGCAAAATCTGAATTTGCCAGTCTGTTCCATCCAGTCTCTCAAATGCAAGTTGAAAAATGTATGTTTCCCCCCTGCCCCGATAGGTGGTTTAGACCTGGCAATTGAAGGGCCCTCAAAAGCAGAGATCAGTTGCATTGATAACAAGGATGGCACTTGCACAGTCACCTACCTGCCAACGCTTCCAGGAAACTACAGCATCTTGGTCAAGTACAATGACAAGCACATCCCCGGAAGCCCATTTGCTGCCAAAATTACAGGTATTGAGCACCTGAAATGGAACAGCTGTATATACATGAGCATATAGGATAAGAAGATTCTGATATGCTGGTGTTACGTACTCAAATGTAACAGGGATTTATATCTTTTAAGACAGCTTTATTGTGATGTGAAGCTTTGAAGTTGGGGGTGTATATGTCAGTGGAAACTGAACTTTAAAGTGTAGACAGTACTCTGGGAGCAAAGTTGGTCCCAGATGCAGCTCATTAAGGGAAATTAACTTTGTGTTGTACATTGAAGGAAAGGGATTGGATAATAAGATGAGGTGGTGTGAGTCAGCAAAATTATCAAAACTAGGGATTGGGTCGAGGATTGGTGGTGTAAGAGGAAAAAACGTATAAAGATCTACCCGGTCTTAATCTGGGGAGGCTTCTGTGTCAATAAACAGCAGCTGGAAGCTCTGCTGCTCTGAAGATCAGTGTGGGGGCAATATAGACTGTGTCAGAATAGATATACTTAGTTTTATTTTCCAGTTGTCGTATACTTACTGTTTCCCATGAGAGCATCCTTGACTGGCCCCTTGCTTTGCAGGGAGTCATGTTACTCTTCTGTACTAACCTAGTCTTGAATAAAGAGCTTTTACTCCACTTGGAGGTGCATGTTGTGTTTCCTAGCTGGGGAAGGGGAACTTGCTCACAGGAACTGAGAAGGAACAAAGCCCTGGTTTAGGGGTGAGGCACTCTGGTTGGTGAGCAGACACGGGGGGGAGGGGAACCTCTGTGGGGCAAGTGAGCTGGTTGGAAAGTGCTTGCACCTCAGTAGAACTCCATTGTAGGGTGTCAGTCCTGTTTCACTTGGTTTTATGTAATACTAAACTGCTGAGCCTATGTTCTTCTGTGTATATAGCATCAAAATTTAGGTAACATTTTTGCAGTGATTAGTATTATATCGGGGTGTTTTGGGGTGTCAGTGCAAGAATTGTAAACTCCTTGCCTAGTTATAGTATGTTTCTCAAAGTCAAGGTTTATATCTGCGAACTATTGGAGTAGACTATGGTAGTTTACAAGCAGATATGCTTATCTTCTATTTCATGTTTATGCTCTGTTGTAAATTGTAAGAGCCAGTAATGATTACAAGACTGTAACATACAATGTTAACGGGAAATCTTCTTTTTATAAAGATGACAATCGAAGGCGTTCCCAAGTTAAGCTTGGATCTGCTGCAGACTTCTTGTTGGACATTAATGAGACTGATCTCAGCCTCTTGACAGCCAGTATTAAAGCCCCATCTGGCCGTGATGAACCTTGTCTTCTGAAAAGGCTACCGAATAACCACATTGGTAAGTCTTAATGCAAATTTTCTAAGGAGACTACTATATTAATGCCTCTTGAGTGTGCAATAGCTTGTAAACATTGGCAGTGTTCTGACTGTTGTGTCATCTCTGGATTGACATAAGCTCCTAATCCTAGTTTTGAATTAGGAGATTTAAATTACGTGAATTAATATTTTGAGTGATCACTGATGTTCTTTATAACCTCTAATACCATTATCTTTCTGACTAGCACTGGGATGGCTTCTGGGCTTGTGGGAAGAGTTAATAAATTTCCATACTTGATAACCTTATAAATTTAACTTTTATTCTGCAGGAATCTCATTCATTCCGCGAGAGGTGGGAGAGCACTTGGTCAGTATTATGAAGAATGGCAGTCATGTGCCCAACAGCCCAGTGTCCATTATGGTGGTTGAGTCTGAAATTGGTGATGCCAGCAGAGCAAGAGTATCAGGGCGTGGCTTGGTAGAAGGACGCACATTTGAAATGTGTGATTTCATAGTGGATACAAGACATGCAGGTCAGTACTACCTTCTACAAAATCTCTTGCTTGGGAAAGGACTTTATGAGTGCAATCTAGGTGATTACCTGTTCATGTTGTGCCACTTTTAAAAGAATGTAGTCAAATACGTTGCTGTTGTAAGCCCTGGATAGTGGTGTTCTCCATTTGAAATATACGGTATCATTTTATATTTATACAGTATTTGTAGTTCCAGCAACTACAAACTAATTACTATGCATAAACTCTTAAATCTTGCATGTTTGCCCTGTAAGTTGCAGGGCAGGGATATGGGATATATAGTACCTTTCTATATTTACCTTGGTATAAACTAATGTAAAACTTTTCAGTCTAACTTACGTAGGTTAAACTCACAGCTGTACACTATGACCACAAGTTCTGATAATTTGCTATATACTGAAATCATCAGTTAATGGGTCGTGTTTGAATTTAAAAAGCAACACTCTTTGGACCATGCTAACATTGCAGCTCTTTTCATCTAGGTTATGGTGGAATATCACTTGCAGTTGAAGGGCCTAGCAAAGTGGATATCCAGACAGAAGATCTGGAAGATGGAACTTGCAAAGTATCATACTTTCCAACAGTGCCTGGTGTTTACATAGTGTCAACTAAGTTTGCAGATGATCATATTCCAGGTAAGAGAAGCTATACTGTATAGTCAGCTGCTGTTCTGTCTGTTCATGCCAACTGAACCTTTATAGTGCAATCTATTGGAGATGGTCTAGGTATCCTATTAGGATCCTGATATTCTGAGCGCAAGTGGAATATTCCATTCATTTCGTAAGCTCTTGATCACCTTGGCATACCAGTTAGAATAAATACATTTTCTGCATCATTACACTTGCTCTTCAGGTTTGAGTTGGCAAAAAAATAAAAAATTACTGGAATGATATAAAACTTATATTCAGGAAACTGGTAGCCATCTGCTTGATATTGTCCCAAGTGAACACAATTCAAAATGCAGGGGCTTGATCCCTCTTGATAGCATCCAGTTCTTTGACAATGGCATATTGCAGCCTGTTTGTGTTAACATTTACAGGCTAAAAGGGTTTTGTTGTATTCCGATACATTTAGCCTAATGTAATTTTGTTTATACTAATTAAAGGAAGTCCGTTTACTGTGAAAATAAGCGGAGAAGGAAGGGTAAAGGAAAGCATCACACGAACCAGGCGGGCTCCATCCGTGGCAACTATCGGAAGCTTGTGTGATCTTAACTTAAAAATCCCAGGTGAGTTCAGGCCTTCTGGTATAGTTTTGCTCCAGGTTCCTTTAACTCTGCTCTCTTGAAACTCACATAATAAATTCTTTAGTCTTCTAAGCATTCTGTGCAATCCATTAAAAAACAAATGTTCCCTGGAGACTTGAGACCAGGGAAGGCATTCTTGCATATATCAATGCTTCCAATTTAGATTGCTTCCAGCCACTTGTAAATCTTCCTATTTCAGTTTAGAAATGGAGAAGTTATGATAAACCAAATTTGTCTAAAGCTTTCCACCTAGTCCCATAGTACAGAGTGGGCTTCCAATCCTGTTTAACATGTTCTTGTGTATTAACTTTTCTGACAGTTTCAGTAAAGACTGCTTCTTGAGTTACCCTTTGCATACTTTTTGTGAGTTCAATTGCTGCTTTAGATACAATTCTGTATCATCCTCTGTCTATGCAGTATAGGACTGATGAAGGTACCATAGACACAACCACTTCTTTGTCTCAAGCTGATTTTAGCTATCTAAAATGTTTGCCTGAAATTTTGCAGTGTAAATACTCAAACACACTTGAAGCTCAGAAATATTCAGTGTACTTCAGCATGCTTCCTCTTTAGTTCGAATGCATATTCTGATGTCTGTTTCTCTCTCTCTACTACTCTAAAGTTTTCCTCTTCCTTTCTCCCGTTTCTTTCTTCTACCTTCTTGTAGTTACATGGTTCCAAATGGCCATATGTCTGGAGAGACTATCCTATCTTTCACATCAGTTCATTCCCACTTCCCTGTGTGCTGAGCAGAAGGAACACTGCCAGACTCAGTTGAGAGAGACTTGGTGTCCTATTTTCACTGATAACCCAAGTAGCATCACAAGACAAAGTTTCCAACCTGTCTGTTACGGAGTTATGCAAGAATATTGTGTACATAATTCTATAGGCATAGTGGGTATGTCTTTTTAGGCTCACCCAGGTCCTGCATAACATAGATTTTATTAGAGTACCTTAAGGCACAAGAAATGGCAAGTTAAGTGATTCTAGTCTGTAATGCTGTCATGTCAATATTTAGAGTGATTGTTTCGAAGAGGCATGTGGTATAATTTTCAGTTCCTTATGAGACTTTGGAATGTATTTAATTCTTTCATATATAAGCTTTTTTAATTCTAGAACTTCGTAGTATGTTTTAAAATAAGGGAATTCTGTTAGAATTGACTGGCGCTTACACTCAGTGTTGAGTATTTTGTGACTCCAGTTTAACATGTTCAAAAATTGAATGTCTCCCCACTCACGTTGGATTCCTTTTTTTAGAAATTGATATCGGTGACATGTCTGCTCGTGTCAGTAGCCCACTAGGGAGAATAACAGATGCAGAAATAGTAGAGCATGATAAAAACACATACTGTGTTCGCTTTGTACCACAAGAGATGGGAGTCCACACTGTTGATGTGAAATACAGAGGCCAGCATGTGCCAGGCAGTCCATTCCAGTTTACTGTTGGACCACTTGGTGAAGGAGGAGCTGACAAGGTCAGAGCCGGTGGTCCAGGACTTGAAAGAGCAGAGGCAGGCATACCAGGTAAGGGTTCCTTGAAGTGTAATTCGGGTGCCTTTCATGCAGCCATTCCCTGACTTAAGGTTTCCATTCCAGATTTGGCTGTATAATTTAGAGCCTGTGTAAAGAGGAGCCATATTTGTTTTCTGCTCTGTAAGCTGGGATTGTTCCCAGTGTGACCTGCATTTCATCTTGCTTAGAGAGCCTGGCACTCCTGAAGACTAACCTTGTACAGTCAGTCCTCACTAGTTGCAAATTTGCTACCTGTGATTTGCTTATCCGTGGGGAGTAGGATTCTCATGAGTCATAGGCTGTTCTTGGCTGTCCAGTCTCCCAGGCACTTGCTGGCATTTTTGAAGCTTCCCATGGCCATTTAAAGGGCATCGTGCTAGTCACAGGTACTCAAACACACTTGGAGTCCCAGTATCCATGGATACTGAACCAGTGGATACTGGGGCATGCCTTAATGTCCACTGGGGTTTCCAGGAAAACCCCAGTGGATAATGAGAACTGACTATAATCAATCAATCAATTAATCAATCAATCACTAGTATTTATATACCGCTTTTCAACACAAAGTTCACAAAGCGGTTTACAGGCAAATAATAACATTAAATTTAAATGGTTCCCTGTCCCTAAAGGGCTCACAATCTAAAAAGAATGGAGAACACCACCAGCAACAGCCATGAGAAAGACACTGCTGGGGTGAAGAGGGACAATTGCTCTCCCCCTGCTAAATTTAAGAGGACACCACTTGAAAAAGTGCCTCTTGCCCAGTTAGCAGGGGAATTAAGGCTGCAATCTTTAATCTGCGGACCTGGCCACTGTGACCCACGCCCTAGTGACATCTAGATTAGATTATTGCAATGCGCTCTACGTGGGGCTGCCTTTGAAGACGGTCCGGAAATTACAACTAGTACAGAACACGGCGGCTCGGGTGGTTGCTGGGGCACGTCGGTTTGACTCTGTCGAGCCGTTGCTTCGGCGACTACACTGGCTGCCGGTTCTGTTCCGGGCCCAATTCAAAGTGCTAGTTTTGACTTTTAAAGCCCTTTACGGCTCGGGTCCGGGGTATTTGAGGGACCGCCTCCTTCCATATAATCCAACCCGTACTCTTAGATCATCTGGGGGGGCCCTTTTGACTGTGCCGCCACCAGGAGAAGTGAGAGGGGTGGCGGCCAGGAAGAGGGCCTTCTCGGTGGTGGCCCCCCAACTCTGGAACACCCTTCCCCTAGAATTGAGAACTGCTCCCTCTTTGTTTACATTTCGGCGGGGGCTGAAGACCTTTTTATTCCAAAAAGCTTTTAACTGTTGACAGGCTGGCTGGCTGGTTATTATGATCCACAGGGTTTGTTTTTTTTTTTAATTGTTTTTAAATTGTTTGTGTTTTTAATCTTGATTGCTATTGTTTAATACTGTTTTTAATTGTTTTTAATGTTAATTGTTATACTGTATTTTTAATATATATATTGTAATGCTGCCTTGGGTGCCTCGGGCACAAAAGGCGGGGTAAAAATCTAATAATAAATAATCGATTGACTGTTATCTATTGAAATGTTTGAAACTGTCTAATAAGATGCCCTCGATCAGACAGTGGACTTAATATTTTTTAATCAAGCTGCATAGGAAGAAATGCTTTTTCTAAGATGCTTGCTGTGATCCATGCATGCATGATCTGAAGCAAATGGCATAGTTTCCATTTTAGGTCTATTTAACCGCATGCCAATTTTGTGGGCAGATTTTAACTGTATAACCAGGCCTGCTTGTAACAATTTCATTGGAATGTTGCAGGAGTGCAGTTCCAGTATTGTAGTGTGCTTGCTGGTCTACAGATAAGGGCTCATATGCTTGCTTGCTTCTGATCTTATCTCTTTGTTAACCAACAGCTGAATTCAGCATATGGACCAGAGAAGCAGGAGCTGGGGGTCTTTCCATTGCAGTAGAAGGGCCAAGTAAGGCAGAAATTGCTTTTGAAGACCATAAAGATGGATCTTGTGGTGTATCATACACTGCCCAAGAACCTGGTATGAAGCATATTAAAGTTATTTTAATATTAAATGACCTGGTACATGCATGAAGCCAAACACCTACAAACCGGACCTCTAAATTTCTAGTTGTCTTAAAGTGTGTTTTGCCTTTCAGGTAACTATGAGGTGTCCATCAAATTCAACGATGAACATATTCCAGAAAGCCCTTACCTGGTTCCTGTGATAGCTCCTTCAGACGATGCTCGTAGGCTCACTGTTATGAGCCTTCAGGTGAGACATAAGGAAACATCTGCAAAACTTAACCACAAGCTGATTTCATCCTTGTTCTCAGGCTCTTATGTTTCACCGCCTTAGTAGCAACATCACTCTGGGTGGGGAGAAATTCTTTGTACGCACATAGGGACTTTTAGGTAGGAACCCTCATAAGACAAGGCTTGCCCTTGTCTAATTAAATAAATTTACCTCTTGCATTAGTGAATAGCTGCGCAATGTCACTACATTAAAATTCTGCAGAGATGTTGGCTTTCAGAAATTAGCACCTTTATAGCTCCATCACTTCTACACGGGCAAAACAGTGTAGAAAAGCTTGAGCATTTACTTGGTGCTTCACAAATGCACATAGGTGAACAAATGGGGCCTTTGCAATGTTCATAAAGCAGGAATTCACATTTGTGTAGGTGTCGTGCAACCACAAGCTTGTGGTTCATTTGGTTTCTAAACAGCCAAGACCAGCAAGTTCCAGATTTGTAGGCAGGTATGTGTATAGCCATGTGTCTCACTTGATGTTTGCATACAGCTTTGAACGCAAGTAACACTTCAAATGTCAGCTAAACCTAGAAACACCTTTAATTTGGAAGGCAGGCTGACCTTCATGTAGATTTTGCTGTACTTGGAGGTAGCAGTATTTAGTAACTTCTTCTGTACTTAATTAAATTAGCGACTGATTAGATTTATACAGCTTTTTGTATGTCTGCTCTTATATCACAAAGTACCAGCACATAACCTTTTAGGTAAACCGCCACTAAAACAAGGAGTTACAAGGACGTTAATTAGCTGCTGTGGTACTGATGGTTTTCTTGTGTTTCATTTAAAGACTCCTGACAGAATATATGTCAGCTGGCTTAAACCCTGGAGAGGGAAATAAAAATTGGTTCTGCAAGGGATTGTCTTCCCTACTCCACCCCACCCAATCTTCTGCTATTGTTAAACTTTTGCTTCAATCTGCAATGTGTTGAGCTTTTGCTCTGTTGCAGTTTATTTCTCTCTTGAGGGTAAAGCAGTAAATGGAATCTCAGGTAAGTGATTTGCTGAAAGCAAAGCCCGATACTCTGACCACCACCCCCAGTGATAGAACGTGAGCTTTTCTGGTGGTTCAAGGTACAAATCATGCCCACGTGTGGTTCCTGTAGCCCATGTAACACCTGGGCATTCGTATTTGTTTTGAGTTCTTCTGTTACTAGAGATCTCTCTGAAAGCATCTCTAGGTATACCTAGACTTCTGTGATAAGAACATAAGAAGAGCCCTGCTGGATCAGGCCAAAGGCCCATCTAGTCCAGCTTCCTGTATCTCACAGCGGCCCACCAGGTGCCCCAGGGAGGCATGAAACAACAAGATGCTTGCATCCTGTTGCTACTCCCTTGCACCCGGTACCAGTAGCCCACCACCTTTGTAAGGAGGTTGCACAATCCATCATTGCCTATAGCCCACGATGGACCTTTCCTCCAGAAATCTGTCCAATCCCCTCTTAAAGGCATCAAGACCAGATGCCATCACCACCTCCTGTGGCAAGGAGTTCCACAGATTAACTACCCGGTGGGTAAAAAAGTACTTCCTTTTATCTGTTTTAACTCTCCCAACCCTCAGTTTTAGTGGATGCCCCCTGGTTCTGGTGTTTTGAGAGAGGGATATAAAGAGCTGCAGACCCTGAACTAATGCAGATGCCATATTGCTTTTGGCAATACATTTAACATGTACAGATTTGGTTAGCACATAAGCCTTTTGATTTAGAGCAGGGGTTTCCAAACTACAGGCCGGGGACAAATGTGGCCCGCCACAAGGTTTTTATCTGGCCTGCAGCAACATAAAATATTTGACATTTTTTCTCATTATATATCATTTCTCAGTTTAAGCATGGCATTGTTTTTGTCAATGTGACGTTTCTTTTTTTTCTGAATCATATCATGCTTATTACAAAAAAGATCCAAATAAAACGTATTCAGTCACTTAAATTTCATTCATTAAAATGATTTTTTGGCCCACAGAAATCTGTAAAATATACAGTGGCCCTTATACTGAAAAGTCTAAAGACCCTGGGTTTAGAGCAACTTGAAATGTTGGTGCAAAACTATTGCCAAACATGGAGACAAGTGTGACCTTGCAGATTGATCTTCATGTTAGAATTAATGAGGTGTATCAGAATGCACAGTATGGGATAAAACCAATTTAAGTGCAAGGCGGTGTTAAGGAGTGGGTTTGCTATCTTAAAGATACCATTTGGTGCCCTCAGAAATACCACACAAAACATTGCAGTGCTTGCAAATTGTTTGTAAAGGAAATACTAGGGTAGCAATATTTTTCCAGCAGAAAAACTTTCATTCAGGACTGACCCGTCCATGAGGGTCAGTTGGCCTCAGGCAGCAGATTGGTTGAAGGCACCATTCTGTCTGCCTACTGGCCTCCACTGTTGCTTCTCTTTCCACTCTCTAGACTGAAAGAGCGGGATGGAGGGGAGGAGTGTGGTGGGTTAGAATGCTGGAGAAGGCAAGTTGCATAGGCTGGCACATCATTGGATGAATGGGGCAAGATTTGGCATGTTGCCTGGGTTATTGAGATCTTGGTCAGCCTTGTTTTCCTACAAAACAAGATGCGGGTAATCTAGTCTGGAGACCTCTCTACAAACATAACTCTTAGTGATGCAGTTAATATGTGCACGATGTACCTCTCCATTACAAAATGCATGTCTACCTCTGGGTCTATTGCTGTTCTAAGGCAAAACTTACAAAGTTGTTTTCCTTCGTGTCTCTGCAGTCCTTGCAAGTTGGGCGTCAATGTTTGCATTCTTTGTTTTAATCTTAATTTTGCATTCTTAGGAGTCTGGGTTGAAAGTTAATCAGCCGGCATCCTTTGCCATAAGGCTTAATGGGGCAAAGGGCAAGATAGATGCTAAAGTACATAGCCCAATAGGCGCTGTAGAAGAATGCCATGTTTCAGAATTGGAACAAGGTAAGAACGTAAAGGGAACCTTGCCAGCATTTCGTAAACATTGAAACAAAACTATTGCATTAAGTTTTTGTCTTGCACCATATAGAAATATACCCAATGATGGCTGAGTAATGCTTGGCCAAAAAGTGATACTCTACCCCATATGAAAAAATTAAGGTGGTGAAAACCTGAATTTTGGGGTGCCCTAAAGAAGTATTTGTATTACGTGCATATTTTCTGGGAACAGTGCTTAAAAGTTGATTACAACTCGGCAAATGTCCAGTTTAATGTGTATGTATTCCTATTGCCAGTTTTATGGTATGTTTTTAGCAATGGAAAACTTTTTTGGAGGGAGCAGAAATCGCAGCAGAATTTTCTGGGAAATTTTTGTGTAGAATGGAAGACTGTAAATATCATTGAGTAATTCCCAGTTTTATTTTGTTTTGCTGGAGCTTGGGATAACACCTAACCAGTAAGGCAGCAATAAGGTGATTTAAAAACAGTAGCAGGTTTGCTGTTGAATTCTAAGACACTGTTCTACAGTTCTAATGTGCCTCCAGTGAAATGCTGAAATCCAGCTGTCTGTTGGTCAGATTAATAACCATTTTTTAGTGGATGGGTCTTGTATTGTGGCTATCAGAAAAGTCTCTAGGAAATAAGTTGACTTGCACTAAACTGAGACTGTGTCATTAAGGACTAATGTACTGTAACAGTTGCCGTGTGAAGGCTGTCAAAATATGGCCCATGTAAGTCCTTCATGTGAGTGTTACCTTTCTGAGGCTCTGATTCCGTGCTCTAGTGCAGTGGTTATCAAACTGTGGGTCCAGGACCCATCAGTGGGTTGTTATTAATTTTTGTTGGGTTGTAAAACTGACAATGCACATTAGGCTGTATGTATCAAGGGTTAAACAATCTTCTACTTTGGGCTGGGGAAGCATTGCTGCCCAATCATCATGTAGCCACAATGACATTTACAATTGGACAGCAGCCTCTTGGGCCTCTGAAGACTGAGAACCTCTGCTCTAGTATATTTTGTGTGTCAACTTCATTTGGGCAAATACGAGGTCTGTTTATTCAGTGAATCACCTACCTGGATAAATGTTATTTGTTCTTCATGCAGCATTAGTTGCTTCCTAAATCTCCCTAAGTTATGAGTGTGTAAATTTTTAACTGCATTTGCAAATTTAGCATGTTAGCGTTCAGTGGTTAGTTTCAAGTGAAGTGCCCCAGGGCTCTGTCTTGGGCCTGGTTCTCTTTAACAGCTTCATCAATGCCTTGGATAAAGGGCTACAAGGGGACCTCATCAAATTTGCAGATGACACAAAACTGGGAGGCGTAGCAAACGCAATAGAAGACAGTAAAAACCTTCAGAAAGACCTTGTATTGACAAAATGAAATACTGGACTGAAAAGAATAAGATGAAGTTGAACAGGGAAAAATGCGAGGTTCTACACAGGCAAAAATAACCCAAGATGCAGGTATAGAATGGGAGAAACCTGGTTTGGCAGCACAACATGCGAGAAGGATCTTGGAGTTGCAGTGGATCACAAGATGAACATGAGTCAGCAGTGATATACAGCTGCAAAGAAGGCTAATGCAATTTTAGCCTGCATTAATAGAACCATAGTTTCCAAGTCACAAGAAGTTGTGGTTATGCTTTATCAGTGCGACCTCACCTGGAGTACTGTATTCAATTCTGGGCACCTCAGTTCAAGCAGGATGTGGCCAAACTGGAGCAGGTTCAGAGAAGAGCAACGAAGATGATCAGGGGTCTGGAAAACAAGTCCTATGTGGAAAAGGTTGAGGGAACTTGGTATGTTTAGCTTGGAGAAGAGAAGGCTGAGAGGGGATAGGATAGCACTCTTCAAATATCTGAAGGGCTGTCATAAAGAAGGAACAAATCTGTTCTCATCTGCCTTTGACAGTAGGAGTAGGTCCAATGGATACAAACTGCAAGAGAGGAGATTCTGGTTGGAGATCAGGAAGAATTTCTTGGCAATAAGAGCAGTACAACAGTGGAACAGATTGCCAAGGGAGGTGGTGGATTCTCCCTCACTGGAGACTTTCAAGCAGAGGCCTGACAGGGACAGGCAGGGGGTTGGACTAGATGACCTTGTAGGTTCCTTCCAACTATGATTCTAAGTTCTTCACAGTTCACTGCTTTTAAAAGTGTTTCTTTGCCTGCATGTGTTACAGATAGATATGCTGTTCGTTTCATTCCACGTGAAAATGGTATTCATTCCATTGATGTGAAGTTCAATGGGAGTCATGTTGTAGGCAGTCCTTTCAAAGTTCGAGTTGGGGAGCCAGGTCAGGCAGAGAGCCCAGCACTTGTTACTGCCTATGGACCAGGCCTTGAGAGTGGCATAACAGGTAACCCTTTTTCTCTTGGGTTTTTGCAATGGAATTTTTAAGTATTTAAAGATCCTTGCCTGGAAAAACTGTTCAGTCCTGCTAGCTAAGCAAAAACAGTGCCTGCTTGTGAACTGTGGTAGGCTCTGGGGAGGTGGAGGTGGTATCTTGGAACTTGAATTAAATGTCAAGGCCAATTTTGAGCAGTAGGGCTCATAAATGGTGTGCCATTTAAGTTGAGCAGTGCTGTTAAGCTGCTATTCAAGGACAACTATTTTAGAGCTTATTTAAGGTTTGTGTCCCACTTTTCCTTTACTGGAGCAAATGCTCAAGATGGCTTACAACGCAAGATGAAAAATGTACAATGTATAAAACAATTTTTTTAAAGGGCAATAGCTTGGAGGAGGGAAACTACTTAAGCCAAAGCACCACTTTGATATAGATACGCAGGGGACAAACAGTGACACATCACACAAATGCAGGAAAGAGCAAAACTGGAAGTGGGTCACAATTGCGATCTACAGCATTTCTGAGGTGTGGGGAGGCCTGCAGAGGGCTAAGTAAGTCTTTATAGAGTGAGTAAGTCCTCCTTCCCCATGCCAGCAAGATGGTGGGAGTGCTGGTACCGCCCCTCCTCTCCCCCACTAGCACTTACAGGACCCCCAATTCTCACAGTTTGGGAACCTCTGCCTTAGGAGCTATGACTAGTAGTCAAACACATTTTGGTTTTTTCCTAGTATATGTGCCTTTGAGTAGAAGACAAATGTTGTTCTATCCTCTCCTACTGTCGGAGATGCTGTTCCACAATTATCTGTAAAGTAGCATTAAATTCTAGATTATGGAGTGCTTTGCACTGAAAAATGCTTCTACACTGAAAAATGCTTCTGTACAGTGTGACTTGTTGAATGTGACAATCTGTATGTCAGTTTCACAGTTGCACATGCATCTGGGGGCACTGACTGCAACATTCCAGCACTTCTGTGCACAGTGACATGCAAGCCTATTGCTCTCTACTTAACGGGTTTCACACTTAGTTTTGTTACACACTGGGCAGTCAGTCTTTAAATCTTCAGCTTAGAAAGCCTGTTCAACTCGGACTGATTCTGAACTGAATATTTCGACGAGGCTTTCAGACTTTGGCAGAGAGACTGGCTCTTGATTTCCTTAGGGAAATGATTCAGTGAAAGAATTAAACTCTCTGGCTGCTTTGAATAATGCTGCCCCTTGTTCACAGATGCTCAAAGAATTGAGTAGTAAAGGCAAAGACTTGCATATATATTCACACTATATGTATATGGGAGTACGACAAACAGTGCTAAAATTACCATACTGCTATTGCTATTAACTGTGTGAAATGAGCTATATGATCCTTGCCCATCATTCTTGCAAGGTGCTGGAGATGCATCTATAGGACTCATGCTGTGGAGTGTAGGAAATTGTGGTCTCCTCCCCTTGCTTCTGTGACACACACGTGGCAAATGTGACTGTTGTGTGAAGTGTAAATTGCTATTTCATATTTGAGTCAATGTCTTCCCCTCCCTATTGCACTCTTTTTTTCCCCCAGGGTTACAATCCGCATTTACAATAGATACCACCAAAGCTGGCCCAGGTACCCTTGCTGTTACAATTGAGGGACCCTCAAAAGTGAAAATGGACTGTCAGGAAGCTCCAGAAGGCTACAATGTCATGTACACCCCAATGGCTCCAGGAAACTACCTAATTGGAATTAAATACGGAGGGCCTAATCACATAGCTGGTAGCCCGTTCAAGGCAAAAGTGACAGGTAAGAATAGTGAGCCTGTGTTACCAGGATGCACAGGGCTATATCCTAAGATGGTCTTTGCGCCCATGGAGGAAGCCCCATCTGCAAGGAGGGATGGGAAGCAAATTCTTCTTCCCTTTACAGCCCCCTGTACATCAGCAGACATTTGGCAGGTGCCGGGAACTGCAAAAGAAAGGAAAGATGGGTGGAAATCACTCTTTCCTTTTAGCATGAATTGAGCTACTTTGAGGCATAGAAGATATTAAGGCACACCCTATATAGTCGTAGTTTGGCTCAGAGTAGTGGAGGTGGGAATTGCAAAATGTAGGTAGTGGAAGCATTGCTGTCTGCTGTTCTTTTTTCTTATGGCTTAGCATTTTGGGTGCATCCTACAGTTTAACGCCACTCTTGCTGTGCTTCGTTGCGTTTTTCATCTTTTTAGGTCAGCGGCTGGTTAGCCCCGGCGTGTTAAATGAAACTTCCTCCATCATGGTGGAATCTGTGACCAGATCGACAACGGATACCTGCTACAGTGCCATTCCCAAATCTTCATCTGATGCAAGTAAAGTTCTTTCCAGGGGCGCAGGGCTTTCAAGAGCTTTCATGGGTCAGAAGAACTCTTTTTCTGTGGACTGCAGCAAAGCAGGTAATTTCCCAATATGCAATGTTTCATTTGTGGGTTTATTGTGTTAGTGACCAAACAAAAGGTGAAAAACTCAACTTGGAGGCCTGGGTGGTAAATAGAAAAAAGTTAGACATTGGCAGACGACATGTTAGCAAAATTGGTTGACAGTTAACACTATTAAATGAGACAGTAATAAGACCAGCCATAAGAAGTAGAGAAGTACTTGAACTATATCAAAAATACAGTGGTATTTAGGTATGGGGTGCTGCTACAGTCAAATGCTGCCTTCACTAGTAGACTCTTCTATTGTACCATAGGTTCAAATATGTTGCTAGTTGGTGTCCATGGACCTACAACACCGTGCGAGGAAGTATCTGTGAAACACTTGGGAAACCACCAGTACAACGTAACATATGTTATCAAGGAGAAGGGCGACTATATTCTAGCCGTAAAATGGGGTGAAGAACATATTCCTGGAAGCCCATTCCATGTCACTGTTCCATGAGATCGTCTTGTGTCAACCTTCTAATCTTCCACACGTGAAATTTTACAATGCAATACTGTGAGCAAGCCTATTGAGAGGAAAAATATCCTGCATACATGCCACATTTTAATACATCCAAGATTAAGTTCTGTCACTATTTTCTGAAGTGTTCTATTCTGAATTGAGCATCACTGCTATACAATGTAAATGAAATGCCCTTTTCAAATGGTAACTTTCTGAATCAATACACAATCATGTAGTAGTGAAGCCATGATCCTTCAGTGAATTTTAGAGTTTTTACATGTTAAACTGGAATTTGTCTTGGCTAATTGGGTATCTTAAACTACTGACTTGTGATGGGTGTACTTAGACTGGAAACTTTTTTACATTTAGCTGTAGAACATCTTGGGCTGTTGCCAGTTCTGTAAAGAAATGAGGTAAAACTGGTACTCCTCCCATGTGCCTTTGAATACTTGATGGACTTGTAATATCTAACAGTGCAAACCCAAAATAGTGTTAACAGCTAAAGAGTAAAACGTCTTACAGATTGCTTGGCTGTTTACATTCGCAGAAAGTGGAAATTGCTCTTTTTTTCCTTGAAGGAAAACAAGTGGTATCTATCTGTTTCTGGAAGCTTTCATCACTAATTCTCTCTCCAGTTATGATGCTGGCTAGCTTTAACCATGATTGTTGACAGGAGGCTGAGTAAGGTTGATATTCTAGCAGAGATGTAACTGGCCGGATGTCTGAACCTGTCATCACTCTAGATACAACTTGTCATAAGTCTTATTTCCAGAGAGCTGCTGGTTTATGTACACACTATTGTGTTCTTGTATATTGGCTGTACTGGGAAAACGCTGAACATCCCAGCCCACAGGTCTCTTAGTCCATTAAAAGTTTAGGATTTGTGCTTCTGATAACAATGATGTGAAAGCTAGCCTAGACTGATGGTTACTTCTGAGTGTTTTGCTATTTAAGCTTCTTGAGAGGAAGGTTTAGACCAAGAAGTTCTAGAATGCTTGTTCACTTCTATTTGCCTGCTTTTCCTGCACAAATGTTTATCCCCTTCATTGTTTGGGGGTAAGGAAATGAGCACATAGCCATGCAAGTGTCAAAATGACAAAAGGAATTTAAAAATACATTCCAAATGTCCATCACACAGTTACTATAAAGCTGCTGTGGCTTTTTAGCAGATGTTTCTCAGAGCTTTAAATATACCTAATGGAAGAAGAGATTTATTGGAAAACGGTCCTCTGTTTAGGAAAAGATTTCTCTTTGGTCAGCTTTATTTTTGTAGTTTGTATATTAATGCACTCAGTCTGAGTACAGCTGGGGTGGGGAGAGAAGAAAAGAAAGTAACACATTTTTTTACTGTGCTATTTGCCTTAATGTGAAATGCTCACTACATTGTAAACTAAAGGAAAAGCAAAAGAAACTGGAATAAATACAAGATTGTAATATTGTATCTCATAACTTATTAAAACCATGAATGTTTGCTTCATGAAATAAATGCATGTTAAACCAGTTCGGATCAATTTTGTTATGTTCGGCTAGATGCAATATACTGTACCCAAACTTAAATTTCCTATTGGTGGTTTTCAGTAGGAACTAAAATCTAGAATAGTGCAACAAAATGCTGAACAGTAGTGAGGGAGGTATTGTGTGTACAAAATGACTGACATGATCTTGCCATCTTTTATAAAAGCAGCAAGTGTGGTTTTAGCCTGATCCCACTTTAAACATACAGGAACATCCTTAAGAACAGGATACTGCTTCTGTCTAGGAGCCAGTTAAGGTTTCTTTGACAAGGGGAACATGATGTAAATGCTACAATCCTATGCACTTACCTGGGAGTAAGTTCCATTAAACGTGGTGGGATTTTTGAGTAGTAATGCAGGATTGAGCTGTTGATTTTAAAATCAAGCAGACCTTAGTCACCCTTTTGGCTATTGCAATGCTATTTCTGTTTCTGAAAGGCACCCAAGAACATTGTGGCAAAGTTTGGTTGTAGCTGAGATATTTTGCTTTTGCAGATTTTTCCTATGTGCTCTCCCCCAGCTGGAAATGAAATGATTGCCATGTAGTGCTCAATTCTCTTAACAAGTCATGAAAATTCAAATGATCCTCCCCATTGTAGAAAATAGTGAACCAGCCACAAGCCTATCCACCTTGAATGTGGATTGAAAAGATTCTAGAACTGCAATCCTATACACACTTCCTTGAGAGTAAGCACAAAGGGGCTTGCTTCTGAGTAATGCATAGGACTAGGCAGTCATACTATTGAACTGAATTTCATGTATTAAGTGATAGCAGTATTGGATACTAGCAATTCTAGAAACAGGCACTCAGTTCAGTTAAAGTGAAGACACATCAAACTGCTGTAAACTACAGATCCAACCATTTAATACAATAATTTTTTATCTGTGGATTAGACTCAAAACTGACATTCAATGCAGATAAGGGCCCTAGAGAATGAGGAAAAACCATGTCCCTTTACAATCCCCTTTCTAAAAACTGTTTTTCTAGGGAGTCAACTAGTATGGCTATTTTGCAGCTTATTCCAAAAAGGTACACTGCCCCAGTTTGCTGAACAATGGAATGCAGAAGTGATTAATCACTTTTGCTTTTGCATTTCATTCTTCAACGAGTGAAGACTAGCAGAGAGGGTTTCTTTCCTTGGAGTGAGCTGCAAAATAGAAGTTCAAATTACTCCCCGACTCATACTATTTTTTTATCTGTTTAACACGATTTTTCTTCTTGTTGGACTTGGCCTTCCAACTACAATGTGGTGACAATACAGGCAAGAAGTTGTATCATATGGTGTGTAAGAGCTGCAAATGGTGACATTCCAGTTTGAATCTTACTTTTGCCATGAGCTCAGTAGGTGGCTGTAGGCGCAAGCATAGCCTCAGCTGTAAAGTAGGGCTACTTGTATTACATGGGGATGGTAAGGATTACACCAAGATAATGCAGTACACGCAGTGCACAGTGTTAATGTTATTACCTCCTGGTATTAAGATTTATTGATATTGAATGGAGTGTTAAGCCTTTGAAAGAACTATATAACCTTGAGAATGAAATGTGTACAAATATGGCAGCATTGTAAGCTTGTGCTGTACACAATATCATACTATAACGGACTACCACAGCAACGTGACTTCATTAGAGTCCCAAGCTTACAAGTATGGTCTCAATAGAATGATGTGCAGTAGAAGAGTTAAGAGTAGAGGGATGTTTCACACATTCTTTGCCAGCCAGGAAAACAAACGGGGGGGTTGTTTTTAGCACTTGCCATATTGCCACACTGTGGGTGCATATACTGTTGTCCACATTTTGGAACAATATATTAACTGCCTGATGGTTCTTGAGCAGGGTGTGAGTGTTTGGAATGCATTCTCTGAGAATTTCTATTGGAGTCATGTGGTTGTAGAAGGCTTTGTATTGCCACAGAAGATTCCTTTATCCTTGGAAGATCAAGGGCAAATGGGGAGGAAGATCTGCCCTTCTGGGATCTTGGTTGTCTGTTACGTTTGGGCTTGCACTGCAATACGGGGGAAACCAAGCTGCAAATCCTCATTGGCCATAGATGCCTGAAAACTGGTTTGGGCAACAGTCATGACTAGCTGCACATATTCAATGTGTGCACCATGGATGTTGATGGCTTCATAATCCCAGCAAAAAGTTTAAAACTTAACAGTAGGGAATAAGCTGTTGCACAAAGGTAGTGCTCATGCGTGACATGTGGAGGGTTGCATGATCAATCTTCAGGATGGGCAAAGAGCAATTCCTATCTCTGAAATGCTGAAGAAGTGTTCTTGTACAGGTGTGCCCCAGTATCTCCTGATTTAATATCCAGCGTTTCAGTTTCCCATAAATACTGAGATGCCTATTAAAAAGATAGGAGAACATGAAACAAATCTTTTTTTACCTTGTTGCAATATCAATGCGCTAAACATGCCATGTGCTCCTTCTTTGAAGTGAAACATTTCTGCCTATCTTTTCTACTACTGACAGAGCCCATGCTAACTATTCTGATACATTATTAGATATTTAATGTGTGTGGAATATATTGTACCACTGAAGATCTGATAAACGAATCTGATCTTTTATGCGTTGAGAATGCGCTGTTAAGTCTGCAAGCAGTCTCTCCTTGTAGCATGGCTTAAAGCGGCTGTCATGTTTTCCCAGGGATGGATGGTTGCAGATCTGCAGGGAGTGTGCACTGTACTTGCTGTGCCATTTATAGACAAAACAGTTTCAGAATTCAATGTTCAAATTTCAAAATATTCTCCTTCGCTAGTGGTGTACTCACTGAGCACTCCCTGAAAGAAGCCTGGAGCCTTGGCATTTATCTCTCTTAATTTTATGGCTCAACTCCAGTGACTTCCCCACTTCCTTATGGGTGTGGTGGTTCTTGCACTGTGATTAAAGAAGCTATAAATGGCGGTGTGGAGTTTCTGGGCAGCTGTGTCTGCTATCTTTCTACTTGGTTAAAATACTTGTATGTCTCATTTCCTCTTAAACTAAGATGCTTAAGGCAGCTCCTAAGTAGAAGTGTTTGTTGCCAGGGAGTAAGATAGGATTACGGCCTTACTGAACACAATGGATAAAATAATACCATTTTCAAATACGTCTACTCATAAGCAATGAAATACACTAACAAAAATAGATAAAATATAACAAGCTTACTCATGCAGTTGAATCTTGTTCTATTTAGGTGCTTAGCTTGGAAGGGCCTGGGGCAATTTTTCAAATGAATGCTGCAGAGAAAGAAAGAATTGGATGAAAGTATATTTGATTATTCATAAATCAAAAGGGAGGAGATTCAATAAAATTGGTGCCATTACCTAGAAGCCCCATTCCTTGCCACCACCCTTCCCCTACCCAGACAGCAGCCTATCTAAAAGGCCCCCCTCTGATAACCAGAAAAGGTAAACTGGACAGAAGAAGGCTGTCCCTCAAATATGCTGGGCCTAAGCCATATAGGGCTTTAAAAACAGCACCTTGAATTAGGGCTGGAAACAGGATGGCAGCTCGAGCAGCTGTCCGATAAGGTCAAATCTTTTATCACATCCCCGGGCCCATATATTTTCCTACCCCATAGCAGTGTTGTATATTGCATGGAAGAGATTTATTCCTTTCCTGCACTTGCTTTCAACGGTCATCTGGCCACTGTGTATTGTAGGAGGGGGCTTCTTAAAGGTGCTTGAAATCTTATGTAGCCCACACAGAACCAGCCAAAACTTGCCTACTTAGGGCTTTATTGTGCACCCAACGCCCAGGGTGGGTTCGGAGCAGGGAACAGGGCCAGTTTTGTGGAGAAGAACGCAGGCACCCTGTGGAACGGCAGCCAATCTCACGTTCTGTGGCTTTTGCTGAGTTTTGCTTTGGTTTACGTTGGGCTGATGCCAGCTCAGCTTTAAACCAGGGAAATCAACTTTAGGAAATGCACTGTTTGCATCAGATTCGTGATGCGAGTCCTTCCTTCCACACAAGCGTTTCAGTGTGATCACAGCGTCGTTTAAGCTCCTGTTTTACAGCATAAAGGTGGGAGGAGGCGACAGTGAAGGCATATGCCCTGGGTCAGCCTGGGTGGGGAGGAAGAAAGAGAATGCTCTCCTCGCTGTTTTCACTCTGCTTTACAAGCTGCAAAAAGCTGACTGGGTTATGGGGGAACTAAATCCACCTGTTGGTAGAGTCTAGCACCAAAACTTCAGCTAAGGCTTTTCTGCTTCTCTCTCTTACACCACATCTACATTATAATAGCAGTCCCTGAAAGGGGGGGGGAGAAGAGTGCCAACTGCAGACCCTGCTTGGTGATTGTAATTTGAGCCCAGCTTCAATAGCCCTTTTGTGCATGTTTCCTTGGTCACCAGAAGCAGGAAGTGGTAACTTACACCAAGCACACAACCGTAGCTGCTCATGCTGTAGTCGTCTGCCCGGGGCTATGAGGGGCCTGCTAACCACCCGGGAGCAGGATGGCTGGAGGGAACTAATCAACAAGGAGGCCTTCTGCAGGGTCAGCTGGAAGGCAAAGTATGGGCACAAGTACCCTCGATGGATGCCCGACTATGGGACCTCCAAGAGGAAGTATTTCCTGCCTGCTCTCTGCTCGCCCAAGGAGAGTTTGAGCTCTCCTAAATACCAGGGAGAACCTGCCCAGGAGGAGGAAAAGCAGCAGCAGCTGCCAGGGAAGAGGGAAGGTCCCGGTCTTCAGGAACCACTTCCAGAGATGAGGGCCCCAACTCCACAGACTTCACAGCTGCTTTATCAGGGCTTCTCTCACGAAGGCAAAGGAAGACGTCACTACCTCCAGCAGAGAAAGATGAAGAGCCCGGAGGAGAAATTTCATTATCCAGTACTGTCGTCATGGGAATACGGCTGGCGCTTAGGTAAGCACAACTTGCTTAGTGGTTACTCTATTGATCCTGCAGCATGACAGGCATATGGTAGTCCGTGACGTTAGCAGGAATACAAACACAACCCTTGAGTTTGTTATAAAGTTTGTTTGTTATAAATGTTATAAAGCCTTTTCAAAAAAACCATATTGCTTGATGCTTTTAAAAAAATACCACACTTGGAGTAACAACTGCAGCCGTTGGGACTAGGTTCTGTACCCCTCGCATTACAGTAATCTATTAATCATAATATTTGCATCTTCTGCAAGAGCAACATGGAGCCTCCTCCTTTCCCAGCAAGCAAGAATCCTTGCAAGATTCACGAAGGCCAAGATGCGAATCTTGCCTGAATAACCTTCCAGTAGCTTCCAGTGTACCAACAGACTAAGGCCGCCATCATTTTACTGACCCTTTTCCTGTGGCTTTAGTGGCAGCCTTGTGCACAGAAATTCAGTAGATGCAGACTTTGAAAGGCTGCTGCACCTGCTGAATTTCTACTTATGGGGCAGCGGCCAGAATTGGTAACCCTTCTTTGGAGACCCACTTTTTATCTTTTCTCTTCATAATGGGACTAATCTGCTGTTTTGTGCATTATTGTTTTACAGGCAGAGTTTTCTTCAGGGCAAGCTATAAATGCAGATCCTTGGATCACTCAGCCTCATTCAGAAAGACTAATGGTCAAAACAGGGAGTTCAAAACGAGTTCAGAGCAAGCCTTTCCACCAGCTACAGGGTCAGGAGCCGCTACCTGAACCCTGGCAGACTAGGAAGTCGGTACTTAACTCCCAGAGTGGAGTACTGTGCTTTGTATCTCAGCCATGATAGTTTACATGCTTGATGCAAGTTTAAACTGCTTGATGCGGACTTCACAAAAGCGAGGAAATGATTGGCCGATTTGCAAGAGAATCTGAAAATGATGTAATTTGACAGCTGGGCACAATCCTCCTGGGTGGGGCTCCTCTACTTTTATTTTGCGTACTGATGTGGCTGTCGGTGCACTCCATCCTAACCCCTTACACAGACCATGAGGGAGAAGCTGCTGCTGTTAAAATTATTACTCATAATTCGCTCCATAAAGCGCAGTGTGTTTAAGAAGACAGCTCTCTGCCCCAAGAAACCTACAATCTAAAAATGGACACAGGGAGAACAGAAGGAGGGGGTGATTAAACAGAGCAAGGGTAATAAGAAGAGGCTTCATTTCAGTGGAGATGGGAACTCGGGAGTTAAGCTGAAATTCTCTTCCCTAACCCCACACTTGTGAGGATTTGCATAAATGTTGAAAAATTTGTTGAGGGGTGGGTGGCTGGACAGAATTTTGAATTATGTCGACATTATTATGATAACAGGATATAAACAGAGGCTAATCAGTTTGTCCAAACTGGCCCTGTAATGGGAAGCACATTTCTCTCCACTGATTGTGAGCCCTTTTGGGATAGAGAGCCATTTATTATTATTTGCCTGTAAACTGCTTTGGGAACTTCATGTTGAAAAGTGGTATATAAATACCATAGAGGTAAGATAACAGGAGAGGACATGCCTTAAGAAGAGATAGCAGCCGAATGAGGCCAGGGGGCGGGCTTAGCAGCCATGTTGTCACACTCAAAACATTGCTCATTCCAAGCATTTCAGATTGCTTTTCTGGTACTGTTTAGGACTGAATAGTTTACTCCTGAAATAAAAACTTACGAAAATAAAAACGTGTGATCGTGGAGAAATATTATTGGTAACCTTATTATGATTTAATATGCACTTAAAAGGTTTAATTCCACATAATTATATTACTGAATACACCGGACGAAATGCTACTTGCTGTCTATTTAAACTCGGATTGCACTGTTTTGACAAGACTTATTTTTTGAAATCTACACAACCAAACATAAAAAGGCCATGCCCCATTAAAAAAAATTTCTGATAATGTTCAGAATTTCATAAATATTACAGTAGAAAATGAAAGGCGGAAAAATAAAGTGTGAACGGGAAGGAAAGAAAAAAAATGGAAGGTGGGGAAAAAAGTGTAAATGGGAAGGGGGAAAAAAGGAGGGGGGAAATATACATTTTGTATCCGAAAAATCACTGCTGAAGGTTGTGTGTGGATTGAGTTCCTTTTACTTCTTCATACCTACTTCAGTTTGTGAAGGGTTGCATACTTTAGGAAGTAATATTTTTCAGTAGCAATTAATCACAATGATTTTAAGTACCTGTACCTTAAGTAATCCCATTTTTCGTACAGCGATTTGTGCACCCATATGCAGAACACGCAGTCATTATTAAAGACGTTGAGATTAATTTTTACACACGTGCGGGGAGATTTTGATTCGTGAATGCGCGGCAATCCTCCTTGGCGGGAATGATCTGAGTCAGCCATATTGTTAAGTCCATGGCTTCAAGAAATTGATGTCATGTCCTCTCCTGTTATCTTACCTTCATGATAAATACTTTTTTGATTAATTGATGCAAGCACTGGGGTTCTCTCTTTGGAGGCAAGATTTTGACTGAAGAGGAATCTGGACTAGAAGACATCTCTCTAATGCTAGTTTTTCTCCTGTCTATTGATGATGATGATGATGAAGAAGAATTTATACCCTGCCTTTCCCATACCAAAGCAAATGCTCAAGATGGCGTATAATAAAATTACAATATAAAACAACTCAAAATCAAGTAAAAAAGCATTAATTTTAAATTAATTAAATTAATTTAATTAATTTTAAATTAAACACACACACCATTTAAAACAGAGCAAGTCCCAACACATTTGGTCCCAACGTAATTGGTGGGGGGGGGGAGCAAAATTGTATAAGGGACCAGTCAAGCTACAGCACTATGCCAGTGGCACTGAGGGCAAACATCCCCCCATCATCCAAATGCCAGGTGAAATAGGTATGCTTTGAGCCATCTTCGAAAAGCTCTAAAGGGAGCTATAAGGCATATACTGTATTTCCCTGACTCACAACCTTTCTCTGTTGTCAGAACTTTGAGAATCTGCAGCTTTTCTCTTTAAAAGAAGACCGATAATTTGTTGGCACTTTTTGCCTTTAATTCATTTCAAATGTGTAAAAGTGTCAAATTCTGAATCAAAAGTAAAAGTATTTTTTAAAGTCAGGCTTTCCACACATTTGTTTATTGTTTGTTAAGCACCTATAGAAAGTAGATAGTTTTTTATTACTGTATGAGAAGCAATCTCTTATAGCTAGAGGTGTTTGAAAATGGTGTTTTTTTGCCTTACTCAGAAGTAACCCCATTGTGTTCAGTAAGACTTAGACTGTAATCCTATCATACTCATGGGAAACAAATACCTTTAGTTATAGCATGCAAGAGTACATGATAATATTTGCAATAGAATATCCTGTCTTGTACATGCCATAATACAAAAATGAAATCAAGGCCCTACCCACAGGCTTATAATTGTAAATCATACCATGAACAATGTTTTCCTTTAAAGGCTACAGTGGCTTTAATTATTATTTGTAATGATTGGCTTATTAATGGCATTGTGTTTGTTCTGTACAATTTTTCCATATTTGTAAACTACCTTGTGATCTTTTCTCAATAGACATGTATTCCAAAAGGGTGGGGCAATTTAATAATCCTCAATAAGCTATGTCAGTTTTATGTTTTACTCCTCTTCTTGTTAATGCAACTTTCCTCATACCTGAGGATAATTGATACAGGATAATTTTTTCAGGAGATGCAGTTAAGGACCTCCGGACACCCATCTATGGCAAATCCCGAATTGTAATGGATACGTTCTACATCAAAAATGGAATTTTCTATCATCCATCAAAAACTGACAAGCTTTCATGAATAGCAGAACGCGGATATGTCTTTGCACTGTTGCTTAGCATGGGTGTTTGTTGTGGTGTTAGAGCACATAAACCCTGTAATTACTTCCTTCCATAATTACCTCTTTAGAACATGCCTCTGGCCTTCTCTCTCTCCCTCTCTTTCCCCTCCCTTGCTTTATAACAGGTAATATTTCTTGTGCAATGGATTGAGAAAATGATACATACTGTCACTTTTTTCTGTCCTGAATCATGAGGCTTTTCTGTGCATTCTGGGCCATTGTGTTTGATTTGGGGCCAATTTGCATGGCTCCTTGGGTGGTGGGGACTGCTTTTTTATTTGACCTGTTGTGATTCTCTGTTTGTGGTGAGTTCCTAGCCCTAGCAAGTAAGGCAGATGTCCAGCACAACATGAACAAAGACCATCTATGAGCTGAAGAAAAACTGAAGCATCCACCAGAGGTATGCTGGTTGGATGAGTCAACCTGCACTTGCACCAAGGTGATGTTAGTGGAATATCTGGAAATTCAGAAAGGGTGTAGGCTTGCAATTTCCATTATTAGAGCACTGCAAGAACAAGGGGAGGATGTAGCTCAGTGTTCTACAGTTCAGGTTCTATTTCTAGCCTTGCACCTGTAGGTAGATCTCTGCCTGAGGCTTTGGAGAGCATTACATGTCAGAGTCAACAGATCAGGACAAAATGGACTGATGTTCTGACTATACCTTAGAGATTGGGTGAGGTTTCTTATTGCTACTTTTGATGTTACTATTTTCCAGTGATGTATTCAAATCCCTAACCTCAAGTGGTCTCGAGTCTCTGCCTTCAGTCTTAAGTCCTTGCTCAAATTCTCGAGTCGGGTCTCAAATCATGACTCAAATGTCTGAGCCAAAATTAAAGAAAAAAGGGAGGTGATGGTGGCATGTGTGTGTGGAGTTGTGAACACTCCCCCTATGGTAAGCACTTCCAGGTGCCTGCTGCCCCACTGATCAGCAGTGATCATAGTGCCACAGGCAACCTGGAGCCCCTGTCTGCAGCATGATCACCTGGTAAGGAAGGCACTTACCACTTTGCCTGAGTGAGCATGCTTCCTTCCAGATGGCCCAGGAAGTCTAGTGGAGCTACACGGAAGTACAAATTAAGTTGAGTCCCAAACCACTGCCTTTCAGTCCCAAGTCGAGTCCAGGTCAGCGAGTGGCGGGACTTGAGTCTACATCCCTGCTATTTTCATTCATTGAGGTGAACTCATAATTCACTCTTCCAATGAAAAAATGTAGATTCATGAAGATTTATAGCTGTAATTACAGTATAGTGATACTGTATTTGCTGATTTGGACATGGATATACATGACTTAACTTCCAACATTATAATTCTTGTTGTCATGGGAACAATTAGCAGCTGGTGAACAAAAATGGTGAACTTCCAGAGGGAAAGCCGTGTTAAGTCTGTACAAAAACTACACAGAATCTCGTTGTACCTTGTAGACTAATTAGCTTTTGTGGACCACAGCCCACTGTAGCTGGACACAGCTCTTCAGGGATAAACACCTCTGGAATAGGCATTGTGTTCCCCATAATTCCTTAGGTGTGGATGTGACTGACAGGAAATCCCTGGTGTCCTTACAGATGCATATGCAACCTCAATATTCAGCCCTCAGCTTGGAAACTGTTCCATGGGAAACAAGGCTTCTGCCTACATGGGGGGAGGGGAGTGAGGCCCAAGTTGACAGTCAGGTAAATGTGGACATACCAGAATGTTCTTATTTTCCAAGGGATGTTTAGAGGGATGCGACGACACACTCCAGACTAGATTCTAGAACAGAAACAACTGCTCCAGCATGCCCCCTTTTGCAAAGCGTTTAGCTGACCACCCTCCATTACATTTGGCATTACGGATGTATTCACAATATTCAGTTTGCTTGAAAATGTGAGTTTTAAAACAAAGGGGGGTGTTTGTCTTATGAGTGCTTTAAGGATGTACCCAAAAGGTACACTTTTCAAGGCAGTCTCCCCAATTAGGGCATACATGCATTTTAAATGAAAGTTGAGATTCTCAAAAATTTAAGAGGCTTCTTGGAGCCAAGAAAAACGACAGCTTGTATTACCCCCATTTTTAAATACTCATACGATGAATGGTGTAACTTCAACTTCTCTCTCTATTTGATCTGAAACTTGGGTGATTATTCTTTTTCTGTCTTTGGCTTAACTTGCTTTTACTTGAGAAGCTAAAGAGATCCTATGACTCACTGCTCCGCAGAGACTACTTGACTAGAACAAAATATCATAAAATGGAGTGCTGCAAAATAAATTTCATGACTGGAACCATAAATCCCAGTGTGCTAATGTGTCTAAATGGTGGCACCTCTTAACGAAACGTGAAGTGTTTCATATAATGTCCTATGTCCAGTCTTAGGAATTGACTGAAATTTGATAGGAACATGAAATCCACTTTTTACTTTATGATTTAATACAGGAATGTGGTTCAAGGGGCCATATGGGAATAAAGGATGAAAATTTCAGTTCACTGCTTGATAGCTTGCTGATATGTTGTCTACTCTCAGTCAAGCCATAACCCAGGCCTGTGATTCAATTTGTGTTGGAACACCGACTGAATCACTGCTTAAGGGTCAATCTAGCCCAGAAATATGGCACTTTATTTTTATTTTGTGTATTTTCTTCCTTATTATTCTACCCTATCATTCACTGTACCTTGTTTGATGGTAAGAAAAACTTCACACCCCACTTCTGGAAGAGGAACAAGCTCAGGTGAATCTCTGGAGAAACAGAACTCTACAGTTGGAGAGAAGCAAAGAAAACTCCTCTCTGTACGCAGATTCATCTGGTGCTAGTATTGTGGATAGTTTGGGGTGGCCATAATTTGGATGGTTAAACCTGTGTGCATTCAAATGGTCATATTTCAAGTAGGTGACTATAAACAAGTTTTTGTTACAGGAGTGTGGAAAAAATATATAACTACAGGCATGCCCTGGTATCTGCTGGGGTTCTCTCTCCAACCCCCCATGGATATCCGAAACAGTGGCTACAGGGGACGCCTTTTTAAAGATAGGGAAACTTCAATGGTTTTGCTGCAACAAGGTACAAAAGAGAGATTTGTTTCATGTTGCCCTATCTTTTTAATAGGCACCCCACTATCCATGGTATCTGTGGATAACTGAAACCGTGGATACTGAATCCATGGGGATACCAGGGCATGCCTGTACAACAGCACAAAGACAGAAAATGGACTACATGTCAGAACCTGGGAGGTATTTGCAGCCATCGACCTTAAAACAAAAATAATCTTCCTTAGTAACCACACAAAAACCACACAACCCTCTTCTTTTTTTTGTTAAAAAAGGTTAATGCAAGAGCAATAATATATACAGTGTTGGGTTTGATATGTCCAGTAACTAGAAGAAGGGGAATGTAGGTTACTGACAGGAAAACATTAGACCGGCGCAACCACTATATTTCTGCTTCGGCAAACATAATAAACACTTGCATTTACTTTGGCTTTGCTGGAGATACCTACTTTTTGCTTGTTTTTGTCCTTTTCAACTCTGCTGAGCTATGAGTGGCAACCTGGACAAGGACAAGGAACCACATTGTGGCTGGGTGGTTAAAGCACCAAACTGTAATGGCTTTGAGAGCGCAGTCCTAACCTGGAGTTAGGCCATCACAGTTAGGCCAGCAACGTTTGGCTGGCATAAGGAACACTGTAAAGTATGTTTGGACCACTCTCGGTGTCAGAGAGGCCAGCACACAGACATGCGCCATCCTCCCCAACTCCAAGAGTGGTCCAAACAGGCTTTATGGTGGCCATGGTGCCAGCCAAACTTTGCTGGTTTAACTGTACTGGCCTAACTCCAGGTTAGGACTGCGCTCTGAGAATCATTCACAAGTTACCTCTGCTTGACTTTATTCTTCTAAATCCTAATTTTGATTTTTTTAACAGAAATTTTAACAGAGATCTTACAAACCCTTAAGCTTCCCATAAACCCCCACTGCGCAATATGCTGCAGGGTAAGTTTTAATGTGTATGGTTGCTATGTTATCACTCCATCCTTTCAAGGGATAGAGCCAGATTTGTGGTAGAGCTGGAGGATCAGGGAGCAGTTATATCCCTCAAACTATTGTGGGGGGTGGGGAGGAAACAGCAAATCAAAAGGAAATACATCAGCATTTGGGAGTTTTGCAAGATGAATTTGGGTGGATAGTAACACTATACATTCAGCTTGCATCCTATGTGAGGGCTATGTTCCAGAGTCAGCCTGTTGTGTCAAAACAGATCAAAATATTGTATACTCAAAATTACCTTGAATCTCTTACACCGCAAAAATACATACTGTCTCTTTAAAAAGTATGAGAGGTAGATGGGAATAGACTAAGTGAGGGAACAGCCTCAAATCCTCATTGGCCGTAGATGCCTGCAAAACTGGTTTGAGTAGCAGTCATATTGACGCCCCACACATAATCAATGTGTGCACCATGGACATTGATGGCTTTACAATCCCAGCAAAAAGGTTAAAAATTAACAATAGGGAACAAGCTGTTGCGCAAAGGGAGTGCTCATGCTTGACATGCAGAGGGATGCCTGATCAATCTTCAGGATGGGCAAAGAGCAATTCCTGTGCAAGTGTTCTTGCACAGGTGTGCCCTGTTATCCCCTGATTCAATATCCACTGTTTCAGTTATCCATGGATACTGGGATGCCTGTTAAAAAGAGAAGGGAACATGAAACAAATCTCTTTTTCTACCTTGTTGCAACAAAACCACTGGTGTTCCCCTATCTTTAAAAAAGCATCACCAGTAGCCACAGGGCGGGGGGGGGGGGATCCAGAATGGAATCCCAGCGGATGCTGGAGCATACCTGTGACACAACACAAGTGGAAATAGGAAACACCGATTTGCCTATTGCCAGCATTGACTTGTGTGAATAAAAAAGAGAGAGATGAGACCATGGACGACAAGCAGGGAAACAACTCATAAGAACTCGGGGAATATGAACTCATTTAAAATGTGAATGTTGCATTTTACTGGGCTTGAGAGTTGATCGCTTGGATGGAAGACGAGGCCGTGCATTTCTGGCATTACTAAATGGAACGAAGCCATTTTAGAGGAATAATTTCTTTGCTGACAAAATTTCTGCAAACCATTATCTGCGAATATTCCCAGTCGAGTCACAAGGAAATGACTTCATTAGAGAAAATGGGAGTTTGTCCTGAGTCAGAAGTGAAGTCCTGAGCCCTCAGTTTTTCCTATCTGTGCTCTGTATTTGCTCAACAAGTATTGCTCTAATGAAAACATGGCTGTCATCTTGGGCTTGGCCTGCAGGTCTCCAGAGGACAACTGGAGCTGAAAAATGTGTAATTTTAACCGTGAACAAAAAGAAAAGAAATTGATAGATGTATGTGCATGTGCGCGTGTGAATGCATACACAGTTTGAAAACAAATACGTCTCGAGAGAGCCCTGAGTAAATAAAACATTCCGGGGGGAAAAGTCCCAGAGATAACTTCCTTGGTTTAACAAAGCAAGCAAGCAAATGCTTTCTGTTTGAATCATTCCATTTTTTTTGTATTGAAGAGAAAGAAAGAGTTCATGCACCCCCTGGTGGGGAAAAGGATGTAATACAAACCACAGAATCCATTGTCCTTAATTAAATCCTGCTTAAACTTTAAACAAAAATCTTACAGGAAATGTTCAAGTTTTGACTTTGTTCCACTTCCAGAAGAAGCAGGTACCTCTCCATGCAAACAAACATTAGGGACACATGATGTGAATGCACATAACCTCAGCAACTTTGGCGCATAACCATATTATAACACGGTATTACTTAGCTGGGCTTTCCGACCGCAAGGTTGGGAGTTCAAGACTGTGTGACGGAGTGAGCTCCTGTTGCTTGTCCCAGCTCCTGCCAACCTAGCAGTTTGAAAGCACCTAAATGCAAGTAGATAAATAGGGACCACTTTGGTGGAAAGGGAACGGCGTTCCGTGCGCTACAGCGTAAAGTCATGTTGGCCACATGACCACGGAAGCTTGTCCTTGGACAAAACGCCGGCTCTACAGGCTTTGAAATGGAGATGAGCACCGCCCCCTACAGTCGGTCACAACTAGACCATTCAGTCGTGGGGAAATCTTTACCTTTACCTTTATTACTTAGTTTATTCAACACATTTCTAGCCTTTCATGTAATCCTTACAATGGACCTGCATTATTGTCGCCATATTGCAGATGGAATGGAAAGGTAGGAAACAACTGAGCCTGATTGAATAATGGCATGCCTATGTCCATCACTGAGTCTGTGGCTGAGACTGAATCCCAGCTCCCTGCAGTGTGCCAGTTTTCATGGGCTTGTGGTTTCCGGGCTGGTGTGTACATTGCTTCTCCCTGAGAGCCTGTGGTGTATGCCTGTACACGTTTTTTGAACCGAGCCTCCCTCATGAATTTACCATGTGCCCCCTCCAGAGGTAACTGTGCTCAGACTCACATATGCAGTTCCCATGCAGGCTGCTGCTGGATGTGAGGGGTTAAGATCTGGGAGGAGGAGCGAGCAAATCTGACTCTGTCAACCCTGCAAACCAGAAATTACTCTGGGCCAAAGCACCAAGCTTCTCGCTTCCCAAATCAGGTGGCATAATGGAAACAAGTGGGAATGTTGTCACCTTTGCAGAGCCAGTGTGGATTCACCTGGGTGCTTGACTGAGGGCACAGGCCTAACCTGGACGTAGGCTGGCACAGTTAGGCCAGCAAAGTTTGTCTGGCAAAAGGGACACCGTAAAGTATGTTTGGACCACTCTTGGAGTCAGAGAGGCCAGCACACAGACACAGACGTGTGCCATCCTCCCTGACTCCGAGAATGGTCCAAACATACTTTATGGTGTCCCTTGTGCAGGCCAAACTTTGCTGGTCTAACTGTGCCAGACTCTCCACATTAGGATTGTGCCCTGAGGCATTCACCTACCCAAGCCTTGGTTGAGATGAGGAGAAAGTTCCCACTTTGAATTCTGTTCTTCCCTGGAATGTTGTGCTGCTCCCCGCCCCCCAAGCAGGCTGCCTCCCAATTTGAGAACTAAGAGAGGTTTGGAGGTCAGGGCAGTTTGTATCCAATGACCTTTAGTTGAACCATAGCTGGCATGAGCCAGGTGGTGGCATTTAGTCGAAAAAACATATGAAGATCATCTAATTGGTGGTTTTGCCTTCAGTCTTATGGGGATTAACACAAGAGAGGAGTGTGTCAATTCCTGCTGTGTGTTTCCCCACCGACTTCTTCCATTGTACTCCAAGCTCCGGACTCCAAGCGCATCCTCCCTATGGGATACGCGTCTTCATGTGCCAATCTGCGGTTTCCTTTTCAAAACACGGTCTTGTTTGCATTCCCTGGCTACCGAATGTTTGAAAGCATTGCATTGGCGAGACGAGGTGTTTTTCTTATCTGGCTCCCCAAACTGCTCTGACTGTCAGTATTTATACACGGTTGACCCAACTGGATCAAAGGCCAAAGTGTATAAATGGCAATCCAGTCCAATAGTGTTGGTTTGTTTTAGGGAGGGAGGGGAGTAGGCAAAGGGTGGGGAAGGAAGAGGCAGAACGATCATGGTAGTTGATGGGCTTTTCTGTCGCTTGTTAAAAGTCTGCCTTGCAATCCTAGGGAGACTCTTGAAAATGAGCGGAAAAAGCAACGTTACAATACCTGATAGCTCCATATTTCTCTGTTAAGAAAGTTATGCTCTGTATATTATATAGGAGGATAGTGAAATGTAAAAGACAGGAAGACTGGCTGCACGAGGAAAATCAGAGCACAAACAAGGCATTGTTGCTACTTGGCCAAATGCCTGGATGAAAAGTAAATATATTTCTTCCCCCCCCCTTTTTTTTTTTACAATATGCCAGTGGTGGGTTCAAATGTGTTTTCTTTAGGGCAAAATTAATTCAGTCTCTAATATTGAACTCCACAGTTGCAAAGAACAAGGATGATATTATAACAACTAAGCTCAAGGGTTTATTTCTGCAAAGATTTGGTTTCAGTTCAATATCAATATCCTACCTCAAGGAAGTCTCTGTGGTTTCCGGCATTCATCATGCTAATGTCCCCCTCTGCCATTTCTATCCGCCAGGAAACAGAATGACGTTGCTTAGCATTGGGGAGACTGTAAAGCTGTTCACATATCCATCTTTTGGTGGGACGAGCAACGCAGCCATCAACTCGGTTTCAGATTGACAATGCGGAGGCCTCGAAGGTCATTTTCAGCACAGTCTTATAGCATGCTGGGCTGCTGAAGGAGAGCCATTGATGGAGCATGCATGCTGTGGTGGTGTGTGGCGACGGTGGTGGGGTGCCCAGACAGGGAGAGGTAAGTAAAAATCTTTGCTTCTACTCCTTAGGCTGCCTGGCCTCCGGTAGGTGCCCTTGGATCCATGCCAGCTAATTTAAGAACTGTGACGGTCCAGTCACACAGCACAAACTCCACTGAAGCCGAACTCTGCACAGCGTGCTGGCCCAGGGAGGGGGGTTGGAGTTGGGATGCTGCTGTTAGGCCGCATCCCAGGTCCCGTGCTCAGGCCCCGCGGCCCCGACTTGGGCCGTGTGGCTTGCTCGGAGCTGCGCCTGCTAAACAGCAGGCACAGCTCCAAGCAAGCCCGTCGGGGCAGTTGATGTCCTTGATTCAGGGAGGCTCCAGCCAGCTCCTACCTTGTACTGGGTGTGGCGCAGGCCCGCTGGCCTTGCCCTTGCAGCGCAAGTTGGGATGCAGCCTGACTTGTCCCATGAAGCCTCTCGTGGATGATGGATGAGAATGGGTTGGGTTGGGGGTGTCCCAGGACCGCTTGTCAGATTACTCTCTCTGTTTGTGCTGGCTGGTTTTTTAATGCGTTTTTTAAAATATGTATTTTATTATATGGTTTTTACTTGTGCTGTTGGCCATTTTGGGGCTAGGATTGCCAGTTCTGACTGAAGGCACTGCTGGATTTCCAACCTGCTACTGTGTCATTAAACCAAGGAGACCCCGTTAAAACTTCCAATATTGCTTTCGGTAGTCACTGAGAGATTTATGCCGATTTATGAGCAGCCTGCAAATCTGTTTGGGGCCTGTTGGTGAAAGGCAGAACAAACGTTGAATGTCTGTGCCAATTTTAGAACGTTTCTACCCACAGGGTTGTTGTGAGGATTTTCAAAATAGGAGAAGGAGCCATATACATGCCATTGGGAGTTCTAAAATAATACAAAATAATACTTGTGGGTACAAGGCATCCTCCGTGCTGGCCTTGCTACTTGCCTTGGGGCTGCCTGGTCAACAGGTTGCAGAACCAGCACAATGTGCAATGGGTGTCCCATAGTAAATGCTACGAGTGTCAGAAGGGAAGAGGCACCCACTTGTTTGCTGAAATGCAAAGATGTAAAAAGGAGACGGGGTGCTTGATTCCCCTTTCAACATGTTGAGAATTATTGACCCAATAAAAAACACATCACCTCACTGGCTGGGTGTGCAAAAACAGAACATTGTTGAAGACAAACACAGATGGCGCAAGAAAAGCATAATCCACCCAAGTCATCCATCAGTCTGACTTGAGAGTAATCTTTACTGTCTCCTTAATAGGGTATGAAATTAGGTCCTGAGCCTCAAAGTTAAGATCAAGCTGTGCAATAAAATCATTTGAAGGTCACAACTTTATTTTCTTCTTTTTCTTTTATTAAGACAACGAAAACAAACAACTATATAAACAAAAAACAAATAAAAACTAAATTTAAAATATATAGTGGAGTAATACATCTAAATTTCTTAACATAATCTACAAAATAATAATTGCTCACATTCAAAGTTGTGTCTCTTAGACAGCCTCTTATTCGTTTAATACTTCTGATTCTTTAAAAAAGTTCTTTATTGTTTATTTAATCCCCAGCAAAGTATTTTAACTCTAAAAGCACAATCCTAACCTGGAGTTAGGCTGACACAGTTAGGCCAGCAATGTTTGGCTGGCACAAGGACCACCATAAAGCACGTTTGGAACACTCTTGGAGTCAGAGAGGGTGGTACATGTTTGTACCTCCGAGAGTGGTCCAAACATACTTTACAGTGTCCCTTGTGCCGGCCAAACTTTACTGGCCTAAGTGTGCTGGCCTAACTCCAAGTTAGGATTGCCCCCTCAATCAACCACCTATTTATCAAGTCCATATTTCCCATCTCACTGGTATTTACCATCTCATGCAGGAAGTCAATGAGTGGTTTCCACTCATTGACGACCACAACATTAAGGGCACAAGCCTAACCAACTTTCCAGCACCATGGTAAGGGCAACGCAGCTCTGGAGTAAGGGAACAAACATCCCCTCACCTTGAGGAGGCCTCTGTGGCTACCACTCCACTGCAGGATGTTGCACATGCCCCAATGGTGTGGATATGTCTGACTGGAAAATTGGTTAGGATTGTGTCCTAATTCTGCTGGCTCATTTTCACTAACTGCGTTGCAACCCAGGACAAGGGGAATCTATTCCTTCTGAGTTACGTGGCAGCAGCCCAAAGAGAGCTACTCGGATCAAATTTGAGCACCCCAGATTGGGGCCTAGGGTGTGCCAGATGTGCCAGATCCTGGCACCACCCCTTCCCCTGCCTGGTCCACCCATGGGTCCGCTCTCCCCTCACCCTCCCCTGCCCTGTTCACCCTGCCCTCCCAAAGCCCTATACCAGCTGAGCTCAGCTAGCCTTATCTGGGTGCTACTGTGCCTGTTAATCGGTGCAGGGAGGCCAGCGTACATCCATGCTCTGGCCTTCCCTCCTTGGAAGTCATCACAAACTCACTTTACGGTGCTTTTGCAACAACACTAGGCCGGCATAAGGCATAGTTTGGGCTGCAGCCACATTCAGGGCACAATCCAACCCAGTGCCGGAATGGCAAGGCTGGCCGGCCAGCGCCATTTCCAACACTGCATGTGCTCCCTTATCGCAGGGGAGGCTCCAGGCTCCCCTATGCGCGCCTTGGATCTGCACCCGCTAAAGGGTGGGCACAGATCCGAGGAGACCGTGTGGCCTGAATCAGGGCCACGCAGCCTTTGGAATGGGCCTAGGGTTTGGCCTTATGGCTGAATCTGAGTCCTGCCCACATTCCTCCCTCCTCCCACCAATCCCTGGGGCACACTGTTGGCACGCATTGCTTGCGCTGGCTATGGCTGGCTTCGGCTGACGCAAGGGAGGCGCTGTGCGGGTGCTATAAGGCCTGCGCTGCCAGCAGCGCTGGCCCTGTGGCATTAGCACCAACACGGGGCACCCGATCAGAGCCCCTGCGTCAGCGCTAAGTGCGCAGCGCCGGCTCAACCCTGTTGTGCCGGCGCTGTGCGGGAGGCAGGATTGTGCTGCCTGTTTGATCATTGTGTTCTTCTATGGCCTAATCTGTTAGGGATGGTTGTACTAGTGGGTCCCCCCCCCAAAAAATCTTTGGAGTCCCCCCCCCAAATCAACAATTACACATCTTTCTGACTTGAAAAGAGTGATGTAGCAGTGTGTCTCCACAAGATTGGGACTATGACATTATTGTGTTTGCAGAGCATACTTCTGAGTTCTGATGCTTTTGGCTGAAGGCAGGACTTTGGGAATGAGTAGAGACTTTAGAACAATTCTGAATAAACAGCCAGCCTGCTCCTCCAAACAACCCCTGCTGTCGATGGGTTGCTGAAGCATTGCGCCTGTCCCACTACATTTGTCTGGAGTTCACGGCAAATGATAATTTTAGCTAATTTATTTGGTTTGGCTGGAAATGCTTTTAAGAATACAAAGATGTCATTTTGCTTATTTTTGGTTAAGTGTTTCACATTGGCGGAAACCTGCATCAAGAAAATGTCAAAATGCAAACACTGCTCCTTGCTTGAGAACGAACGTAGTTGTTTTTTAAATTGGCTTTCTGCAGGATGGGAATTCACTCAGTCTGTCCCAAAAGGTGTTTGCGATGTCTTGCTCTTGGGGAACGTCTGGTCATTCTCAGCTGGAATTCAACTGGAAAGTGATCGCTCACCGCTAAAGCCTGTGACACACAGGAGCACAATACGTGACAGAATGAGACACCATGTACTTCAGTCCCACCCCTTATAGAAGTATGAGGCATAAACTCAATAATGCAACGCAGGAGCCATTCATTCTTCTATGAAGCCAGGTTTCAACTAACTCAAGACCATAGCCCTTGTATGGACAGTGTCGCTGCCTGCAATAAGTGGCTACTATGTTTGTAAAGCCCAAAGCTGAACTGCTTGAGAAATGGGTGTATCCACACAAGCAAGTCATCTACGCTTCATGTTCCACCTGCCTCTTGTTCCTTCCTGACCAGGAGTCTGCATTTTACTGATGCGTTTTACTTTACAGATTTACAAATCTGATGCAGCACAGCTGTGAACTGGAGAACTGGCAGCTGCAAAGCCTCCCCCCCACCTTATTTGTACATTACCATCTGCTACTACAAACCTGCACTTCAGTCATTGAATAGGCACTCTGGAAATCAAAGGTTCTTGCTGAATTTGGCACAATGGCATTTCTGAGCCTGTCTCCACGGAGAACAATCCTAGAAGAAGGAACAACCAGACAACTGAGTCTTAGCCAGTGGCATAGCTAGGTCATTGGACACCGGGGGCACCATACATTTTTGGCAGCCTCCCATGTGACAAAATTATTTATTCCGATTTATTTATATTGTTCAGATTTTATACACCCTTCCTCCAAGGAGCTGAGGGTGGTGTGCTTGGTTCCTTCCCTTCTTTTGTCCTCACAACAACGCTGCAAGGTAGGTGAGGCTGAGAGATAGTAATAGTCATGAAATGAAATGAATAATAGTCATGGCCAGAAAATAAATGCAGTGAATATTTCCCCACAAGCAATGGATGCACATCAGGCCCCCCCTCCTGCTGTTGCTCCTTTGCACATAGTTCTCAGTGACATACTGCTCCTGCACCTGGAGGTTCAATGAGGTTCAATACATAATATCACATGATAGTTCTATTTTTGATAGAAAGATAACATTTGATAAGATGTTTGATAAACTATCATGTTTGATAGAATGTTTTTGTTTGTGTGTTTCTGGTTTTTTTTTTATTGAATTCCTTGTGAAATTCTGCATCAAATGGAATCTAGGCCAAATACTGTATAACATGATGGTATTATTCCTAAAAATGTGAATTTAATAAACTGCAATTTTTACGTAAGAAATTATATTTTCGGGTTTTAGCGTTTTGGCCATAACGTTTGATAGAATGAAGATAGTACACTACAGTTTGTTTCATTGAATTCCTGGTGAAATTTCACATCGATGGGTATACAAGATGATGGTATTGTTCCTTAAAACCATGATTTTCAAAATTTGGGGTCTTTGTGTTGACACTCCCCGAGGGTTGCACATGGGGTGTCCCACCACCCTTCCCCATAAGTAGCTACGTTACTGGTCTTAGCCATCTATGCAGCCCTATAATACATTGCAAAAAAAAGCCAAGATTAGCAGTTTAAGGGCTAAATCCTACCCAATTTTCCCATCCTGATGTAGCCATCCCAATAGGGTGTTTGCTGCTTTCTGCAGTGGTGAAGAAGTCACGGAGGCCTCCTCAAGGTAAGGGAACATTAATTTTCTTACCTTATTGCTACATCATGGCTGAATAAGTGCTGGAAAGTAGGATACGGTTGGGCTCTTAAATAGTGGATTATGTTTGCACAATGATGGCATCACAACAACACATAAGGCCTGCATATTTTGGCTATTGAACTCCAACAATGCACATTACAGCAATCCTCTCGCCTCCTGCAACATAGGAGATTGTGGGAGACTCTTTTTTTCTCCTAAATTTCCCTCCCCTAACCTATGTCCTGATGCATGCTCTTTCTGTTGCCTGCCTTCTTCGTCTCACCTGTCTCCTGTTTTTTTCTTACCCATGTACAGTGAGACAGCATGCTTATGTTCCAGGACGCAAGTCCCACAAAATCCAATGTACTGCTATCTAAATGATTCCAGCATTTCTTTCACTAAGGGAGTCCTATATGCACTTGTACATATGTAAAAGTATCACTTCTGAATAAACATGCATAGGATTGCACTATTAGTTCCTGAGTGTATAGATTGGATAAAAATGGCACATTATAGGGCTTTGGGATGCTCTTCCCTAATATATACAAATGTGGTTATAAAGGGTAGGCGCTTAGGACATCCTAACCTGGGCCTCTTAGCTGGGTGTAAGTAACTCCACTGCAGAATGCCAGGGGAAATTTGTCTCTTGCTTATCTGCACAGACCTTAGTCTGAGCATCCCAGGTGAAGCTTTTCCCCTCAACTGCCCATCGTTGCAAGGCTATGATTAGACACCACTAATCATCCTGGCACCATCTCAAGTCTAGTGCTGGGAAAGGAAGCTGAATTCCGACTGAAGAGTCCATTGACATAACATGAAGGCTTCACTTGCCAGCTGTTTCTGGAACAAAATGTGAAGAGCCAGGCCTGCCAAGGGAAATGTATGGGCAGAGGGAGATTAATTGGAAAGTTGGAGAGCTTTTTGTCTCATGTGGATCATTCTGTTCAGGCGATTATTTAGGCAGACTTCCTGAAGGTCAACAGTTTTCTCCCTGGAAATCAGAGCTTGTAAAGGTAGAACTGAAAAAGGTATCTTGTTGTAATGTTAAGAGTGTGCATTGCCAAACAAACTGGTTGGTTGCCCATGAACCTTTCTCCAGCTTTCAGTCAATTCGTAGACGAAAGGCCACAATTCAGGGCCTGAGACCCCCAGGCATAAGTCCTTCCCAGTGGAAGCTGGGAAGCAGCTCCCAGATTCGCCCCCCTTTTTTGACTGGTTCCTGAAATTGAGAAATGTTCTGCTGACCAGGCAGGGTTGGTGTTTACGAGAAGGTAGCTTGCTGTGTTCTGTGTGCAGAGTTTGCTGGAAAGCAGAATGTACCGAGCCCTCGAGATAAGAATGGAATTGAGTTTCCATAGAAGGCCACTCTCAGTAGAGATATGCAAGTGTGCCTAGATAGAGGATACTGGTTGAGAAAATTGCTGGCTTAAGCAAAGAGAAAGTCCTTGCTCTGGCCTGCACCCTGACTTCCCGCACCCCTCTCCTCCCGAGAACAACATAATTGCCCTGTTCAGCGGTCTTTCGCCATACTTCTCTGGATGAGTTGTGTCCGTTTGCTAACGTAAATAAAGTTTTGGGTCCCCAAATTCTTCTGTCATGTTGATGCTGTCCTGACCAAAGGAAGGCCTGGCTGTGCAGTAGTTCTGTGGTGTAGTTCTGTGGTGTAGTAATTGAGTAGTTCTGTGGTGGTCAACTTAGTTGGAGAGGCCAGCAACGCAAGTTCAAAGTATGAGATAGTGCCACTCTCATGTGCTCTTCAATACATACAGTATGAAGCCCACTGTAATGTGATATACTGTAGTTTTAACCTTAGTCTACAGGGACAGGGAAGCAGTATAGCACTGGAGTCATAACCAGGCTCACATCCAAGCTTGCCACAAACTCCATCTGAGTAAGTGCTGCCCATGGATGCTTGAAATCAGAAGCCTAAAGAGCTCTGGAAGATGCAGAAGGCATTCCTTACCCTTCACCACCAGGATGCTAGGCCAGTTGAAGACATGGTCTCCAGCTGCCTGTACCACAAGTTAGCCACCCATGGATGAATGGCTAAATTGCTCCCAGAGATAAGGGAGCTACCCAGTATGGAACAACTGTTCCATGCGCAATCGACTCAGGGCCCGATCCTATCGGGATTAATGTGGGCAGTACGAGTATATCGCCTGCGTCTCTGTCATGCAAGGCACTGTAAAGTGCCTTCAGTGCTGGCGGTAAGCCATTACTGCTGGCACTGGGCTGACACCATGGCAACACTGGCTGTGAGTGGTGAGGAACACTGGTCACTGGCACAGCGGCCTTTCCAGTCAGGGTGGGAGATCGTTCCGGGGGGGGGTAGGGGTGGAGCAGGGAGTGGGACCAGCAGTGACTCTTGCAGCTGGATCCCAACCTCCATGTAGGGCCTACCCCCCCCCCCCAGCAGTCGGCTTGACTCTTACTCCATTCATAAATTTATCAACAATTTATTTATTCATGACTTTATCATTTTTTATCTTTATCATGACTTTTATGACTTTTTATCATGACTTTTTTTATCTTTATCATGACTTTATTCATGACAAATTTATTCATGACTTTATCAACAAGCAGATTCAAAAGCTACTAACAGTAGATAATAATAGCAGTATTTGTATTATGAAGGCCGAAATCCCATCCAATTTTCTAGCATTGACATAACTGTGCCAACGGGGCACGTGCTGCATCCTGCAGAGGGAGGGCACTGAGGGAGACCTCCTCAAAGTAAGGGAATGTTTGTTCCCTTACAAAGGGGCTGCATTGCAACTGCACTGGCACTAGAAAATTGATTAGGTTTGGGTCCTAAGAAATCTGCTCTAAAGTAGATGGTTACCTGTCATAAGGACAATGCGTGCTTGCTCTCACAGTCGTGTCAGCTTTGTCATCAATGAGCCAAACAAATTCGGTATGATTTCTGAGCCTGATTGTCTTCCAATACTTCTTCGCAACGTAGCCACAGCCAGCATTGAAGTCTCCCATGAAGATGAAATTCTAAAAGGTGGGATTGTTACAAACTTGAAAAGGTGGAATTGCTAAAAGCACACAAATGTACAGCAGAACTCTGAAACATGGACAAAAATCTTTCTTAGTTTTTATTATTAGGGGAAGTTCAAGGGGACAGATAACCAAGGAGTTATAGATTTTGGGTTTATTTGCAGAACTGATACCTCACGTTAGCACGTGCACACATATTAGACGCAGGGCGTAATCCTAACCTGGAATTAGGCTGACGTAGTTAGGCCAACGAAGTTTGGCCAGCACACGGACCACCATAAAGAGCATTTGGACCACTCTTGGAGTCAGGGAAGATGGCACACACCTGTGTGCTGGTGTCTCTGACTCCGAGAGTGGTCCAAACATATTTTACGGTGTGCCACCAAAATTGAGTGTGTGAGTGAGTGAGAGAGAGATTAAATTAAATCTTTGTACTGGGGTGTTTCAGGACAAATACTGTATATACCCTGATTAGAACTGAACTCAGGATTTTGTTCAACACACACACACACACACACACACACACACACACACACACACCCCTGACTAACCTCAGACTTCCACTGTTGTTTCACATTCAGGTACACATCATAGAGTTCATCAATTTCCCGCACAGCTGTTTCAGGTGTTGTATGCAGAGGGATCATCACAAATTCCTTGGCCACTAAATAAGTACAAAAAGAATAGCCTTTTACACAAGGTTAAGTAAACTAATGAATTTAATATGTTTATTATGTATATTGCCTTTGAAGGGCCATATATATCATTGAGCACCACTTGTTTTCAAGCATACTTGAGTCTGCCAAAGTGCAATAGGCCTGGAATTTTTCCACATATAATTGGGGTATGAATGAAAGCCAAAAGGTTACAACAAAATCCAGAAAAGACAGAAGTCCTCCTGGTCAAGAAATCCTCAATGCAGGCACTGAGTCTTGCACCCACCCTGAATGGAGTGACACTTCCCCTGCAAGAACAGGTGCGCAGTCTGGGAGTGCTCCTGGACTCTCAGCTATCTCGGGAGAACCAGGTAGCAGCTGGGGCTAGGAGTGCATTTGCCCAGCTTCGATTGGTGCGCCAACTACGACCATATTTGAGCTGTTCTGACCTGGTCCATGCATTAGTGATTTCAAGGCTGGACTACTGTAATTTGCTGTATGTAGGGTTTCCCTCGAGAACCGTTCGGAAGCTACAGTTAGTACAAAATGCAGCAGCCTGGGTGGTTACAGGGGCCAGAAGGTTTGACTCAATAGGTCCTCTCCTTCAGCAGCTGCAGTGGCTTCCCATTCACTTCTGATCTCATCTTAAGATGATGGTATTGACCTTTCTGTCCCTTCATGACTTAGGCCCAGCCTACCTGAAGGACTGCCTTCTCCTATACATACCACTTCACCCTCTTAGATAATCTAAAGGGGCTCTCTTTCAAGTGCTCCCTCTGTCCCAAGTTAAAGGGATGGCAGCTCAGGGGTGGGCCTTCTCTGTAGTGGCTCCACAAATACGGAATTCCCTTCCAGAAGAATTAAGAACTACACACTCCCTCATGGCCTTTCATAGAGGGCTCAAATTATACGTCTCTTGTCTGGCCTTTGGACGGTTGGCGGTCTGCCCTCTGATGCCCCTCTGGAATTCTGCCATAGTTTGTTTACTCCCCTGATCAAGAGTGTGTGTGTTCTTTTTCTCCCGCCCTCCAAAGGGCCTGATGAAGAGAATTGGGTCTTGTTTCACTCTTGAACTCTCACTGAATTCCTGTTAAATGTTTTCCTTATTATGGTTACATTGTATTTTATTGTTCTTTGTAAGCCACTTGGGCATTCGCTTCAGCATGGGAAAGGCGGGATACAAGTTATTCAAATAAATAGATAAACAAATTTTTGTCTTTGCTCTTATTAGGACCAATTCTCATGTTAAATTTTTGTATGTGTACAGGTGTGCCTCTGATTTGTAATATTTTTACTCATTTCATTATTATACTTGAAATCTGCCCTTCAAAGAATGGAGGGGCTTCCTGCATGGACCCCAGGTGGTTTTTTCATCCAAGTATGTCAGCTCAACCTAGGTAGAATGATCAGTTCAGCATATTTTTTCAAATGGATTGCAGGTGTGTGTGTGTGTGTGTGTTTTCATCCCAACATATGCTTTGGGAAGCTTATAGTTGCTTCCCAATTTGAGGATCAGGATGAAAATGAATATCCTGGCGCGCCTTACTAAGAAAAGACATTCATATGCATAAGACCTACATGACCAAACATTTTGATGTGGGAATTTTTCCTCACTTGTGACCAGACCTGAACCTCTCCAGTTTCATTGTGATATACGGTTGTATTCCTCCATCAGCTAATCATCTGCCTTCAAATGTTTCCCCTGGACACTCTGATGCATCATTTAGCACATAAATCTTGCAGGATTTAGCCACACACCTAGTCATTATCCAACATAATGTTTAAGAGCCACAAAATGTGAAAGCCTGCTTCATGCAGACTCATTAATCATAAAATTCTGAAAAAATAGTGGGGTCAACAGATCTCTTCTTCTTGCTAAGTGTTCAAACTCTTAAGGAGTCTGTTTATTGATCCTCCTTTAGGGCCCAATCCGATCCAACTTTCCGGTGCTGATGCAGCCATGTTATTGGGGTGTGCGCTGCCTCCGCTGGTGCAGTCATGGAGGTCTCCTCCTTGGGGCTACATTGTGGCTGTGCAAACAATGTCCTTACCTCACTCCTTCCTTGCAGGGCTCCTTTAAGCAAAGCAGGAAGTGTGGGACATGCTGGGGGTGCTCCAAGGGCATTTTGCACTTACTTATTTAAAGAGACCAAGTGAAGAAGGAGCAAGTGAAGAGATGGGGTAGGGGCTAGTTTGCTGCCTTCTATGTGTATGTATGTTTTTTAAATGATTTCAGCTCTCCTGCTTGGAAAGAAGGCAGAGGAGAGTGGGAAGGGAATGATGTTGTGGCAGTGTCACATCAGATTGCCCCACTTATGCCCATCCTAGCTGAGTAGATTAGGAGGTGGACCAGTAGCAGCAGTGAGGGTGACGAATTTTGTGCACCTCAGATGCAATTTGCCCTTGCATGCCCTTAATGAAATTTACAACGGGTTTCTGTCTTGTTACCTTTTATCCTTTTTACCGTTTTAGCTCTTTATTTTATCATATTTTAATCAATATCACACACCACCCTGGGTGCTTCATTATTGGGGGGAAGTGTGGGGCATAAATAAACCAGTGGTATTCAAACTTTTTAGAATGGCACTTGTGTCAGACCCACCGGAAATGATGTCATTAACCTGGAAGTGATGTTGTGGCAGGAAGTGACATCATCAAGCAGGAAGTGCTGTCATTGTAACAAAATAAAATGACACTCTTAAAATGAAAACTGGCATTCTTGGACTGCAGCAACTGTATAACCATGAAACATCCCTGACAGAAAGCAAGATTAGGACAAAATATTATGTAAAAGCACTGAACTAAAAACAATTTTTTTTAAAAAAAACCCTCACTTGAAAATTCAAACTCTTAACACACACAAAAGGAATAGAACAAGAGTAAAGTTTGCAGTTTCCATGATGGCTGCTCCCAGCTTTCCACAACCCATCTGACAACAGGTTGCGACCCGCCAAGTAGGTCCCGACCCACAGTTTGAATAACACTGACTTAGAGCACAATCCTATCCTGAAATTAGGCCGGCACAGTTAGGCCAGCCAAGTTTGGCAGGCACAAGGGCCACTGTGAAGTGTGTTTGGACCACTCTCGGAGTAGGGAGGATGGCACATGTCTGTGTGCTGGCCTCTCTGACTCTGAGAGTGGTCCAAACATACTTTCCAATGTCCCTTGTGCCAGCCAAACTTTGCTGGCCTAACTGTGCCAGCCTACCTCCAGGTTAGGATTACGCCCTTAATACACAATATGAACCCCCGGAGGGGAAGAAAACAGAGCATTCTAAGCCATATCTCACCAGTTTGCGGAGAGGAAAACCAGGTCACGAAAGGCTCCCTCGAAAGTGCATCTTCATCACCAGGCTGAAGATCAGGATACTGATAGGTCTGCTTCACCTTCACCATCCTGGGTCTGCAGGGCCATTTAACACATACGGAGACTATTAAAGAACTCGGGTATAGATACTCCTGCCATGTACCTCTCCATTTGCATGCATTTTTGTGTATACATATAAATCATGCATGAAAATTTACTCTGTCCCTGTGGTGAGCAGGCAAATTTGTTGGGTATGACCAGTGGTGTCATCTACTCACCAGTAGACGGTACGCTGGGCGGGACTTAGCGTAATCGACAGCCCATCCACTCACTTCCGCTTTCTTCGCGCGCCCTGCACGGCTTTCCCTCGCCTCGGAGAGAGCGCCTGCTCGCCAGGAGGGATGGGTGGGGGGTGCGCTGGGTGCCTGGGCGAGCAGGCGCCCCCTTCGAGACGAGGGAAAGCCGCGCGGGGAGCATGAAGAAAGCGGAAGTGAGTGGACAGGCTGCCAATCATGCTAAGTCCCGCCCAGTGTACCGTCTACTGGTGAGTAGATGACACCACTGGGTATGACTGGACTCTAAGGAGTTGTTCTGTTGCACAAAGGATTAGAGTCGCTATGCAGTACGCTAGGCTGAAATAGGACTGGGAAGAGCCAGATTGAAATACCCTCTCAGCCAGGGCTGGCTCCGGGAGTGGTGGAGCCCAATGTGGGGCATTCCTACAGGGTCCCCACCCTCCCCGTGGGGCCCCACCACTCACCAAGAAGAGCGCTTGTGGTGCTGCACGCAAACCATGGCATCTGGAAATATTTGGTGGTGACATGACGACATCACTGCCAACTGCTTCCAGGAAGCCCATTTTGGGCCATTTGGAGGCAGGGGCAGGTGGCTGTTGGGCTCGCCCCATTGACTTAAAGCCCATAGAGAGCCTAGCTGCAGCAGCAGGTGATACTCTCACTGTGCAGGTGACGGGGCCCCCAATGTGACGGCATTGGTCACACTGACTTAAGGCTGGTCCTGCTCTCAGCTATGAAGCTCTGAACAACACAGGGCCAGTCACTACTTTGCCATCGAAGGCTGCAATCCTATATGCACTTGCCTGAGAGAAAGCCCTGCTGAACACAGCGGGACGATCATGTAAAGGACTGCACTGGAGCCTACATCACAGGCTTGTTTGGAGGACACAATAGGAATGAGAGAAAAGAACAATATACTGTGCCCGGAGGTCCTTGGAGGGTGTTAACAAATGTAACATAATAAATTATTAATTTATTACAGTATTACATAAATTATTAATTTATGAACAGTAATTCTTACTGCTTCTCAACAACAACAAAAAGCTTACGAAGTATTTACATAGCAAAACAAACAAATGAATGGGTCCCTGTTGTTTCCCTGCCCCCAAAGTGGCACATCACTAGGGGTGTGGATTTTGGGTGATATTTTTTCCCCAAAATTTCTTGATTAAAATAGCAAATTGTGGTGTTATGCATTTTTATTCTACATTCTCAATCCAAGTCCCCATTTTTATTAATCCTAAATGATTTAAAAGTGTACTATGTAGACTGTACAGGTGATATGTCAGCAGATGCAGCCACAGTATTATTTCTAATTGGAAAAGTAGTCTATTTTAATTTCTGGAAAATATCGTAAACACCACAATGCGGAGTTTTGTGTTTTCATTCAGATATTTTAACCACCAAAAGGTGGTGTTTAACCACTAAAAAACAGTTTTCAACCAAAAAGCCCTGCCCCTAAACACTGCCAGCAAATGTTTATTGGGAAAGATGCCAGGCTGGAGTCACATGAGATTTCATGTGGCACTAACCCAGTCAAATCTGGCAACCTGGTATGGCGTCAATCAATAATATTTCCAAAGCACCAATAGAGTTGCACAAGCAAATCACAGGCGAAAAAATGTACAGTCAAGCAGGCAGCAATATTCTCCTGACAGTTTTTGTATTGTGTCACAAACATCCAGTTATGAAATTTGCTTACCTGTAGAAAAAAGCGTATTGTTCTTTATAGGTCCCTCTTCCTAACCTCTTGCTGACCACATAATTGTACTCTTCTTGCGACTGACTGGGGAAGAAAAAAATGACATTGGTTTGAGCCTATAGCACAGACCTGTTTTGTGTGCCTCTCTCTCAATTTTACTTTTCTTAAAAAAAAAAAAAAGTAATAATGGTTGGCCTCAATATCTGAAGGAGTAGTTCACTGGTAAGTTATTCGAGCACAATTCCCTACTGGCACTGCTCTGGTCAGTCCCAGGGTCCTGCCAATCTGTGGAGTACTGAGGGGAACACTGCTAGCAAGCCAGAACTTGCCCAACACTTCCCAATGGCATCCTCTACCTACTTACTTCTCTGCTCCTCCACCTCCTCTTTCTGCTCCCTGGATTCTCAAAGAAAGAGGAGAACAGAGTGGAAGAGGGAGATGAGGGGTGGCGGCCTAGAATACCACACACTAAGGAGTGGGAGGAGGAGTGGTGGAGGTGGGCTGATGGCTGCACCCCCCCCCATTAATCCACCATCTGAAGTGACCGCCTCAGTTGGCCTCATGGACCAGCAAACCCTATAGCACGTGCCTTCTTGTAAGACAATTGACATTAATATTTTGCTATGATGAAAGACAGGCAGTGCATCACATGGAACACAATTTTGGGCAGACGAAGACCTGGGTTCAAATGTCTGGCCAGCAGTATGGTTCACAAGATGACTTTGGGTATGTCACCATCTCGACGGTTGCAATCCTATTGGGACTCTGCGCTGCTGGAACTAGGGTGCTCTTCTGAAACAACTGTCTCAAAAAGTGACACATCATTTTGTGCAGCTGGGCTGCCGCCACAAACATCAAGTTGCCACGGCTGTGCGCCAGTGGCCTTCCAGTGACTCTTGGCACCAGTAATTCAGAGCAGGGGGGAGGCAGGCAGGCAGGCAGGCAGGCAGGCAGGCAGGGTGGATGGAATGGGGAAGGGAGGGATGTGGGATGGAGGATGATGGATTGAGGCCAAGTTGGGCGCCATATTGGCAGCAGTGGCACTGCCAATAACCTACCTGTCTTTCCCACCTTGACTTAGATGTTGACTTAGATGTGTGCCAGCTACATCACTGGTGCAAGTCCAAATAGACCCAAAGAGGGAGTGAGGGCTTACCCCTGAGCAAGGGAATAAATGTTCCTTTACCTGGAAGAGACTTCTGGGACTGCCCACCCCCCTTGCAGGATGCAGCACATGCTCTAGATTGGGCTGCCAATCTCATATATAAAGTTACTATGAGGATAAAATGGGACAACCTAAAAAGTATGCTACAGGGAGTTCCTAGGAAGGAATCACATGTGAAAATAAAAGACCGCATTGCTCCATGGGCAGAGCACAAGCTTTGCATGGAGAAGGTCCGGAGTTTAATCCGTCTCTTGGTTGGTCTCTTCCTCTTAATCCCATTTCCATGTAAAAAGGGTCTCTGCTCCCTCATGCCATGCTTAATATACTCCAATTCGGCATCTTACGCATTCAGTTGTTCTAACAGAAAGGGACATATTCTGTTGCTGTTGTCTTTTATTTCCATCAGTAGCATGATATCACAACGGGAAATAACCTGCAGGAGGAAACAAACAGTGTCTTAAGAATTTGATATATTTGGAATGCCTATAATGCATAAGCCAGGAAACAGGCATTGCCTGCCTGCCTCCAAAGCTTTTCATCTATCAGGAGTGGTAAAACCATAAACTGAAGGCCCAATGCTATTCTTCCCCACAATGCAACGACACTGAAATGAGTACTGCTGCATCCTGCAGAATTCTTCTCTGGGCGGCAGGGCCAGCCTTAAGCCAATGTGACCAATGTCGTCACATTGGGCCCTGCACTTTGGGGGGCCCCTACACCAGCACAGCAAGCATATCGCCTGCTGCTGTAGCCAGGATTCGTATGAACTGTCAGTCAGTGGGGAAAGTAGAGCATCTTTACCTTGGGCCCTCCCACCTGCCCCTGGCTGTAAACTGCCCAAAATCGGCCTCCTGGAAGAAGTTGGTGGTGACATCATCATGTCACCACCAACTATTTTCAGGTGCCACATGCAGCACCTGTAAATCACAGGCTCATATGCCCTACAACCAGCCCAGGGCCCATATGAGCTGCGAACTTTCAGCAGAGTGTGTCCTTAAGTGCTTACCAGCCAAGGCAACAAGGCACACAACCTCTGCTACCAGCCTGAGGACACAGCTAAGAGTAACAGCCTCTAAGAGCACTGAATAGTCTCTTAACTTTAAAACTCCCCAGGCTAAACTAGCCTCAACTACAGGGATCTATCCCAAGTTATAAAGTTTAAATTTGGTAAGCGTGCCAAAGTAGCAAAACTGAATTTAGTCTGGTTCCAAATACAAACAAAGCTTTATAGATTAACTGTAATTTATTAACAAGTGGTTACAAAACTAGGAAAGGCTTAAAAGAACTAACAAAGACTTAACGAAGACACACTTTAAAATAACAAAACAACTAGATGCCTAACACTGACTAGGCCCTAGCACCTGCAAGGTAGTCAGCCTTGCAGGATCATCTCCTTCTTGGTCCAAGCAGGCAGCAGGTCCATGCAGGGCATCTTGGACAGGCTTGGAGAAGGTGATCTTGTAGGTTTGAAGGTCTGATGATCTTCTCTGAAGATGTAATGGTCTGATAGTCTTGATGGTGGGTGGGCTGCACAGTACCCCAAACCTGGGTATTTTTATACCCCACTGGCACAATCAATTATCCAATCAGGATAAAGGTCAGCCATCTCCTGATGTGGTGATAGAACGTTCAGAGGTCACAGGATGGTCAGAAAAGGTTAAATAAACCACTTAAGTTATGGGTCTCAGCTGTGCTGAATCTTCCTGATTGCAGCACTAGCTGGATGGAAACTTCCTGATTAGATTTGCTCTTCCTGACCCCAGCTATGACCTCACACCTTTTTGCAGAAACAAAGCAGATAGGCAATTACACTTCTAATTGCATCAGGAAGTGAGCTGATTACCACCAGCTGGTATTTAGTAGTTTCAGCTCTTTCCCACACATGGGAGTTATGTTTTACAAAATGGAGTCAAGCCATGGCCTAGCCTTCTTTTGCTCATTACAGTACCCCAAGTGCTTTTCTTGGTGAATGGGGCCCCCACATTGGGCCCGGCTGCTCCTAGAGCCGGCCCTGTTTCTGGGTCTTCTCTCCTCTCCTTTGTGCACTGCCATGCTGAGTTTTGTGACTGTCAAAATATAGAATGCTCATTCTGCCAGAGCAGCAGCCCAATAGGACTTGGCTGCCCAAGTATGGAACACATAACTCTATTACCACTCTTTGATCACCTTCATTGACAGCACAATGATTAAAATGTCTAAGTGTGTTTTATATTATGCTGTGCATGGCCTCAGATTGCTTCTGGACATGTAGGTATGTATTATGGCTTTGTAGATAAGGGTCTGAACCTGACAAAGAGTCTCATGGGAAAAGAGGGCACCCACAGAGTTTTCCCAAAAGTGTGGTCTCAAGTTCAATCAGTATTTATATACTGCTTTTCAATACAAAGTTCACAAAGCTGTTTACAGGCAAAATAAAATAATACATGGCTCCCTGTTCTAAAAGAGCTCACAATCTTATATTTAAAAAAAGAAAAGCGCAGAGCACCATTAGCAACAGCCACTAGAAACGACACTGTGCTGGGGTGAAGAGGGAACAATTACTGTTCCCCTGCTAAATGTAAGAGGAACACCACTTGAAAAAGGGCCTCTTGGCCAGTCAGCAAGGGTTGCCCAGAACACCATGGCTTCCTCACAAGTAAACTGCTTGAATCAGCATATAAGGTGGCTATGTTGTACCCCCAAAACTAGAGCCAATTGGGCAAAACTGGTGCCATTTTTGGATTCAGCACACAAACAATGTACTTAATTTGTTCAAACATCCTTGGCAACTAACAAAAGTGGTTTTTTGTAGGCCATTGTTATTTTTCTTGTGTTTTATAATGTTTGAACAATATTTTACTTAGGACTGGAAGTTGCCTTGTTTTTCAAAACTGAAAAGCAGGATACAATTTTTTTCAAATAAATAAATAAATAAATAAATAAATAAATAAATAAATAAATAAATAAAAATGGGGGATGAAATGGAAGTCAGTGGGACTGTGAATGCCACCTTGAGGTCTTTGGAGGAAGGGCAGGATATAAAAAAGTAACCATGGATAGAAGTAGTAATCGAAAGAACACAAACCAGTCATACTTGGAGCAAGTGGGGAAGTGCTCCAGTCATGAAGCTTAAGGGTCCGATCCTATCCAATTTTCTGGTGCTGTTGCAATGCAGCCCCGAGGTAAGTGAACAAATGTTCTTTTACCTTGAGGAGGCCTCCATGACTGCTCCACCACCACAGAATGCAGCACACACTCCAGGGCTAGACCAGGGCTGAAAACTGGATAGGATTTGCCCTAAGTCATGAGTCAGAAACTGTGTAAGTCGACTCAATTTGAAAGTGCCTGTCATGACTTGACTCAGGGAAATTTCAAGTCATTTTGACTCGAGTCAAGTCCTTGAGAAAAAAATTCCTTAAGCCTTCCCCGCCCCTCAACCCCTCTAGCCCCGCCTCCTAGAACCACCTACCCTCCTCCCACTGTGACTGCTGCCGCCTTTGGCTTCCAGATCACCCTTGAGATCTTTCAGGATGACACACACACACACACACTCTTAAAGAGAGTCAGGACTCAATCAAATTTGAGTCATGACTCTTTTCCGAGTGACTGGCCCAGAAATTAGAACTGGGTCAGAGTCACGGATGCCTGTGACTTGAGTTAACATGAGTGTTATGATGGTGTGCGTGTGTGTGACTTCCTTCCCCATGGGTAGCTGCCAGTGCCACCAGCCCAGGCTTAATACAATAAAAGGCAGTTCCTGGGCAAACCACTCTCAAAAGAAAACCAACCAGAAGAAATACAAACCCATTTTTTTTTATTAACATACATGCAAGGTTAGAAATAAAATTACAGAGCCTCTATATTGCAAAACTCAAATAGTAAAATTACAAGCTGGGAGGCTCCCACCCACAGGACTCCTCCCTATAGTAAAACCTGCTATTTATTACCTAACTGAGAGGAACTCAAAAGGAAAAACAAAAGACACCCTACAGAGTTTTACCACTGACTTGAACCAGCTCTCACTGCCTCCCTTATCCCCTGTACTCACAGCACACAATGAGGCTAACCTTCCCTCAGAGAAGCCAAGAGATTCTGCTCTCTGAGGCTTTTAACTTTACCCCAATGAAGCCAGTCACCCACACCTGAACCTTTTACAGACTAGTAGTTCTCTTCACTCCCACCTCTAATACAAGAACAAGGTCCACGTGAAACAAGTTTCATGACAATGAATTGCAAAAAACCACAATGTCTTCGTGACTTTAGTCCAGTTTCGATGACTCAGGTGCCATCCCAGGGAACAAGTGCCAGACATGAAGCTGTAAGCAAGCTTCAGACAAAAAGTGGGATACATCAAGTCATAACTGCACATTAAACTAACTCTGACAGGAGATCCATGCAGGCATTTTAAAAGCAGATTTCAACATTCACGAAATGTGTGCTGAGTGCTGTCACTGGTAAAATCTACACAATGAAATGAACATTTTTGCCTGCTATTAACAAAATTACAGCAAGCAGGCTGCTAGCAGACATGACTACAGTCATGTAAGAAAAAAACGACTTGCCCTCATTTTGTCATTGTTACATAAAAGATTTTAAGTTCATAATTTTCTAGGAGATCAAGGCTTCAGAACAGTGGCTTCATTTATGCATGTTCTTGTACTCTTTAGAAGTGCTAAGTGGATTCAAAGAGGGCTCACGGTAATGGGAAAATAATGTGCTGTCCTTCCTTACACGCGTCAGAAATGCAGCATTTGAATGGTACCAAATTACTTCAATCACTGTTCTCCTTTGAGAGCATTTATAATGCCATCAGTTCTGTCTACATGGGCCCAACTTATCTGGTGAAGATAATTTTCTCCTTAACAAGGTCAAGGTACTTCATTACAGTGATTGAACCAATTAAAAATGCAAGTAATATAGCCATATCTGATGGGACTATTGATGCAAGGACAGAATAATTTTTCTCACACATTGAATGCTTTTCTTAATCCCATGTGTACATTTATGTCATCGTTCCCATTGTGTTGGGTGCGGGGCTTGCTGTGTCAATAAATCATGCTGAACATATGGCTCCAGGTCTGCAAAATGATTTTTGCACCATGAGAAACACAAGAGATTTATTAAGGCTCAGCCACTCTAACTTGGAACTCTGCCGTGCAAAGACAAAATCTAGTGAAGGTTTAAATTAGATTAAAAGTCCCACCATCCCGCTGAATATTTGTTCAATCTCTTCGTGAGCACATACCTTTACAATGATGTCCACAATTTCTGGTCTTGTTCTTTTTGCTTCTCCGAATGACCTCACGTTGAAAGAGCAGATTCGGAGGCTGACAGCTACATTGACAGAAAAGAGCAGAAGCAGAAAAATGCACAACATCTTGAAAGTGTAGCTCAAAGAAAACTCATGTGGTTCACTTCTTGCTGCCAGCATTCACTCTGTCCCCCCCAAACTGGTTTTGCTCTGTTATATTCGTGACCACTATGCAAATTAAAAGACATGTCATGGACTTCCTCCCCAATCCATGCACTTCTCTGTTTGGAGATCTGTTGCTGAGGAACATCTGTTGCTGAGGAACTTCACTTTCTGTCCTGGGGGAATTACCTGACACTAGAGCCAATTGCAGCAATTGTTTTGGTGAAGCACGAATCTCACGAAAGAATGATTAAAGGCGCAACCCTAACCTGGAGGTAAGCCAGCACAGTTAGGCCAGCACAGTTTGGCTGGCACAAGGGACACCATAAAGTATGTTTGGACCAGTATCGGAATCAGAGAGGCCAGCACACAGATGTGCACAGTGGTGTCATCTACTCACCAGTAGACAGTACGCTGGGTGGGACGTAGCGTGATCGACAGCCCGTCCACTCACTTCCGCTTTCTTCCCGCGCGCCGCGCGGCTTTCCCTCGCCTCGGAGGGGGCGCCTGCTCGCCAGGGGGGATGGGTGGGGGGCACGCCAGGTGCCTGGGCGAGCAGGCGTCCCCTCCGAGGTGAGGGAAAGCCGCGCAGCGCACGGGGAAAAAAGCAGAAGTGAGTGGACAGGCTGTCGATCACGCTAAGTCCCACCCAGCATGTGAGTAGACTCACCGTCTACTGGTGAGTAGATGACACCTCTGGATGTGCACCATCCTCCCTGACTCCAAGAGTGGTCCAAACACGTCCAACCCTACCAGCCTAACTCCAGGTTCGGACTGCGCCCTTAATCGACATGTAGCAGCGGCAGACTCAGGTTTGTTCCAATCAGCTACCAAGAAAACTGAGGGCCCTGATGCTTAGTGCAAAAAGGGGAGACGGGTGGGGAATGCTGCATCTTCCCCATATCTGCCCTTTACCTCCAATATCGCTTCCCCTCCAGCTGCTTCTTTCCCCCAGCCAGATTCACTTCTGGTTTTGGGACCCAGGTGGGTGAAAGGTACATTGAGAGAAAGACTGTGGGCAAATAAGCAACGGGACCATCTGATCAGGGCTGGTCCTTGTGTGAGGCCAACTGAAGTGGTTGCCTCTATTGGCAGAGCTGCGGAATTAAAGCAGCCCCACTCACTGCAAATTGCAAACCAGTTTTTGTAACATGCTTTACTGGGTTAAAGAAAAAACTGCAGCCATCGTCACACACAAGCAGAAACCACAAGACAGGAGAAGCAGCCAAACCAGTCGTCAATCAGATGGAGGAAGAGAAACAACCAACAAGCTTTTTAAATGGCAATAAATGCTCGCCCCCACACACCACTGGTGGAAACCAATACAGGGTCTGAGGGGATGGCGGACTCAGGGTGCCTTCCACCCTGAATTTACCACTCCTACATCTCCAGTGAGCAGGAAGCAGAACATTGGCAGATGTTTGGAGGGATATAGCAGTGGTAAATTCAGGGTGGAAGGCACCCCGAGTCCACCATCCCCTCAGACCCTTTGCAACTGCCACCAATGCAACCCACATCAGGTGGCTGCATGAATGGCCCACCACTAGAAGCCAGAATCTCAGTGCAGGCAGTGGGAAGGAAGAATGAGACCGGAAAGGGCTTAAAACCATCCAGCATTCCCCAACGCTGGCTATCAGACTTGCCAGACTAGAGCAGAGGCTGGTGCTAGGTTGCCATGAGTGCTGGGTGGCAGAAGCAACGGTGAGGTGTCTCCTCCTCGCACTTCTGCAGCCCAGAATGGCTTCGATCGCAAGGGATAGGAGCAGTTTACAGCAGTAAATGCCTTACAAAACTTAGCACCCTGCCCCCTTTTAGGGATGCTACCGGGAAGGAGTGGAAGTGGGTGAGCAGATGGAGATGAGTGTTCCTCACCAATCTGATGCCTGAGTCTGTTGCAAGAGTGACAGCATGAGAGAGAGCTGAGTCTTTATAGACAGCAAGTGCGCAAATACAGGCATGCTCCGGTATCCGCTGGGCTTCCATTCCAGACCCCCCTGTAGGCACCTGAAACTGTGAATACTGGGGACACCTGTTTGAAGATAGGGGAACATTAGTGGTTTGGCTGTAACAAGGTAAAAAAAATGGTTTAATGTTCCCCTGACTTTTTAATAGGTGTCCCAGTATTCACAGTATCTCCGGATAACTGAAACTGTGGATACCAAACCAGTGCGAACTGGGGCACACCTGTATTGGTTTCCACCAGTGGTGTGTGGGGGCGAGCATTTATTGCCATTTAAAAAGCTTGTTGGTTGTTTCTCTTCCTCCATCTGATTGACGACTGGTTTGGCTGCTTCTCCTGTCTTGTGGTTTCTGCTTGTGTGTGACGATGGCTGCAGTTTTTCCTTTATATTAACCCAGTAAAGCATGTTACAAAAACTGGTTTGCAATTTGCAGTGAGTGGGGCTGCTTTAATTCCGCAGCTCTGCCAACAGAGGCAACCACTTCAGTTGGCCTCACACAAGGACCGGCCCGATCAGATGGTCCCGTTGCTTATTTCCCCACAGTCTTTCTCTCAATGTACCTTTCACCCACCTGGGCCCCAAAACCAGAAGTGAATCTGGCTGGGGGAAAGAAGCAGCTGGAGGGGAAGCGATATTGGAGGTAAAGGGCAGATATGGGGAAGATGCAGCATTCCCCACCCGTCTCCCCTTTTTGCACTAAGCATCAGGGCCCTCAGTTTTCTTCATAGCTGATTGGAACAAACCTGAGTCTGCCGCTGCTACATGTCGATTAAGGGCGCAGTCCTAACCTGGAGATGTTGTGCATTTTTCTGCTTCTGCTCTTTTCTGTCAATGCAGCCGTCAGCCTCCGAATCTGCTCTTTCAACGTTGGTTAGGATTGAACCCTAAAATTCGAACCCCCTGTACAAGCTCTGTGTGACTGAAAAGATGGTGCATGCAAGCAAGCAAGCAAGCAAGCAAACCTGATGAGAACATTCCTTTTCCTGCTTGGCATACAAGTAGAACTTATAGGAACATTTGTGGGGCACAAAGCCAAGATGGAGCTTGGCTCCACATACTGAAATGAAGAAGATGCACAGGAAACCTTTATAACGATATCATATTCACTAATCACCACAAAAAGAGCCTGGATGCAAAATTGAAGAAGAACTACTTGAGAAATTAACAAATTATACTTTCCCTTCATGCACACCTTTTCATGCCTACCACTAACCCAGAAGGAGCCTGGAGGTTGTATTCTCTCATGCTCCATAATGTAGGGGGATAGTGTTGTTTCTAATGCATAAAATCACACACACAAAAAAAATCACATATTTTTGGTGTGAAAATATCCGAATAAAAACACCTAGCACTGGATTAAGATATTTCAAGACACTGATGGCACAAGCCTATGCATATCTACTCAGAAGTAAGCCCCATTGTGTTCAGTGGAGCTTACTCCCAGGAAAGTGGGTATAGGATTGCTGCCTAAAAAAGATTACTTTTGCAGTTAGAAATAATACTGTGGCTCTATCTACTGACAGTATATCACTTACCTAATACACTTTTAAAGCATTTAAAATTAATTAAAACAATGAGAACATGCCCAAATGACACATGCACAAGCCACCACCGCCACAGAGCAAGTTGGAGCGGAAGTCTGCTCCAAGGTGCAGAAACTTTACAATCACAAAATTTTTCTGCCTTTACAATCACAAAATCTGCAAAAAATGACAATTTTCAAATACCTCTATCCATATGTGTCCTCTCATACCCCTTAACATGTGGATCCATATAGCATCAAAATCTGTTTGGCAACCCCTCTCTCTCTCTCTCTCTCTCTCTCTCTCTCTCTCTCTCTCTCTCTCGAACGTATTTGCAGGGCCATTACAGACATGCCACCCCCCCAATCCCAGCCCCCATGTTGCCCCAGAGAAGTTCCAAAAATGAGGCACACCCTATCCAACTTCCTTTTTAATCCAGCAAATTATTAAGCCAATCATAATTATAATTGCTTCTACTGGGAGCCCCAGCTGTGAATCAGGAGGAGGATCTCTGGACCTGTGATCCACCACAAACATTGCTGTTGCCACCCTACTCTTGCACTACACTTCCCAAGAAGCATCGCAAGACCATGTATGTGAAAAAATATTGGCTGTGTTCTTTTTTTAGCTTCTAGCACTAGAAGGTTTTTTTAAAGCTTCTAGCATGCTCGGGTCACATTCTTTCTCTAGATTCTAGCGTGAGCCCCACATTGGCAAGCTTGGAGCTAGAAAAGATGACTAACGCCATGTGACATCACTTCACCTGTTTTTCCACTGAAACAAATGCAGGACCCTGTGAACAATATGGCAGTCTCCATCGTGTTCCGACTTTATGGCAAAAACATGGTGAACTCCATACAATTGATTTCAACGAGGGGAAGTGGGGAGATGCCATTTTTTTGTTTTTAAATTAACCATGCTAAAAGCATGCTAGTAGCATCATCAATTCCGACAATTCTCCTAGCTGAATTAAAAGCACAACCATTATGAATCAATTTAGAAAAACACAAGAATAAAGGGAAGTAACTACTGATGACCTGGAAGATGGCTTGAGATGCCTCTGACTTGATATATTGCAAATAAACACATTTAGAGTGCCATCCTAACCTGGAATTAGGATGGCAAAGTTTGGCCGGCACAAGAGCCATTGTAAAGCGTGTTTGGCTCACTCTCAGAGTCAGGGAGGATGGCGCACATCTGTGTACTGATCTTTCTGGCTCTGAGAGTGGTCCACACAGATTTTACAGTCCCTTGTGCTGGCCAAACTATGCTGGCCTAACTGTGCCACCCTAACTCCAGGTTATTATTGCACCCTCAGGCTTGTGCAAATCAGACATGGGTCTCTCCCCAACCTGTAGAGTACACAAGAGTTTCAGAATTACTGAGTTGATGACATGTGCTTTATATAGACATTGATGTGTTTCTCCTTACAGTAAACATCCTGTAAAGGAGAAAGCTAGTGGAGGACAGGGAGGCCTCACGTGCTGTGGTCCATGGGGTCGCAAAGAGTCGGACATGACTTATATTAGCAACCAAACAACAACAACAACAACGAAGGAAGAAGCCCAAAGCCACAGGGGGATCTTGTAGGCAGAACAATGAAGTAGAAAGGGAATTTCCAAGGGCCACAGATGCTGGTTACCTAACCACCTGGCATTTATTCCAATCCTTTTCAGGACAGAGAAGAAGTCTAAGATTAGTGATAATAGAACACAGCAGACAAAGACCCAAAGTGTGCATCTCTAGTAACAGCCCAACAGCTCTGGATCTCCAAGAGAGAGAGAATTAAACACAGGCTATTCAGGGGAAAGTTGAAGGAAATTAACCAGACTTCCTTTTCTCCAGGTTCTCAGCTGATAGAGAAATAAGGAGGAGGCAATTTCTGGATCAAAACTTTATTCAAACAGCTGGTTGGATGCAGCATCTCTGATTAAGTCAGGGATGAAGGAAAGGGACGCACACCAAGCAAAGACCAACAAGGATATTTATAGTCCATGCAAAATACAAATCAGTTTATTAATATGCAAGAGAAATAAAGCTTTGGCTGACTTCCAAATATAGTAAACCTCATGTTTTACTCCAGTTAAAACACAGTACATCAGCAGCATGTCCTGTGAATAAACATACATATGCATTCAAAGAGACGAACAACGACTCCCATTATTTGAATCAACACCTAACATCTTTCTCCTTGCAACCTAACCTGTCTTGCTGCATTCCCTGGGGAAGGGAATTGTGTTTGAGTAAAACACTAACACATGCTTGCATCCTGTTTGTTAGAGCAGCCTCTTCTAAAAATGTGCAATAACTCTTTGGCAAGAGGTAGATTTTAAGGTGACCAACTTTTTTAAAATGAAAAGGAGGACACAAATACATTGAAGAAAAAAATATCGTAAATAAAAGAAACATTGTATTAATTGCAACAATAATACACTATAATATGATAAATGCATAATAAAAACATGTGTAACATTTTATATTGTAATTATGCTTACATGCCAACAGGGTTGTATAAACTTGTAAATAAAATTATACATATTTGGAAATTATTAGATAGATAATGAATTACCAAAACGTGAATTGTGCTTACCTGTGTATGATTGAATATTCACTGAAAGAAAGAAATAATTACCGTGAGTCTACTGCGTATGTGCCGTGTTTCGGTAAGAAGTAAACAAAGCCACTTGTGCGTGGCGCTCTCTCTCAAGGTCTCCTGTGCGGAGCGCATACATCTCATAATGGCGTCTCGCCGCACTGTACCGAGTGTAAACCACAGGCTCATATGTCCTCTAATCAGTTTCGGGCCCCTATGAGTCTGTGATTTTTTCAGCAGCGTGTGACCTTAAGCGCAACAAGGCTCACAACCACTGCTACTAGTCTGGGCCCAAAGTTAAGAATACTTCCTCGTAACCTTAAAATTCCCCAGGCTAAACAAGTCCCAACTACAGGTACTTTTCCAATGAGTAACTTAAAATTGGGTAAGCGTGCCACTTTAGCCACTGAATCTTATCTGGTTCCAAAGACAACCAAAGCTTCTAGTAAATTTAATTGTAATTTATTGATAAACAAGGGTTACACAACTAAGAAAGCATACTAGAACTAACAGAGATACCTTATAAAACAAAGAAAACTAGGCTCCTATCACTGACTAGGCCCTATACTAGTTGTTCACCTTGTTCCTCAGACAGCAATTCCAGTCTTCCAAAGGGAAGTCTGCAGGTTTGCAAGCTTTATCAGGTCTGATGATCTTCTTGGAGGATGATCTGGAGGAGTCTTGCAGTTTGGAAGGTCTTGATGGTGGTTGTGCGGCCACACCCCTCAGGCTCAATCAATTAGCCTATCAGGGTAAAGGGGCCATCCCCTGTTTTCAGCACTAGCTACATGTAACCTTTTTGAATAGCTTGCATTCCTGAAGCTATAACTTCATACCTTTTGCAAACAACCAATGAAATAAGCTCTCTCAATCCTGCTTGTCTTACAGTTCTTTCAAAATAAAGTCAAGCCAGGGCCTAGCTTTTTCTTGTTTGCTCTTTACACCGAGCCTTGACGAATCCTCATGTCAAATACAAATACGTCACATCACACGCAACGGATCGGCATCGATCGAATATGGAGATTTACAGATTAGTCTTCAAATATCAAAAAGGAGGACATGTAGGAGGACACTTTTCAAGGGAGGACAGAACTTACAAAAGGAGGATTGTCCTCCCTAAAGGAGGACGGTTGGTCACCTTATAGATTTAAAAGTTTAGCACTCTACTCAAACTAAAGGTTTAAATAGACACATTATATAATGCATAACATATCGATAAGTGAATAAGAGCGCAATCCTAACTTGGAGTTAGGCCAGCAAAGTTTGGCCAGCACAAGGGACACCATAAAGCATATTTGGACCACTCTCGGAGTCAGGGAGGATGGTGCATGTTTGTGTGCTGGCTTCTCTGACTCCAAGAGTGATCCAAACATATTCTATGATCTCCCTTGTGCCAACAACAAACCAGTAGCCAACATGATGACACTCAAGACTTCTGGTAGTTCTGATACATGGAAATGAGAGCTGACTCATACTAATACCTAATTGGTTCCCTGCTGTGTCATAACACCACCCAGGGCCGGCCTTAAACCAATGTGAGCGATGTCATGACATGGGCCCCGCGCAAAAAGCACTTGCCTGAGAGGCGTTGCCAAGCCCTTCCCTTCAAAGGCCTCTTAAAGAGACATCCAGAATAGCGGGAAGGTAAGATCAAGCCTGTGAAACAGCCAGGCACATCCACTCCCCCCCCCCTCGTCATTGACTTCCTCCCGGAAGAGACCTCTGTAATGCAGATTGGAAATCTTTCTCTAATTTGCAGCTAATTTGCAAAGGTGCATTTCAGGTTCCGTTCCTTTAAAGGTATTGCTTGCTTGCTTGCTTGCTCGCACTCTCACATTCATTCTGTAGGCTGGGCAGCCCTTTTCTCGGGGGTGGGGGGAGGGAATTGCTGTTGTTGATTTTCTGCTTAAAATCTGTGCAACCCGGATGGCTGTCCTTTTCTCTCCCATAAGCACAGGTCTAGTGATCCTTCTCTCCTTGTTCCCTCCCTCTGTTGCTGTTGTGTTTTTTATTTTAAGGGGGGGGTTGTTGCCTAAAAGTCTTTAGCCTCCCGCCTGCGTAAGTCAGAAGAAAGTGCTCTGGAAAGTTGTTTTTATCCTCCTCCCCCTTCTCCTCTTGCATAAGCAAGTGTAGGATCATAGCCCTGTACAGCTCTAGCAACTTCCCTCTGTGCTTGCTCCCTCCCGCTGTTGTGTTGTTTGTTTTTAGTGCGGTGTGTGTGTTGCCTGAAAGTCTTCAGCCGCCTGTCTGTTTTCTTGTTGGAAGTGTTTTTTTGCCTTCTTCCCCTGTGCCGAGGGGTGTGTGTTGGATCAAGTTGATTTGCTTTCCATCAAGTTTCTTCTGGTGACTCTTGAAGCAAGTCTGAGATCTCTCCCCATTTCTTGCCTGAGGCATATCTATCTATCTATCTATCTATCTATCTATCTATCTATCTATCTACCTACCTACCTACCTACCTACCTACCTACCTACCTTCCTTCCTTGGGCACCAGGTGTGCTGAAGAATTCCTCATGTGTGTGTTTTCTCAAGAGTTGACCTCACTCAAATGCAGGTAGGGCTTTTATGGTACTTAGGATTGCAGCCCACGTTGTTTTGATATTTACTCCAGTGCACGTCATGCTGAGTTGGTATTTGAGTGAAGGCATGGACCATGCAGTATATTGCTAACCAGTGTGTTGTAGGGGGTGTTCAAGTGTTTCGTATGAACCTGTCTTGTGGACTATATGAGCTTCAGAAGCTGCAAGTTTTGGGCGGGAACGCCACCCTTGCAGTGTAGCACAGTAACCAGCAAATAGTGAGGATTTTGGCCACAGTAAAAAAGGTGGCCAGTAGCAGTTCTTGGTGGGAAACATTTCTTGGTTGGAGTCCAACTGTTGGCAGTCTCTCAAATATGGCTCTGTACCCCATTGTGATTATTTTGGCTCTCCAGAAAACACTTGCATTGCTATGTTCAGTGGTCAGATGGAGGTATAACCAGATGCACATAATGCAGGACTTGGAAAGGGGATGGTCAGACCAGGATGTGATGGGATCCCATTAAGGGGGGAAGCTTGTGGACACCGTCCCTTTCCCAAACACATGTACAGGCCTGACTCCATTTTGGGTCTCATCTTGAGTGTTAAAGCTATTAAGAATTGGTGCCAGAGACATCTGTAAGTCTCCTTTCCCCTCAGGGTCTTGAAATGCAAATTTGGGTCTCTGACAAAAGGTGTATGCAAGGACAAATCCTGCCTGAAATGAAATCAAGTTCTTATCTGTCCAGGAGCTAGGCTCACCTGGACAATTCTTTTCAGACTCTGCTAAGAAGCCTCCCACCCTGAATCTGAAGCAACACACACCCTGCTACACCCCATTGTATCTGTATTCCTTGAAATTAAGTGTTTGCCCTTTTTGCATTTCTGTTCCTGTCTTCCAGTAGACTTCTTGTAACATGAAATTGTGCCTTGGGAGGAAGGATTGATATCAACAGATTTCATTGTTAAAAACATATAAAGTGCCATGCCAAATGTAAGATCTTTGCACAAGTCCGTACTTTGCTGCGGAGCGTATTGCTCTTGTGCCTCTTTAATATTAAAGATTTTTGAAACGTTTTCCATCAAATCCAGTGCTGGTCTCTGTCATCTTAGGTTTTTGATGTTGTTTTAGCCTTCTTTTAGCTAGAAATTTTCAATGAAGTTTTTCAAGTTGCACGCTGAGCGGGGACTCTCAGCCGGGGGACCTCTTGAGGTCATCCATAAGGACCCCGACAACAAGTGTGCCATCTGAATGTATGTGAGTGTAAACCATGCTGTGTTTATGAACATAATTATACAGTATTCATTCCAATCACTTACATGGAAGCTTACATGAAAACACACTGCTTCTTCCTGTGCAAATCTCTGCTCCACCCAATCCTTTTTCAAAACCAATTCCCCCTCTTCTGATTTTAATGTATTATTTTTGTGGTAACACTAGGCCAGCAAAGGCTAGGCTCGGGGTGGGTTTACTAATGTGCATTCTTGTTTCCAATTTTTCACCAAAAAAGCTAGGAAAGCTTTTTCTAAAGTAAATAGTAAGGCTGCCATCTTATGCACCTGTTCCAAGGAATAAGCCTTATTGCACACAATTTCTTTCACTTTTGCCAAAAACAACCATTTGGCAAAAAGGAAGTAATAGAAATGGTTGCAAGAACTTGATAACAGCAGCCTACGGTGGAAGTCACTAAGGCATGGACCACTGTGGCCAGATTTGATCAAGTACGATTGCAGTTGCCCAGTTGAAGCTGGGCAAACACACTCCTAGCCACTGCTGCCACCTGGTTCTCCAGAGAGCATCGAGAATCCAAGAGCACTGCCAAACTGTGCACCCATTCTTGCAGGGAGAGTGCCACCCCATTCAGAGGAGGAGTATTGTGCCTTTAGTTACACAAACTGGCAACTAGGAGTTCAAATTAGTAGTTGAATCCACCAGATGGCAGCCTTAGTACTTTTTCATTCTCCAATCTTGTGTTCCTTTTCAGCCTTTCCCACCGATGCAGTAACTGCCAGTACTTTCCTTGATAAAGAAATGTGGCAAGGCAGGGCACTTTTGGGGGGGAGGAGATGCAATGGAGAACAGGCCACCTATACCCTTAATCTTTGTGTAAAAGAGGGAATGATGGCGGTGCAGTTTAACATAGAAGGGTTTAAAAGGTTGCACCTGGCAAAATTCCTTCTTCTACAAAGGTATAAACACTTGAATCTCCATTTTATCTAGTCACCCTTCACTTAAGTCAGCTTCTCATGTGCGTGAAAAGTAGAAATGTTGCTTTTAATTACAGGATTGCAACATAACCAAAATGGTGTTGTGTGGTTTCCTTAAGAGGATTTTGTTATGAGCAAGTATCATTATCATATTTAATAGTAAGTGTTAGAAGAGTTGCTTTTAATTACAGGATTGCAAAATGGTGTTGCATGGTTTCCTTAAAAGAGGATTTTGTTATGAGCAAACATCATTATCATTATACATTTAATAGTAAATGTTTATTTTTATAAAAACACAAAACATTGCCTTTTTGGTGTGAACATACCTGAGCACAAAACACTGCATTTTGCTGTTGAAGATATTTTCCAAAAATTAAAATAGATCAGCGAGTTAGCGAGTTAAGCAGCAGGGCGAGGAAGCCAGGGCCCCAGACTCTGTCCTTTCTCTGAGAAGCAGGGCAGCTCCTTCCTAAACAAACATAGAGATGGAGGCAGACAGCCAGCAGGTGAGTGAGGGCTATCCAGTGTTTTGCAAAGAGTGCCACATGTATGACTGTATGCCTCTGGGGCGTAAGTCGTCCGTGTGTCCTCAGCGCAAGGAGCTCCAGGCACTCAGGGAACGCGTCTGCTCCCTAGAGGCCTTGGTTGCGGACCTGGAGAAGCAGAGGCAGGCAGCGAGAGTCCATGGTGAGACATCCGGGGACTTGCAGGCTTTGTCCCACCTGCAGACGGGCAGCTCCTCAGCTGCTGGGGAAAGGAGTCTCAGGACTGGAGGACGTCAGCCTGGAACAGAGGGAATCAATCCTCCAGCGGGGACCCCTTCTTCCAGGGACGAGCCCGCATCCAGTCACACTAAGTATGTTCCTCAGCAGGTGTGTGTGTGTTGTGGTCTCCTTGTAGTGGGTGATTCTGTAGTTAGGAATGTAGAGAGAGGGGTCTGTGATGGATGTGAGGACTGCATGGTGACTTGCCTGCCTGGTGTGGAGGTTGCGGACATCACGTCTCGTCTAGAGAGGCTGGTAAGGAGTGCTGGGGAGGAGGTAGCAGTCGTGGTGCATGTTGGCACCAACAACGTGGGGAAATGTAGCCAGGAGGTCCTGGAAGCCAAATTTAGGTTGCTAGGCCAGGACCCCCAAGGTAGCGTTCTCAGAAGTGATACCCATTCCACGTGCAGGGCCAGTTAGGCAGGCAGAGCTCAGAGGTCGCAATGCATGGATGAGACGGTGGTGTCAGGAGGAGGGGTTTAGATTCATTAGGCACTGGGGGACATTCTGGGACAAGCCAGGCCTGTACAAGAGGGACGGGCTTCACTTGAACCAGAATGGAACCAGGCTGCTGGCGCTTAACATTAAAAAGGTGGCAGAGCAGCTTTTAAACTGATCCCTGGGGGAAAGCTGACAGGAGCCGAGTGGTGTCCGGTTCAGAATTCCTCATCCCTACGGGAAGAGGAGGGTGGAGGAGTACCACAGAGTAATGTGGTATACCACAGAGGAATAGGAAATAGAATTTCAAACATGAGTGCAAGTGACAGTTTGTCCAGTAGAAAGGGAGGAGGGGAAAAGGGATAAAAAAAGAGTCCCTCCTTAGGGAACCCTGTATATAGGTGTTACTATGCAAATGCCCGAAGTCTCCGAGCAAAGATGGGGGAACTGGAATGTTTGGTGGCTAGGGAAAACATTGATATAGTAGGCATAATGGAAACCTGGTGGAATGCAGAGAACCAGGCAGAAGATTTAGCTGAGAGGGTTAATGCCTCCGTTTGCCCGAAGATAACAGCTGAAGATCCGAAGGTCATTTGCTCGAGACTACCGGAAGTCTCTGTGAGTGGTAGACCTTGCAAACTGTGGCTGATTAAAAGCTGAGTTCTAGCTGCCTCATGGGAGGAGGAGTGTGCTGGTCAGCTGCGTCTTTGGGGGAGCAGGGAAGCCTCTTATCAGCCAGCAGAAGTCAGATGGGTGGCTAAGAAAGAAGGCTAAATCCAGAAAGATGCATCTGTATGAGTGTTGTTCTTGAAAGACAGAACGTTTCTGTAAATTGTAAAAACCTTCGGGTTTGTGAATAAAAGTCTGCCTATGTAAACCACTTTGAGTTACAGTCATTAGAGAAATCTAGTGATCTTAAGAAAGGCGGTATTATTATTATTATTATTATTATTATTATTATTATTATTATTATTA
>JAJKFI010000004.1:27499541-27529953 GCA_029204185.1 Lerista edwardsae | reverse complement strand
TATTATTATTATTATTATTATTATTATTATTATTATTATTATTATTATCTCTATAGTAGTGACAGGGAAGGGCGTGTTGGCAGTGGGGTGGCCATCTATATCAAAGAAGGGATAGAATCCAGCAGAGTAGAAACTGAAGGTGGGCCAGACTCCACCATAGAGTCACTGTGGGTTAAGCTACCAGGCCATAAGAGCGAAGTAATAGTGGGGGTGTGCTATCGTCCTCTGGATCAAAAACTTGAAGGTGACCTTGAAATGAGGAAACAAATCAGGGCAGTGACCAAGAGAGGCAGGATTGTAATCATGGGGGACTTCAATTATCCTCATATCGACTGGGTCAACTGGTGCTCTGGTCAAGAAAGAGAGACCTGATTCCTTGACGTGCTGAATGACTGTGCCTTAGAGTCGCTAGTCATGGAGCCCACCAGAGGACAGGTGACTCTGGATTTAATATTGTGTGGTACTTGGGACATAGTTAGGGATGTAAGTGTTACTGAGCCATTGGGGAACAGTGACCATGCTGCGATTGGTTTTGCCATGCATGTCCAGGAAAGAGTGCAGAGCAAATCTGACACAAGAACCCTTGACTTTCGAAGGGCAGATTTCCCTCAGATGAGGAGGCCAGTTAGAAAGAAATTGAAAGGGAAGGTAAAAAGAGTCCAGTCTCTCCAGGCTGCGTGGAGGCTGTTTAAAATAACAGCAGTAGAGGCCCAGCGGAAGTGTATACCGCAAAGAAAGAAGGGCTCGTCAAGGTCCAGGAGGGTGCCTGCATGGCTGACAAAGTTAGAGAAGCTGTAAAGAGCAAGGAAGCTTCTTTCTGTAAATGGAAGTCTTGCTCCAGTGAGGAGAATAAAAAAGAACATAAACTCTGGCAAAAGACAAGTAAGAAGGTGATACGGGAGGCCAATAAAGAGTTTGAGGAACGAGTTTGTATTATTCCCAACATAAAGGGGAATAATAAAAGCTTCTTCAAATATGTTAGAAGCAGGAAACCTGCCAGAGAGGCGGTTGGCCCGCTGGATGGTGAGGGAGGGAAAAGGGGAGATTGCAGAGAAATTAAATGAATTCTTTGTATCCGTCTTCACAGCAGAAGAACTTGGGCAGATACCGCAGCCCGAACAGCCCTTCCTAACTAAGGAATTAAATCAGATAATGGTTAATAAAGAAAATGTTTTAGATCAAATTGATAAATTACATGTAAAAATTACATATTTATATGTAATATGTAATTAAATGTAATTTTAATACGTAATTAAACCAGGCCCAGATGGTATACACCCAAGAGTTACTGAGTATTTGTTTCCCATAAGACTGAAAATTCCAGAAGTTCATGAACACTTTCCCCTAAAATTCCTACTACTTTGAACCAATTCGTCCTTGTTCATTAAGATCAGGTCAAGGATGGCCCCTCCCCTTGTATTGTTCCTTCCTCTGCTTTCAGGAAGAGGACATTATCCTCTAGGCACAACAGGAATTTGTTGGACCTCCTATACTTGGCCAAGTTAGTCTCCCAACAGATATCTGGATAGTTACTCCCATTATAACTACCTCATGTTTTCTTGTAATGTCTGCAAGTCATTTTGGGAAAGCACCCTGAAACCGCACAGGTGACAGGAAGACAGCTCTATGTTTGTTATGTTTCAAAGCTTGTTGCGTTAGACACAAGCTCCTAAGACAGTGACAGCAAACCTATGACACACTTGTCAAAGGTGATATTCCACAACGTTTGGGGTGACACACGAGCGTTGCCCAACATTGACAAAAACTGAGTTAGTTTTACGCATTTTTCATTTTTGTAATTATTTGATGTTCCTTTATATAATACATAATACTACACATGATTGGACTGTATTTTTTGTTTAAATAAATACATATAAAGAATTGTTTCTCTTTTGTTTGGGAGGAGTTGTTGACACGCTAGCAGTCAAGTTAAGCATTTTCCAACATCTTGACATACCGAGCCCAGAAGGTTCACCATCACTCTCCTAAGCCCAAAGGCTGGCCCAAGACCTTCTGATGCCTGAGGCAGCATGCCATCCACTGGCCCCTTTTACCCAATGATGTGCAGAGCTCTCTCCCCCTACTCTTCAATATTCTAGCTCAGCATCCCTCTTTTCCTCTCTGTCCCCCTCTTCCTTTTCCAATCCAGTGGAGGCAAGTAGCCAAACAGAGATTCCCCCCCCGCATCAGCTGCTTGAAGGGACCACTTCAGTTGGCCTCATGGTTGGGCCGGCTAACCATGTTTTCCATGAGCTGTTGCAAGAAATTAAAGTTTGGTGCAGGGAATCCAGCAGCTCATCTGTGGCTATCCTGCTGTGGCTCATCTGTGGCTATTCAAATGGCCACGGTGCCAGAGGATTGGAGGATAGCCAATGTCACGCCAATCTTTAAAAAAGGGAGAAGGGGGGACCCTGGAAACTACAGGCCGGTCAGCCTAACGTCTGTTCCGGGTAAGATGGTGGAAAGCCTCATCAAAGATAAAATCCTAAAACACGTAGAGGAACAAGTACTGCTAAAGGAAAGTCAGCATGGCTTCTGTAAGGGTAAGTCTTGCCTCACAAACCTTTTGGAATTCTTTGAAAAGGTCAACAGGCACGTGGATGTGGGTGAACCTGTGGATATCATATACCTGGATTTTCAGAAGGCGTTTGACAGTCCCCCATCAAAGGCTGCTGAAGAAACTTCATAGTCAGGGAATAAGAGGGCAGGTCCTCTTATGGATCCAGAATTGGTTGAGGGCCAGGAAACAGAGAGTGGGGGTCAATGGGCAATTTGCACAATGGAGAGAGGTGAAAAGTGGAATGCCCCAGGGATCTGTCTTGGGGCCCGTGCTTTTCAATTTAATCATAAATGACCTGGAGACAGGGATAAGCAGCGAGGTGGCCAAGTTTGCAGATGACACTAAACTTTTCCGGGTGGTAAAAACCAGAAAGGATTGTGAAGAGCTCCAGAATGATCTCTCCAAGTTGGAGGAAAGGGCAGCCAAATGGCAGATGCGTTTCAACGTAGACAAATGTAAAGTGATGTACATTGGGGCAAAAAAACATAACTTCACCTTATAGGCTAATGGTTTCTGAGCTGTCTGTGACAGCTCAGGAGAGAGATCTTGGGGTGTTGGTGGACAATTCAATGAAGGTATCGACCCAGTGTGCAGCAGCAATTAAGAAGGCCAATTCTATGCTTGGGGTAATTAAAAAAGGGTTTGAGAATAAAACAGCCAATATTATCATGCCATTGTACAAATCGATGGTAAGGCCGCACCTGGAATATTGTGTCCAGTTCTGGTCGCCGCATCTCAAAAAGGACATAGTGGAGCTGGGAAAGGTGCAGAAGAGAGCGACAAAAATGATTACGGGGCTGGGGCACCTCCTTCATGAAGAAAGACTGCAGTGTTTGGGGCTCTTCAGCCTAGAAAAAAGGCGCCTGAGGGGGGACATGATTGAGACATACAAAATTATGCATGGAAGGGATAGAGTCGATAAAGGATGTTCTTTTCCCTCTCTCAAAACACCAGAACCAGGGGGCATCCGCTAAAACTGAGGGTTGGGAGAGTTAAAACAGATAAAAGGAAGTACTTTTTTACCCAGCGGGTAGTTAATCTGTGGAACTCTTTGCCACAGGAGGTGGTGATGGCATCTGGTCTTGATGCCTTTAAGAGGGGATTGGACAGATTCCTGGAAGAAAAGTCCATTGTGGGCTATAGGCAATGATGGGTTGTAACCTCCTTACATTAGTAGTAGGCTACTTCAGAGTACTGGGTGCAAGGGAGTGGCAACAGGATGCAAGCGTCTTGTTGTCTCATGCCTCCCTGGGGCACCTGGTGGGCCGCTGTGAGATACAGGAAGTTGGACTAGATGGGCCTTTGGCCTGATCCAGCAGGGCTCTTCTTATGTTCTTATGCCACTAAGTACAGCAATGCACTTGACTTTCATCACTTTGCTCTTTCAGCTGTTTTGAATTATAACCACATTTCACATTGTGTCCATGTGCTGTCCTCTTTCATTCTGTTTTACCCAACCTTCCACGAAGTTTGTGATGTTCTCATGTTTATTTTTATGTTATTCTCTGTGTTTATATTTTGTACACATTTTGCATGTGTTATATAGGGGCAGTCCAATCCTGAGCTGCTTGGCTCCTGCCTGGCTCCTGAGCAGCAGTACCAAACTACTTTTGCATTCGCCAGAGTCTCCCTTCCCCTAAGGAAAACCCTGGCCTGCGCAGTGGGGGCAACTCAAGTCTCCGCTGGCTATTGTGCTGGCACAGACTTCAGAACCCTCATGGTATGGGTGTTAGGCATCTAAGCTGGCTTCCCTGTTCTTTGTCATCAGCGTCAGAGACTCAAAACTTGAGGCCAGCAGTTGGCCTTGTCCAGTTTCGGCTCTCCCCTCTTCTCCTTGCTCCGTAAGTCAATTCCCATCATGGCAGATAATTCCTGCTTGGTGGTAGTGGAAATCAAAGGCTAGTTTCTCACCCTCTTTTCTGATTTTCGATTGCACCTTAAAAACGAGGAAGGGGAGAAACAGCTTTTGCTCTCCTTTATCACATCTCTCATCTTTTCAACCCTTTTTTCTCATTGTGGCTCTCGGATTAGTGACAGCGGCGCTCTCTCGCCCCCCTCTTTTGACGCAAAAGCCGGACTGCCGATGAAGCTCAGTACAAAGGCGTATTGGGCCTGCTCTGCCGGCAGAGGCGGAAAAACGGTTTTTCTTTTAGCCCATCCTCTTCTATCGGGGGTTAAAAATTGCTTATGAACGTTGCCTTTAAGGCTCAAGATTGGGAGGGAGCGAGCTGAAAGCGAAGCAGGTGGCGGTGCGGCTGTTCGCCGGGCTGCAGCCCTGGGCAACCGGAGCAGCAGAAGAGGTAGCGGGGGCTGGCGGTCGCGATGCAAGGTCGGCCGGGGAGGGGGTCCCCAATGGTCGAGGTTGAGTCGGGGGAGGTGGCAGTGATGACTGCAGCAGTTGCAATGGGGGGAAGGAACGCGCTGGATGGATGGCCGAGCGAGCGGGCGGGCGGACGAGGCACTGCGTCGGCGCCGCGATGTTCCTGCACGGCCCAGGGACAAGTGGCGCATTGGGGTGTGCGCGCGAGGGGCCTGGAGGGAAAGGAAAGGGTTAAAACGAACCCCGCCATGCCGGGGCGGGGGCGGGAAGACCTTGCAGCGAGGTCGGCTACCCCGGGCAGCCGAAAGGGGGCAGCGCTTGCTCGAGCACCGCTCTTCTGGCTGCAGCGGGGATGGCGGCTGGTGTGGTCGCTCTCAGGGACCTCTGGGCCAGCGCGCCTTTCTCCGGCTTGGCCGCGGCGGTGGCGTCCCTCCGGGTCCTGGCTGCAGTGGAGGACGGCTGCGTTTCGGGGCTGCGCGCCAGCCAGTTGCCTGAGGGTGGTCAGGGCAGCGTTTGCAGTGTCAGGACGGTGGAAGTGTGGGCGACATGGCAAAAGGCTTCTTGGCGCGGGGGTGTGCGCGCGGGCCCCGGAAAGATGCCACGCAGCGATCGCGGACGCTCGAGTATGCAGGCGTGGTGGCCGCCTGCAACCCGACGCGTGCTTTCCGTGGTGGTCCTGTGAAACCAGCATCCCTAGTAATCAGTGCTGGCCTTCAGCGCTCTCTCGGCTGTCCTGGTCATGTCATTGCCGGAAGCAGAAACTCTCCCTCCGTTGTGTGGCTTGGGGGGGGGGGAAGGTGACATCTCGGATCTGATTTAACGTCTGAAGGACAGAACCGGGCGGTGGTGATACTTACCTATTCCGGGTTAAGGCAAGATTAGTGTGGGTGAACTCACCAATGACTCTGGGGAATATTTTCACTCATGATGCTAAAAACCCGGCTCCAGTACCCCCCCTCCCCAAAACCGTATTGGCTAGGGTCAACTGTATTGACCCTAACCGAACCTTTGATTCGAACCAGACAACTCTCCTGCTTCTTATTCCTCATTAACATTCCTATGGCACACTTCAAAGCATTCTCCATGGCCTGGTGGGTGAAAACATTCTTCATTCTTGTACCTTGTGGGTAACCCACACAGTTCTAGATATACCATCTTGTTTGTGTTTCTGTGTTCCCTGGACTTCCCATTCCTGGTATTGAAAATGAATGAAGCAAGTTCTGAGCTTGGCTTGCACAGCATATGATTTTGCAGTATGAAGAGCCTCCAGATTGCTTTCAGAGCAGACCCTGGTGAGTATGCATATATTTTCTATCGTCCACCCCTCCCCCACACAAAGTACATTTGGTATCCACAGTGTCATTTATCCATGGATACTGGGATGCCTATTAAAAGCAAATCTCTTTTTTTACCTTGTTGCAGCAAAACCACTGATGTTCCCCTATCTTTAAAAAGGTGTCCCCAGTATCTATGGTTTCAGGTGTGCTTGTGTGCACGCCCACGGAATGGAACACAAGCAGATACTGGGATGTGTCTATATTGGCGTGTCACCCTGCACCTCTTTGAAAGAAGAGCCAAGTCTTAGGGCAGAATCCTAACCAACTTTCCAGCACTGACATAGCTGTGCCAATGGGGCCTGTTCTGCATTCTGCTGTGGAGTAGTAGTCACTGAGGCCTCCTCAAGGTAAGGGAATGCTTGTTCCCTTACCTTGGAGCTGCGTTGCCCTTACCCTGGTGCTGGAAAGTTGGTTAGGATTGCACCCTTGATTGTTTGACTTGTACCTTTAGTTAAACATAGAGCTGCTTTATGCCTCCACATCGGCATTTTTCACTGTAAATGTGTAATGGGTGAGCACCAGGTATCTCTCCCTAAACATATGGTGGGTATGTACTGGAAATACAAAATAAACAAGATTTTCTGCCATGTGACCCTGTTTTTCATGCTTTATTGTGGGGGCACCATTCTAACTTGGCACTTGCAGTGTTAGGGAGAGCTAGCTGATTACGTGTAGGTGGCACACACAGTGCCTACTGTTGAGAGGAACAAGGCAAGTGTCTCCTAAGATTACTCCTTTGTGGAAAGAACAAAAGTTGTTTGCCTTTCAGGTACATAGCTGTTGTTTTGTTGGCCACAATTGGAAGCATGCATCCTTGGAAATAAGTGGGACCTGCTTTTGAGTTGGCTTGATTGGATTAGACTGTAAGACTGATTTAATTTGGGTGTATTCAGAAAAAAAAATGAAATCTAGACCTGGTGTTGGAGAAGACAAAAGTCTTTTTAAGCTTGCTGTTTGTAGTGCAGGGGACTGGACAATCTGTTCATCACCCTCACTAACCCACATACTATGTAGTCTGCCATCAAAAGATCTGATATTTTGCAGATCAAAGCGCAGAGAGTTTTTCTGACAGGTGCCTGTCCAGGTGACTCTGCTTGGAAACCTCCAATGAGGTAGAGACCACAAATACATGAGACAGAGTATTGCAGGGAAGGGCCGCCCTTGCAGCTAGAGTAGTGGTTCCCAAACTGTGGGTAAGGACCCGCCAGTCAGTCACGAGCCAATTTCAGGTGGGTTGCGAAGCACCTAGAGCAGCCATATTGAAAATATCATGCTGGAAAGGGGGAGGGCTGTGTGGTACTTTTGCTTGTGTCAAGATTGTAAATAGTTTTTTTGTTTTTCTGATTCACTTTGCTATTGGAAAATGGCTAAGTAAAAAACCCAGCATTATCCGGAAAGCAGCAGGCTCTGGTGTCACAACAAAGGCACTTCTGGCCATGACATCACTTCTGGTGCGTCCTAGACAGATGGTCATTCTAAAAAGTGGGTCCCGGCCCTAAAACATTTGAGAACCTCTGAGTTAGTCTTCCTTATGCCTACTTACATCTAGACTGACTCCAGATGACTCCATGTATTAAAACTGAATGCTGGGAGGAATTTCCTAGAATCGCTACCCAATTAAAAATGGTTGAAACTGTATTCCTCAGCCCAGATATGATCCACTTCTGCATATGAAGCTGGTATTGATGCTCTTATTGAGTGGTAACATAAATGAGGCCTTTGCCTTAAAAATGCTGACCCAGCATCCTAACAGGCTCACCATTTAAATTGAAGCACTTTTTCACCATTTACGTTTTCTCTTCTCCCCCCCCCCACCCGGAGATGTGACTTAACAATCCTGAAGGGGAGGAAGATCTTGCTGCTTGATAATTTTAGACTTAAATGAAGGACACTGCTGGAGAGGAGGAGGAGGAGGAAGACGATGACGACGACTAGGGGGAAATTTCTGATGCAGCCAAGAAAGCGGATATGTCAGAGAGGATTTGTTATATGCTGCTTGCTATGCTATGTTGGGAGCATTGTGTGTAGCTTCATTTTACCCCCAAAATGAGACATTAATCAGATGGGTGACAAGTAAAGAAACAGGTATTTAAATTATGAAGACATTAAAAAAAAACCTGATACTGTCTTCTCTTGCAATTGTACTTTCCAAAAACAAACAAAATGCTGCATCTGGTGTGCAGTACTCACTTAGAAAATAATTGATCTAGTTTGCATCTTTATTCCCTAATATTACAAGCCCACTGAAAACAGTACGATTCATTGTGGGTAAAACTGGGTTGTTAGGCTGCTTACCTGTGTGTGTTTACTTGGGAGTAAGTCCTGTTGGTGAGTTACTTCTGAATCTACAAATGATAAGTCCAGAAACTATGATCCTATGATCCTGGAACTATGAACTATGAATCTACAAATGATAAGTCCTGGAACTATGATCCTAAGTACACTTACCAGGAAATAATTTCTGCCCAGATCAACTGGATTTATGTTTGGATAAATGTGTAGGCCAAAGCGCAGTGATTGAGAACATGCAGAAGATTTTGGCTCACTCTTGGATGTTCTGTAGTTCAGTGGTTCTCAAACCTTTTGTACCAAGACATTTTGTACCAGGCTACATCGGTGCTGGAAAATTGGATAGGATATGGCTCAAGTAAGCAAGCAGAAGTACATGTAAGCACAGAAATGCTATGTGAGGCAGCAAAAACCTGCTGCTGTTCTACAAAATTCTATTCCAAGTTTTTGTAGCTGGAAACAAAGTCGAGGACCCTGCTTCCATCCTTACCTTTATATGGATATGGGTTGGAGATGACACGCAAGCTGTATTTAGTGATTGTCATGCATAACACATTCTCTTTTAAATGATAAACATTTTAACACCACGAATCAACCTCTTCCAAAGCATTTTTTTTACATTTTTATACTGTCCAATCATGTACATTCTTAACAAAAGTAAATCCAGCAAACTAACTTCTCGGTTGCTACCCCAGCACCAGAATTTCTGACCACCTCACTTTTGCTTTTATTCTAACAATTCACTTTAAATGAAGCTGGCTTGTTTCAAAGCTCAGTTTTCTCCATGTGTTGAGTCATAAATGTCAGACTTCCTTGCTTTTGTTTCCTCACTTCTGTGCCCTTATAATGATATCCACACTTCCCTGCTTCTTCACCCCCTCTCCGTCTTCCTTCAACCTTCTTTTTTTTTTATTTGCATGTCAAGTATTTCATATACATATATTTTCCCCTTTACACATATTTACCTATTTACACATATTTACCTATTTCCTTCAACCTTCTTGCCTTCCAATTCTCACTAGAAATTTGTGCTGTTCTGTCTAAACCAGACAAACGCGGATGGACAAACCCGGTAATCGGTGTTCAATTCTATGACTGGGGTCCTGAGCTTGAGCTCCAGCCTGTAAAGAAAGATGTTTGAGGCTGCCCGATCCTTACCTTCCCGATCTCAATTATCAGATCATTATCTGCTGTCAGCTGATGGGGCTGCAAAGTTGTAAAGTCTGTTCTTATCAGTGCTTATCTCTTTCTGCTGTTTTTCAAGACTGGAGAGAAGCCAGGCAATGGGTGCAGACTGCTGATAGAAATGATGCTTGGTAGCCAGATGTGAATGCAGGTCACCAATAGAAGTGATGCTGGGAGCTGGTTCATATGGGAAAAGGCAATTCCTCTGGTACCCCCAATCGTAAAAGTCTTTTAAGGTCAAAATCAGCACCTTGAGTTATGTCTGGAAATGGACCAATGGCTGGTGTAGCTGCAAGAGCCTGGTACTACAACAGGTTGTTATATTGCAACGTGATATGATCAAGGCAAAGGTTAGAGAGGGATTGCTGGACTCATAAAAGTGTTAAAGGTTTGAAAGCTGCCACATATGAAAAAGTGATCCTGGTGAAACTGAAGGTGTGTCATTTGAAGGAAGGCAAGAGTGTTTGTAAGAAGTTAAGCTCTGGCTCAGTCTTTTCAGTTTGTTTTATGTAGGCTTTGAATTTGCTTCACAAATGAGATTTGGCAAATACTGTACATTTGCCTAAAGGTATGCTTAACTGAGGTTAAACGTATAAGGAGTGGGCATTTGTAAGGGCAAACCTGTGGGTTGGGAAAATATAGTCTCTTTTCTGCTCTAGCCAATTTTCAACTGCAAGTGCTGACCAAAGCCTTGTTTAATGTCACTTGGAGGGCATAACCTCTGCTAACTGGGCAAGAGGCACTTTTTCTAGTGGTGTTCCTCTTATATTTAGTAGGGGAAGAGTAATTGTCCCTCTTCACCCCTGCACAGTGTCTTTTCTAGTGGCTGTTGGTGGTGGTCTGCATTTTTATAGATTGTGAGCCCTTTTGGGACAGGGAGCCATTTAACTTGAGTATTATTATTTGCCTGTAAACTGCCTTGTGAACTTTGTGTTGAAAAGCAGCATATAAATACTGTTGGTTGATTGAACGATTTGCAATGGGTGGTTAATGGGAGAAGGTCCAGGAGTGCTGTTTGTAGTTCTAAACAATATCTGTGTCTAGAGCAGTGGTTCCCAAACATTCTAGCAACGGGCCCTTATTTTTAAAAATGACACTCTTATGAGTGTCCTAGCATTATGAGACTTAGGGTGCAATCCTAAACTGAGTTAGGCTGGCATAAGTTAAGCCAGCAAAGTTTGGCCAGCACAAGGGTCACTGTAAAGTATGTTTGGACCACTCTCTGAGTCAGAGAGGCCAGCACACAGATGTGAGCCATCCTCTCTGACTCCGAATGTAGTCCAAACACGCTTTTTGGAAGCCTTTGTGCTGGCCAAACTTTGCTGGCTTAGTTTATGCCGGCCTAACTCCAGTTTAGGATTGCGCTCTTAAAATATAAAAGTTTCACTATACAGCTTCTCAAGTTTTTGTTTTAACCCTGTTTATTATGGTGGGGAGATTGCTTTCTGGAATGTTTATTGAGTTTCACATTCATCTGATTGGGACGCTTCTGGTGGCCTTGCGTTCCTCTTTGCCTGGCTTTCAAAAGGAGTCCAGGCATGCTTGCCTACTCATGAGTAAAAGCTTATATGCTGCTCCATTTCTGTCCTCTTCCAGAGGACTCAATACATTTTCCCTGTTGGCTTGGTGAGTAGGGAACTTCCTTCTTGAGTGTTTTTGAGCCCTACGTTCATCAGATTGGAGCTATTCTGGTGGTGATGGATTCCTTTCGTCCTGCATTCAAAACAGACTGAAGCACCTTGAGTTGTGTAAGTGTGCATGTGCAGCCATGGATGTAGACTCAAATCCTGTGACTTGCTCTCAAGTCAGACTGGAGTCCCCTCAATCAGACTCTGACTCCACTTGGTACCTTGAGGAAGTAATTCGTGACTCAACTAGTTTGGGGAAAAATGAGGTTTATGAAAAGCCTGCCAGTGTAAACTATCTTGTATGAGAAAGGTGGAGTAAAAACATATTAAATAAATAAACCCGGAACTAGAAGCAATTTTTTTGGTCTGAGTCCCTATATGTATGTGTTCTTGTTTATTTTATTTTTTTGCGCTTTTGCATCGCACTGTAAGACCTCCTGGTGATTCGGAAGCAGGCAACTGCATCTTGAGACTTTACTTGGTATTAGGGACTTGAAACTGAACTGCTCGCAGTGATGTATGTATTTTCCTAGTCGACTATCAGCTTGTTGGTTTCAGTTTCACAACCCAGCAACAGTCAGGTTGTGACCCACTGGTAGGGAAACACTGCACTACAATACACACTTTTGACTTTTTTGTTATTTCAGTGATTACATTTAGCCCTTATTTGACTCTTGCAGGTGAGGCATTGCTGTGAAGAAGGCAAGATGGACCTTGATGTGCTAAACATGTTTGTAATTGCGGGGGGCACCCTCGCCATCCCCATTCTGGCATTTGTAGCATCCTTCCTCCTGTGGCCTTCAGCGCTAATCAGAATATATTACTGGTAAGCTTACATCCATGTTAAGGCTGGCCCGTTCTGTGTCGTCATGGGGGCTTAGTTACATTTTTCCATCACCAACATCACCAACCATTTTTACTCATTTCAAAGGGGACCTTGGTCTTGTTCCTGCTTTTCTGGAGTCTCTCCTCTCCCTATTGCAGCTTTAAAGTCAGGGACTGCTTTGGAGTGCTGTCCAATGTAGCGTGCCTAGTTTATGGATAAAGAGGTAAATTTGGGAAATTCATTTTGTCCATTTAGACAAACCTAAGTGTCCATTTAGACTATGTGGGAACACTTTGAGGGTGATCGGGAGTCAAGTGGATGCTGAAATTCCCTCCCCCATCCATACAGACCACATCTTCTTTCTTAAGCCTGATTTTTATATATTTACCTAAAGCAGCTCCTATGGCATTCGTTTGCCACATATACTGTGTAAAGTGCAGTGCATGAATTAATATGCCCACACAGTTGCAATCTGCACCCCCAGGCAGAAAGTTCACATAAATTACCTGTGCATATGTGCAGGTTGGCAGGAGCAGACAAGCTTCTACCTTGCCTTGCAGTCAATTTAGAGGAGCTACTTTTAGTGAGTGTATAAACCATACTGCAGTTAAGTGCTGTGTGTATATGTAATGTGTAATAAATTAAAATCTTCAACTGTTCAGTGACTCTCCCCTGCAAAATGGTTATTACTTGGAATGGTCTGTTTAATGTAGTGTTGCTAGGAGAATTCTCCCTTCTTTTTTCTCCAAGGCTTGTCTTTGTTGTCGGTTGCTAGGCATTATTGTATTTTCCTGATTGCCTGCCTAGGAAGATTCTATGTCCCCACCCCCTGACCGCACCTTCCAGTGGACATGTGTATTTCTGTCTGAGGACAAATTGCTTTCCTGCCAGCTTCTCATCAGCCAGAAAAAGACTACTCTGAACCTCTCACCTTGATAGTTTCCGCAGTAGGCTTGGAATGTGGATCTCTCATAGTTTTAGCGGGAGCAGAACTGCAAAAGAGAATTTGTGCAGGAAAGGAAAACAGGCAGGAGAGTGAGGCTTAATGGATCTGCTACAAGCAGGGAATGGCCACCTTGCAGGAAGATGTGGCACAAAGTGTGGCAATGTTCTCCCTTTCCAAACTGCTTTTATGATAATGGGAGCATTCCCTGTGCGGCGATGTGCGATGCATTGAGAGAGTTGTACTGACTTGTGCAAAGAGCCCCAGGCGATGGGTCCTTCCATAAAGAGTGTCCCTGGAGCTGAGTTCAGTGCTGCTCTTGCTGCTGTTACCTTGGCAGTAACTCTGTCAGCCTTGCTTTAGTATGGGTGAGCAGCTCTGAATTAGCCTTGGATTGTCGTATCCTCCCACCAAGCACTCCTGGATGTTTTAAAATAGCTGCAGCTCTCTGAAGTTGTGACCTTTGTCACCATGAACACAGTCATATTAAATCAGTACAGTGTCCCCTGTTAGTAATGGACAAGAAATGTTTTCTGATGTTTTGGATGAGAACATAAGAAGAGCCTCACTGGATCAGGCCAAAGGCCCACCTAGTCCAGCTTCCTATTGAATGATTAATGGAAACTGTATAGTAAATTTTCATGGTTGTGTACAATTCGGGTGTTGGTGGATTACATGTAATGGCCAGGCGTTTACACCCTCTGATTATATGCCTGCTTGATTCCTGTAAAGTTTCTCCAAAAGGAAGGTGATTGAGACTTGTAACACTGCATAATTAGAGAGAGTTGGTAGAGAGATCTTCCCTCTGTTGCAAAACTAGTACTAGGAGGTGTGGACTGATGGTTGAGCTGCTGGTACTGCCTGAAGCTAAGCAGGAGAATCTGTGGTCTGTTTTTTGGATGGGAGACAGAATGCCAGGCTGTGACAAGCTGCAGTACCTGTTGTGGCAGAACGGAGTAACTATGGAGCTGATTAGCCAGTGCGGGAATGTTGTGAGAAAGCCAGCCGGCAAAAGAATGGACCCCAACCTTGAGGACCTGTCCAGGTTGGACTTAGGATCACCTGCTGAAGCTCGATGTCACACGGCCAGAGGAGAGAACCACACTGTGAAGGTTATATCTGGGACTGAAGATTTGATGAATTGCAGAATACCGTATATTTGTAAAAACCCCATTGAAAAATGGTGGTTTAGACTAGCCTGCCCATGTAAGCCGCCTTGGGCATTTGCTTCGGCATGGGAAAGGCGGGGATATAAATTCTTCAAAATAAATAAAAACTAAAAACTGGGAGATCTTATCCTGACTAGAGGAAATGTTTCTTCACACTGCACCTAATTGGTATGTGGAGTTCATTGCCGCAAGGTGTGCTGATGGCCACTAGCTTGGAAAGGCTTTAAAAAGGAACTGGGCAAATTCATGAAGGACAGATGTATTGATGGCCATGAGTCAAGGTAGCCATATGCCACTTCCAGGTTCAAGAGCAGCATGCCTCTGAATGCCAGTCAAAGTGAAGCAATGGTGGGAGTGAAGTATGTCTTTCTCCTGCTTGTGGGCTTCCCCCATGTATCTAGTGGAGCAGTGTGGGGAAATAATGCTACACTATACAAGCCTTTGGCCTGATCAAAAGAGCTTTTCTTTTATTATGGATCAGTCAATATTTCTCCAAATTATAGCAAAGTTTAGAATTACCCCATTTAATTAATATTTGCAGGATTCCCGATATCAAAATTTCTATTGTGTGCAGTTTAAAAGTGACCAATAGAGTCCTTTCACCTTAATTCTTTTATATATAACCATCAGGCTAGAACTCCATATCCCAGCATGAGGATGATAGGAATTAACAGTGCTTCTCTCCTGGCCCCTTTCCCCATTTTGTAATTGCATGGGCTGTACTGTGCAAGAGAGTTAGGCAGCTGGGTGGGCTGTGCCAGCTTCCTGTCCTCCTCCCACAGGGACAGATTCACCTCCAGGAGGTTCCGGAAGGTATCAGGGGAAGTGCACACAGGAGATGCATGAACTTGTTGCCAGAATTATTAAATAGTAGTGGAGATGAAAAAGGGAGGAACTTCTGAGTTCCCCTGCCAAGTTACTTCACATCTCACTAGTTGTCTAAGCCCCGATCCTAACTAGCTTTTGCGGTGATGTAAAGGCATGTACAACAGTGTACAGTCTTTTACGACGTCGCAAAGAGCACAGTGCTGGGTGCCGTTTTGGGGGTTCTGGTACACATGGCACGCTGCCGTAGAGGGCAACCTGTTTGAGGCAGGTAAACTGTTGCATGGGATAGCAGGTAGGAGCAGGGGAGTTTCTTGGTGGGGTGGGTGGAAGGCAGAATGGGGGAGGGAGGGGATGCTTTTAGTGGCAGTAATGTCTGCTGGATCCTAACTCGGTTCCTTCTCCCTCACTCTCCTTGGGCCAGCACCAGCAGATTCAAGGAGACCCATTTGGGCAGTGGGAGCAAATGTTCCATTTCCTTGAGAAGACCTCTGCAACTGCTGCCCCACAGGATGCCAGGCTGGTTTAGTTAGACTTGGGCTGTGAGTCCCGCTAGTTGGATGGAGGCTGTTCACACAGGAGTGGTCCAGGGGATGAGTTTGGGAATGGCTAAGGGCACAATCCTAACCTGGAGTTAGGCCGGCACAGTTAGGCCAGCAAAGTTTGGCTGGCACAAGGGCCACCATAAAGCACATTTGGACCACTCTCGGAGTCAGGGAGGATGGTGCATGTCTGTGTGCTGGCCTCTCTGACTCCAAGAGTGGTCCAAACATGCTTTACAGTGGTCCTTGTCCCAGCCAAACTTTGCTGGCCTAACTCCAGGTCAGGATTGTGCTCTGCCGAGACAAGTGTATTGGCAGACGTGTAATTTCTATGTGGCTTAATGAGTTTGGAAGTGCCACTGGGGATGCTTCACGGCTCAACCCAGGTTTGGAAATGACTTGGGTGCAGGGCTTGCAGCCTCCTCTGGGCCCTTCTTGCCTGTCTCTGACCTTTTCCTCCCTCCAGTGTCACCTTTGCTCCTCATCCTCTGTTTCCTTTTGTGGCTTTTCCACTTTCTCTCTCTCTCTCCTGTAGCCTCTTCCTTTCCCCCCCTCCCTGTTCCACCTCTCTCCCCCATCGGTTCTAAAACTTAAGGGCTGCCTCTGCCACACCTCAGCTTATGGCCATCAGCTGACGTCTCTCCAGCTGGAAATGGATGCCAGCCAATGACGTCTGATTGGCAGCGTCTCCTGGTTGGCGTGGCAGGGTTCCACAGAGCACCAGCTGTCATTGTGTGTCTGATAAAATGGGGGCAGAAATAGAATATGGAAGGAATAGGCAATGGGGGTATTTTATCCACAACAGAGCAGAGACAGGATTGTGTTGCCTTGCTCTTATGCTATAATTGCTGGGCTGCGATTCTTCTCCTTCATCGTATTTTTCTTGTTGCCAGGTATTGGCGTCGAGCCTTGGGTATGCAAGTTAGATATGCGAACTATGACGACTACCAGTTTTGTTATTCCTTTCGAGGGAGGCTGGGCCACAGACCCTCTATCCTCATGTTGCATGGATTTTCAGCGCACAAAGATATGTGGCTCTCTGTAGTTAAGGTACACTTTCATTTCTCTGGTACTAAAAGAATTCCACTTTGGAGGAATAATTCTTTGTTCTAATAGCAAGTTGTGACTGAGAGCTTAGTCATACATTACCTTTACAGGCCTTCTCCCCACCCCCTGTATCTGTGGGTCCCGTATCATTGTTTCACTTACAGTCAATCCTCATTATCTGCTAAGGTTAGGTTCCTGAAAATCCTTGTGGTTAGCAAATTAGCAGATAACGAATTGCTGATCCTATGATCAATGGGGTTAGGTGCAAGGGGTATCTTACCTGCCCTCAGAAGAATCTGGCAGAGACCCTCAGAAAACCAGCAGAGTGCAGCAGGAAGTGCCAGAATTTCTCTGAATGCAGCCGAGTCCTTCCAGAGGCTGCAGGGATCTTCAGAATGGCACCTGCAACCAGCATGGACCCCTGAAACATGGCCAATGGATGCTTCTGTTGGTCATTTTAAAAGGGATCAGTGCTGGTCTCAGGTGCCATTCGGAAGGTCTCTGCATAGTGGACAGAGGTGCAGATAACAAGGGAAGCAGCAATTCTGCCCCTCGCAGATAAGTGAGGTTGCATACAAAAAGGATTGACTGTATATGCAACTCTCCATTTGCAGCAATGGCAGATGCCGGAACTTGCTTACATTACCTTTTCACCTTGATCAGGTCTCTCCTCCAGCCTAACCACTCGGTGCTTTCCTTTCTTCAGTTCCTCCCGAAGAACCTACACTTGATCTGTGTTGACATGCCTGGTCATGAAGGTACCACTCGGTCATCCCTAGATGACTACTCAATCTATGGGCAAGTGAAAAGAATACACCAGGTAAAAACTCCAGAAATGGTTCCCCAAACTGTTTGTCTGTTCTCCTTTCTTTAGCACATGGGCTAATTTTAGACTGCTTGCACTGCAGTGGCTAGAAATTTGGTGGAGAAAGGTCTCCCCCCCCCCTTTCAATAAGACTAGATTGTGCTTCCTTACAGGATGGAAGATGTATTATGGCTAGAGGTGGGAGAAAACAGTTCTATTATTTCATAGATTTGGTGTTTTCCAAAAGGTAGAGGTACAGAAAGTGGTGTTTTGTTATGATGGCAGAGAGTGACTTCTCTCCCCTTGGGTAGTTGCCACTGCCCTCCATGCTTAATACATTTTTTTAAAAGGGAGCTCCTGGGACAATCCCTCTCAAAAGAAAACCAACCAAAAGAAATTTTAAAAAACCCAATTTTTATTAACAGACATACAAGGTTAAAAGTAAATTTACGGAGTCTCTGTATTATAAAACCCAATAATAAAAATACAAGCTGGGAGGCTCTCACCCACTGGACTCCTCCGTATAATAAAGCCTTCTGTCTATAACCTAACTGAGAGGAACTCAAAAAGAACAAAGAAACACCCTGCACTGTTTTTACCTCTCACTGACTGCCACCAGCTCTCACAGCACAGGATGAGGCTTACCTTTCCTGAGAGCAGCCAAGAGGTTCTGCTCTCTGAGGCTTTTATCTTTACCTCAATAAAGCCAATCACCCTCACCTGACTGTTTTACACACAAGTAGTTCTCTTCTCTCCCACCTCTAATACAAAAACAAGGTCTACATGAACTGAGGTGTTTCTACAGGGAGGGCAGAGCTCTAAGTTTTGCAAGGAGCCTTAACCCTGTCATGTAAATCCCTCCTCTCCCTTGCTGCTATAGCCAGTAAGCAATGCCAAGATGTTGCTGTTCCCTGTGAGGATTGGCTAAAACAGTGCAGGAGAGGAGTGATTTCCACTGCAAGGTAAGGCTTCTTGCAAAACTTAGAGCTTTGCCCTCCCTGTAGAAACACCACTCTACATGAAACAAGTTTCATGACAATGTTGTGTTTTTTATTCAAAGTTTACATTTATAATTATCGCTTTAAAAATGTACTAGGTAGATGGTATAGGTCAGTGATGGCGAACCTTTTGGGCTCGATGTGTCAAAACTTAGGAAACTGCTTAACTTGACTCTGCTGGTGTGTCAACCCTGCTCCCAAACAAAAGAGAAACGATTCTTTATATTCATTTATTTAAACAAAAAATACAGTCTAGTCATGTGTAATGTTATGTATTATATAAAGAAACATCAAATAATTACAAAAATGAAAAATGAATAAAACAGACTCAGTTTTTGTCAGGTATTGGTGATTGCTGGTGTGTCACCCCAAATGTTGTGGTGTGTCACCTTTGACATGTGTGTCATAGGTTCGTCGTCACTGGTATAGGTTGTATAGTGTCAGCAGATGTAGCCACAGCCACTATCCATGCAGCCCCCATTAAATAATAAAAAACAAATAAAACAGGATTTTTTGGGAGGGGCATATTTCAGATTTTTTTTTTTACAAAAATGAGCAGAAAATGTTGTGTTTTTATTTCATTATTACAGTTTTCTCCCACCTCTTATTATGGCAGAACCCCAGATTCATTAACCACCATTTGAACAGAGGTGGCGGCCTCTGATGGCTCCCATCCATTCTTATTTACCAACAGACATTCCATTCACCTCAGAGCTTCTCTCTTGTCAATCCTCTGACCCTCAAATCTGCTTTACTCTTCAAATCCAGTTTTCCGAAGGTTTAGGGTCAAGTGAGCAAGATTATCACACTTTGACTAGGGATTCCTTGCTATCCCATAAGTCAGAGGTGTCAAACCTGTTTCATACAGCTGGCTGAACAGTACTTATGCCTGTCCTGGTGTGTTTTCAGGGGCATAGCAGAAGCGTACCAGACAGCTCTTCTGCTCTTGCAGAGAATGTGAGTCTTGTAGAAGGAAGGGTGATCTGGAGGAGCGAAGGAAATGACCCTTTCAGTGGTGTTCCTGGTGTGTGTGTGTGTGAATGCCAAGTTTTTCAGGAGCCTAAGCTCCTGTGTAAAATGGGTCATCTCTTTCAGAGCCGTTTGTGGCTTGGAGGCTCTGCTCTTAGGCAAGGGGGTAAACTTAGGCAAGTTTACACAGGAGCCCAGGCTCCAGAAAAATGTAGTGTTTTGCCCCCACTCTAGGACCGCTGCTGGATCCTTTATACAGGACCCATTCTTGGATGATGAAACCATCCAAATAAGAGTCATATATTAGGAGCGGAGCCATTGGCAGACCAGACCACTTTACTGCCCTACAGTTCAGAAAGCATGTTTGGTTATCATTGTGGCCTGGAATTTCCTGCAACTTAACTTGCTTTTGCATTTAATGTCTCTTAATCATTTCCAACTCTGAAATTCCTGCCTTTTGGTGTCTTAATGTATATTTGCCCTTTTGATTTTTCAGTTTGTGGAATGCATCGGTCTGAACAGAAGGCCCTTCCATCTAATTGGAACTTCCATGGGTGGAAATGTTGCAGGTGTTTATGCTACTGAGTACCCGGCTGAGATCTGCAGCTTATGTCTTATATGCCCTGCAGGTGAGTGAAGCAGTGAACTCTGATTCATTCCCCCCCCCCAAAGGAACAGGTGGGATGTGCACCCAGGGCTCTATGAATTAAATTCACGCATTATGTTTTGTATTGGCATGATTGATGCGGGGAAGAAGCTAAGTTTGAGTTACTGGAGCTTCTTGGGCCTTTGTAATTCCCCTTTGCCTTTGGTTCAGACAGGTGGAATTGCCCACTATATCAGTGATTCCGAAAAAGTGGGTCGGGAGCCAATTTCAGGTGGGTCACGAAGCACCTAGAGCAGCCATATTAAAAATATGGGAAGATGGAACAGATGACTGTGTACTTGTTTTGCTTGTGTCAGGGTTGTAAACAGGCCTTTTTTGTTCTGATTCTCTTTGCTATTGGAAAATGGCTGAGGAATAACCCAACCTATTGCTGCCTTCTCAAGAAAGCATCAGGTTCTGGCATCACAATGACGGCACTTCCGGCCATGACATCACTTCTGGTGGTCCCAGACCGATTGTCATTCTAAAAAGTGGGTCCTGGTGCTAAAAGGTTTGAGAACCACTGGACTATATTAAACATGTGACTCCTGCTGAAAATGACAACTATGTGCTTAATTCCTTCTCCCCCACCATCACACCCAGGATAACACGCACATATCTTGACATCCTGGCATCGTGTGATCCTTCCTGTGGCAGTAATGATGGATGGAAAAACACACAACCTCATGGCATCAGGATACAGATCAGTTGTCCTAGATGTCACAGAGAAGGGTGGGTGAAATTTAAGCCCACAGTTGCTATTTTCTAATGGAAAAGTGTCAGGTGCCTACATGGCGATAGTATTGGGTCATCTTCTGACATAACTGTTTCTGCTTTAGACAAAGCAAATAGGCATCCCTTGACAGGATTATTAGAGGAATTAACATCCATGCGGACTTGCACATACAGCTATGCTTTTGTCAAAACTGGCTAGTGACTGTGTTTGTTTGGAACCTGAGTTTGTTTGTTTGTTCTTGTCCTCTTATTGCAGGGCTGAATACCACAGAGAGCAAATTCGTTAAGCAGTTGCAGGAACTGAAGGCGTCTGAGCGTATTGATAGGATTCCTTTAATCCCATCCACCCCTGAGGAAATGGCAGAGATGTTAAAACTCTGCTCTTATGTTCGCTTCAAAGTGCCCCAGCAGGTAAGATGTGTGAATTGGAAGGAAGTATCTGCTGAGGCAGAGGCCTACTGCTATCATAGTAAACATTCTACTATTGTTGCATGTGAAAAATATCTGAAACTGGTTGGCATATATTTATTCTATGATGGCATTGTGTCACCAACGCCAACGAGGCTTCTAGCTTGTTGGAAGCACTTTTTTTGGCAATGGAACAGTTTTCAAAAGCTGAGATGGAGAACCTTCATATTTGTAAAGTCTATGTGTGTTTTGTTTGCCTAAAGTGGGGCTCTCCAAACTGTGGCCCATGGGCCAGAGCTGGGGTTTGGGAAAAGCCCTCCTTGCCATGAGCAGCAATTGCCTTTCTGCTGCATCACCATGTTGTCTCCAAAGCTGCATTGTGCACAGGGATGCTCTGGGTAGTTGTATCTGTCCGGACATCCTGCTGCACAGCCTTCTGGGACACTGGCCAGTAGACACAACTGCCCAGAGCGTCCCTGTGCACAGCATAACATGGTGATGCAGTGAATTAGTAATTGCTGGTTGGGATGAGGAGAGTTTTTCAGCAGCCTCCTGGCCTAAAGGATTGGCTCATGATGCAGCTTAAAATAATGTGTCATCCAAAAAATCAATTTACACTGGCTCTCACTTAGGAAAAACATGAAAAAGCTCTCATGACTCATGAAAAAGTCATGAGTCAATGTACAGAGTGTAAGACTTGAAAATCTCAGGTTGTCTCCAAAGTAAGTGAATCCTTATTAAGTCCCATTAAACCTGATGAGATTTAAGTTAGTCACAATTAAATTGCCTCCATTAATTCAGTGGTCCTTGGTTAGGATTCACTTTCTTTGGAGACAACCCATATTTGTAGACTTCCTATTAGCCTTCTGGTTTCTGAGCCTTTCAGGCATGACTCCTTTTCCAGATACCATGGATTTTGAGATAGTTTCCAAATAACCCCATCTTTCCACCACCCCTAAACGTGGTGCCTGAAAGAATATTGTTCAGTTTAGCAGTTTCAGGTAGCATGAGAAGAATCCAAGACGCTCCATTGTACTTGTGGGAAGCTTACTTTTTCCATTGGTTGATAATTTCCATTTCCTGAATATTAATTCCTCCCCCCACATTTTGTTCTGAACCTTCTTTAGCAATTGTGTGTTTGTGCAGCTCATGGCCGGCTCTAGGAGTGATGGGGCCCAATGTGGGGCATTCCTGTAGCACCCCCCACACTCCCCACAGGGCCCCCCACTCACCAAGAAGAGCGCTTGGGGTGCCGTACACAACGTGTGGCACCTGGAAATAGTTGGTGGTGACAGGATGACGTCATTGCCAGTTGCTTCCAGGAGGCCCATTTTGGGCACTTCAGAAGCTGGGGCAGCTGAGAAGGCCCAAGGTAAAGCTGCTCTGCTTGCCCCACTGACCTACATACAATCCTAAGAGATCCTGACTGCAGCAGCAAGCAATATGCTCACTGCGCTGGTGCGGGGCCCCCCAAAATGCGGGGCCTGATGTGGTGACACCGGTCACATTGGTTTAAGGCCGGCCCTGGTGCAGCTAGCTGATAGTGCACAGAGAGGGAGAGACGGGGCTGGAGGGGAGAAGGAGAAAGAAGTAAATGATTTGTGCTATTGTGAAAAATCATAGAATATTTGTGTGACTTTTCTTGTGAGAGCTGGAATGTGTAAGATTGTGCAGGGCAGGGCAAGTGCTAAACAAAGTGGCGAGCACGATTTTATTTTCATTGTACTGAGGTTTTTCCCCTCCCTTGCCTCATATGATCTTTCTGACCAAGAATTCCAATTTTTCTTTGTGGAAAATGCTTTTCCTTTCAGCTCTATGGGCATAAAGCTCCTTTTTTTTGGTGAGTTAATTCTTTGGTGGCTCTCATTCTGTAACATGACAAAAGAACCTTCTTTCCCAAGGGTTTTCTGCAGCAGCCTCTTGCTGCCATGCTCCTCCAAGTCGGTTTACCCCTTAATTGCATTACATAACACATGAATTGAATGCGCAAATGTTCAAGAGTCTGATTGTCAACATGGATTTTGGTGTGTGCCCAGAAAACGAGGCCTTGTGCGATGTCTGCTGAAAGAGAATGCCAAGGGATGAAAGTACCGTGCCTGTTCTCTTAATACACACTTATGTATTTGCAGATCCTTCAGGGCCTTGTTGATGTTCGCATCCCACATAATGATTTCTATCGAAAATGTAAGTGCCATGCATCTTTACCTTTGGGACCCTGATTGAGGACTCTTCCGGATGGCTCTACCTTTGGGGATTGGAATTTGTAGTTGAACATGTCTGTTCTTGGAAGCCCACATACGCAAAGTGCTTCAGATGTGTGCTTGCTTCTCTCCTCCAAGTTCCAGCACTGATGTAGTGGCAGTTTTGTGTTAGTGCTCACTTTTGAAGTAACACCCAAGATTAAAAAACCTTTTAAAAAGTGGAGATGTTCAGAACTTTGTGAGCCACTATCAAAACAAAAGTCTATCAGTCCCAAGATTTCATCTGAAGCATTTTGTTTTCCACCACAGGTCTTCTGGAAAGCTCACAGCCAAAGCATATTACCTCTGTAGGTGGAGGTTCCATTTACCTGCAATGTATAAATAGCTAGGAGTGTTTGAAAACAGTGTTATCTTACTCAGAAGTAAGCCCATTGTGTCCAGTAGGACTTAGGTTGTAGTCCTGTCTTACCAGAAGCGAATGCCTCTTCCGATAGCCATGTTTTCGCACCATGAGGTGCAACTGTAGACATCTTGTTGCAAGCATCTTCTGCATCCTTTGCTTTGTAAACAACTTTCAGAACTCTGTTGAAAAATGGTATATACATCTTAATACAGGTGTCCCCAATATCAGCAGGGGGTAGGTTCCTGCTGATACCAGCGAACCCAATTCAAATCCCACTGTTGTGATTCTGACTCACTGTGCAAACACGTTATAAAAGGCAACCTTTTCTTCATTTTGCTTATGAGCAGGAAGCAAACACCAAGAACCTGGACTCATACTTCTAGAGGATGCTACAGGAGAACAGGACGTTTTCTGCTATCCACTTCCTGTTGGCATTCTCACAATTGCCTCCTGTAGCATCCTCTAGCAGTATGAGTCTAGGTTCTTGCTATTTGCTTCCTGTTCCAAAACAAAATGGAGAAAAGTTCTTTTATAAAGTATTTGCATAGAGAGGTGAGTCATAATTTCAACGCGAGAGGGGGAATTTGAGAACCATGGATAAGTAAAACTGCCAATATGGGGTGTGTGTGTCCCTTTCCTGTAGGTTTCTAAACCCTAGAGCAATTGCCAGTGGCTTGCTGCTGCCTTTCTTGGCCAACGATGTTTCAGGATAACTTGAAACATCTGTATAGTAGAAGCCAAAGCCATTCCCATTCTCAAGGACAGAACGAGAGTGATGCTTTTGACTGCATTGAAAGGCAAAGACCTTCTTGGGTTGCAGACCAGAATTCTTTCCAAGCCCTACCTGAATATGCCAGGATTGAACCTGGGACATTCTGTCGGTAAAGCATGTGCTCAACCTCTGAGCTACAGCCATACTCTGCCTTTGTGTTATAGGAAGTTAGGGGAGAGTGGTTGTTAGCAGTTGCCCCACGTCAAGCATCTCATCTAGTCCTGTACCTGGAAGAAAGGGCATTCTCCAAAAACCCCTTCCATTCATTGCTCTAGTTTAGCAGTTTTTCTTGGGTTACTGTTGTATAATGGAACATCGTCTTGTATCTACCGTGTGTGGGCTCTTTCTTTTGAGGAAGAAAATTGAGTGAAGGATTAAAAATTTGTTTACCATACTGGAAGTTTATGTTCGACTTTATAAAGATAGTAATGCTGAAATTCTGGTATCATCTGGCCTGACATATCATGGAGTGTTCTATGGTTGTGTTACTTTTCAAACGGCTGGTTTAGTGATTCATGGGCCAATTAACGTACAAAGAGCCCCACAGAATCAGGCCAAGGGCCCATCTAGTCCAGCTTCCTGTACCTCACAGTGGCCCAACAGATGCCTCAGAGAGCACACAAGACAACTAGATATCTGCATTCAGTGACTTAAAACACAGACCCACAAATGCTAGTTTTTAGTGCTGTTAAAACTAATGAGGCTACACTGGACTTAAGTGATTAGCAGATCGTTCCTGTGAAAAGTGATCTGTCTGTCCAGTTAATGAAATTTTTCTCCCCTCTCTTCCTTGCTGGGAAAAGTATTTTTAGAGATTGCAAGTGAAAAGTCAAGATGCTCCCTTTACGAAAACATGAGCAAGATCAAAGCCACAACTCAGGTCATCTGGGGAAAGCAGGATCAGGTACGTTGGCCGGTTTGGTTTCTGCATTTGGTCCTCCTTGGTACAAATGGATGATAATGAAGTGCTGCAATGTGAATATGGCTGCATCTGTTAAGGCATGAGCTTTTGTGGGCTGAATCTCCTGTCTCCAGATGCAAGGTCTTATATAAACCAGCCAGTGCTGCTGCTTTTTATTCCTGCGATATAACAGACGAGAACAAAAGATTCCAGGCTGATATAATGCACTTGGGTTTGGATTAGTTTCTGTAGGAGTCTGTGGAAATGACAGCAGATAATAGAATTGCCCTGCTCCAGAGCATCACATGGGCTCCAGGTGCCTATATTGAGCTCTTCAGTGTCCTATTCATTTCAATGGTGACAGCAGAACCATGTGCCCTTGGGAACAGGTATTCAGATCTGCTGACTTCACTGCGATGAATGGCGCCCCCCTTTTTTGATGGAGGAGCTCCCCATGTGACTTGAACTCCCACGCTGTGCAAAATTGCCTGCTTGAGCTAAATGAGTATTATGGGAGTGGATGAGAAGGAGAGGGTTGCGGTGAACACTAGCTCACCCAGAGTGCCATTTGCGTTTTGAGAGCAGGTACCATTAACACCAGATCTGTAGTTAATGAGAGAGGCATTGCCATGGCAACTAAAAGGGGAGAGTCATTGTTCTGTGTCAACTTGCTAGCAGCATTAAGAAAACAAAATGGAAAAAAATGCAACTGCGGGAAGGTAATGAGGGGAGTGTGAAGAAATTAGCAGTGGGTAGGAGGAGGAGTTAGACCTGGATAACAGTGTGGTTCAATCAGGTGTTTGGGGATGTTTGTACGCCTAGGGAAAACGCATAAACAGAGGGCCTGGTGTTGCACAAGGCCGCACAAGGCCTTTAAGTGGTCCTGCTTCATTTCTTCCCCAATAATTCTACAAGCTTTTGGCAACTGCAGCAGCGCTGAAATTGGCTTAGATCCACCCTGTTGACTGAGACATGTTTTTAGCCAATGAGAGCAATCACTAAAGGCTGCTTCTTGCCCCTTGAGATGTTTTGGACCGTTGCCAGTTAAATAACTAGTGTGGGTCTGAGGACACCGATTAGCGGTCATGTGGCCTGCTGCAAGGTTCTGCATATAAAAAAGAGTTTTAGTTCTCTCCCAGGCCGTCTAGTCTCAAACACCCAGCACGCAGCGCACACCCCAGCAGCATTGCCGCATAGCATAAGCTGGTGAGGGTGAGATTGGGCCATGAAACCATTTCCTTTCAGTGCGTCAACCTACATTTAAAAATGACATATCCTGTCCTCAAGAATAAATTATATTACAGTTCCAGCCTTACTAAATGCTTTTTTGTAGCTCAGCCTTTACTAAATTCTGTGATATGGATTTTTTTTTCCCCCATGGGGGTTACTCCCTTTCTTATTTTCCTCTCATCTAGGTACTAGATGTATCCGGAGCAGATATTTTAGCAAAGGCAATTCCTGATTGTCAAGTACACATCCTGGAAAACTGTGGGCACAGTGTTGTCGTGGAGCGGCCCAGGAAGACGGCAAAGCTTCTCTCGGAGTTCTGGGTAACGGTTCAGAATGCGGAGAACAACAAGAAACTGGCTTGAACTTTCAACTTTGACTTGAACCCTTAAGCTAGCTGTTTCAGCCGAGAAAAAACACTACTAATTTAAATCATTCTCAGGGATCTTGTACAGAACTTGGTGATCGTGCCAAAATCCCTGAAGAAGCCAGAATAATTGATATGTTTAGGCCTGACAAGTGGTTTTATGGGACACTGAGCAGTCTCCAGCGCAGCATTGATAAAGTCCAGTAAAGTTCACATCCAGATATTTGGGGGTAGTAAAAGACCCATCAGATCTATGACTAGACAGTATTAATATTTTACCTCTAGGTGCTGTTCCACTTAGTTTTGGTGACATTTTCACAAATTTTAATTTGGGTAGCCATTTTGGACTGGACGCTGGCATGTTAGCTATCTGTCTTCTGATTTTTATCTTGCCAACATTCTCAATTTCTAGTTTTTCTTCAGTAATGTATGTTTTGGCTTATTGGAAATTTTAATTGGGAGAGGGGAAAAACTTGAAAGAGGGACAGTTCTTTCTGACTTGTTTTAACGCTCTTGAATTGCCTGAAAAATGTGTACACTGGCTTTCAACTGACTTTTATCTATAGCATACGTAGAATATAATTATTGATATATAAACTAGAACACAATCTAAAATCAGAAAATTCTGTGTCATGGAATGTACCGGCAGCTCCTAGGTTTATATAGCTATGTTATGTGATCTAACATCATATCTGGTGAATTGGACTGTCAATGACATCTTTTAAAAATTACGTAGGAAATCTCTAAGAAGCAAACCTTTATAGACTGAGAGCTAAGGTCTATTCCTGCCTCTTAGTATATCTGGCTTTGCATGATATGCAGTTGTTACAACAAGATTCAGATGTTCCAGATGTTAGCTAAAGTGCTGTTTATGTAGCTCATTAATTTATGATTTCAGCAGTGGAAGAACGCGTAACGCTTTAATGGCAGGAAAGTTTCACAGAATGTGCAAGTCTGCAGTTTTTACACTGGTTTATTATGAATGAGCTTGAATTTCTCAGTGGCTCCTTTTTTAATGTACAGTATGTACTGCCTTAATAGACTGTAATGCTGAAATCCTGGTATCATCTGGCCTGACGTATCACGGAATGTTCTATGGTTGTGGTATTTAAAACAGCTTTTCAAATGGCTGGCTTAGTGATTCAGGCTTAAGGGTGCAAAACGCAGACCTACAAACACTAGTTTTTAAATGCTAGTGAAACCAATGAGACTACACTGAACTTAAATGATTAGCACATCATTTCCTGTGAAAAGTGATCTGTCCGTACAGTTAATAAACAAGTGGAGCCATTTCTGGGGCCATTTTCTTTTTCATATTGATGGGACCTGATCTAAGCAATAATACTGTCTGTAGATAGATGCAAATGATGTGATCAAATTCAGGTTAGAGTTGGGGTGAGCTGTTTTATCAGCTCATTCCTTAATTTGTTCTGCTGAGTATTTTGATGTAAATAATGTAGGTTTTTTTTTTTTAATGAATTCTGTGAATTCTGTGACTGGTAATGTCTTAGGTGGAGGGTGGGGCTGTATAAAGGATGAACTATGTAACAATAAAATATAACTAGGGTACTCTAAAGGCTTGTCTGTTTACCACATTCTTAAAATGTGAATGGTGTTTTTTTATTGGAAGTGGTGTAAGCTTTGGCCGAGTGCAGTTTTTCAAGTTTCTTGGGACCGAGCATAGAAAAACACGATATGTGTTTCTTTCTAATTTGTACTTCTTTCCAGTGGCAAGTCTTAGCTGAACAAAATTACTATTTCAAAATCAGAAAGCCATACTCATTACATCTTGTTGGCTGAAGCTTTTTTTTGCGTGTGGATATGGCACCCGAAAATTATTCACACTTAGAAAAACATAGTAAACATTGTTACTAAGTCTTGTAATCCATTTACATATGTGGCCTGTTCCGTGCGCACTTCAGAACATCCTAATAAGCGGATCCGTTCCAGAATACAAAATGGATTACGGGCTGTGGCCGTCAAGGAACTTTTTGAGGTACTGAATGGAGACTTTGGTTCCTGATTTTTTTAAATAGTGAACCACTAAGTTCATAGGGATGGTGTTTTTTATGTAGGTTTGACACCTGTCCCAGTTCTAGGTGCTGGCTGTATTTGGATATTAAAGTGTGATGTCTTCCGATCTGTAAGTATTCTACTGAATATTTAAATTTGCCTTTATGAGTGTCGTAGGACTACTGTGCAGCTTGTTCTCAAATATAATGCACAACATTCCCTTGTGACAGAGCTATTGCTGTTCTGTCCCAAACCGGAGTTTCAGGGTTTTTTTAATTTGAGAAGATCCAGAAACTGCTTATCATCAAAGAATTGCTTGCTTGTTTTCATTACAGGAGTGTACATACAAAGATGGAGACTAGTTTCTTCATGCATATGAACCCAATGGAGTCACAGAAGGGCATTTTTTTCCTCCCCTCCTTGGTTTCCAGACGTTGCTGAATTGTATACAAAAGGACCTAATTAAAAATGTAATTGGAAAGAAAAAAATCTAGTTTCTTTTGTTCTTTGTTTTGTAGCTCACATTTAGATGAGGAAATAAAACTAATAATATCCTCAAAATATTATTTGCATTGATAGGCTGTAACGCTTATCCAAACTGATGAGCTGTGGCTATAAGGTTTGTGTAAGTGTGTACATTTCTCTGCTACTCCCTGCCTGTCTAATTTCATGTCCGTGTTAACCTTAAATAGTTCTCCTAGACAGCTAAATTGGTTAAGCATAGTCTCTCCTTGATAAATAAGATCACCAAATGCAGTAACTGGGATCTAGGTGATGGGCAGCCCAATCCTGAACTGCCTGGCAGCTGCAGGCGCAGCTATATCCTAATATAAGGAATACCGCTGCATCCAGGCAGCTGCTAGGATCTTAGTCCTGCTAGGGGGCATTAGTCCTGCTTCCTGCAATGGGGCTCCTCGACTCGCTGCCAGCTATAGGGAGTGGCAACAGGATGCAAGCATCTTGTTGTCTCATGCCTCCCTGGGGCACCTGGTGGGCCGCTGTGAGATACAGGAAGCTGGACTAGATGGGCCTTGGCCTGATCCAGCGGGGCTCTTCTTATGTTCTTATGTTCTTATTTCACCAGTGGAGAATCAATCAGGCCCCGTGTCAGGCTGCCTGGACAGAGCCAGGAAATAAGATCTGGCGGTGGAGGTCCCCACTGGTCCCACCCTGCCCCATCCATTTCTGCCCTTCCTGTCCGCCTGGAACCCCACAACGCCGGTGACGGTAAAACGGCTCACCAGGTCTGTGTTGTTTGTTTGGATTGTTTGTAGCAGAGTTGGGGGCTTGTGGACC
>JAJKFI010000004.1:27464893-27488993 GCA_029204185.1 Lerista edwardsae | reverse complement strand
GAGAGAGAGAGAGAGAGAGAGAGAGAGAGAGAGAGAGAGAGAGAGAGTCCATGGCTACTATTTATAAGAAAACAAAAGCCAAGCAGGAGGACCAACGTACATTTATCGCGGCATGTCATTCGATCCTCAGCTTTTTGACTCATAGACCCTGTGTTCCATTTCAGTGCCCTCCCAACTGCTGTGTGTGTCTAAGTGCAGTGTTTGACACTTGCCCAGGTTCCCAGCAGCATGTCCAAGTCAAATAGCCAGTCAAGCTCAGGTGTACAGTACCTCCTGGTCACGGAGGGTCATAATGACTATCTGCCAAAGTTCAAGTTATAATGAAGCCAGCAGAGCAAAGGCCAAGTTCCTTGCGTCAAACTGCAGAAAATCAGCCAGCTCAATTTCTGTGACATGTACCAAGAAATCCAAGGCGTGTCTATTCAGAAGTGAGTCCCAATGTGTTACTCCCAAGAAACAGGACGGGCCATAATGGACTGCTCTGGTACCCAGGGCAATGACATCATGTTGCTGCCCCATGCCTGGGGCAGCGATGTCATGATGTTGCGTGGCATCATAACATTATTTCTGGGTTCTCCCTGGAGGGCAAGGTGCTGCACACCCCATTCCATTTCTCTTGGGATGCTGAGCCTCCAAAGGGAAAGGGACAAGGCATGCGAAACCAGCAGTGCCCCGCCCTCTAGGGAGAACCCAGGTTGGAGGTGACTGCGTGGAGCCTCGGGGCAGTCATTTGCCTCCCCCCATGATGTGGTACCCAGGGCATGTGCCCCTCAAGCTCCACCCAAGGTACACCTCTTTGCAGGGCCATATTAACCCATGGCTGGGCCCCTAAGCTTGCAGGTATTTTGGGCCCCTCCAAAACTCTTCAGGAAAAGGAGGGCATGCTCCTAGCCCTTGATACCATTCCTTGTGATTGCTCCTCTCTTTGCATGCATCCTTCTGTTCCTCCCCCATCTTTCTCCAAGTTGGCAGGCAGCTCGTGCCACGGTCCAGCTTGTCCGGCCGAGGAGGAAGAAGGGGTGTGTCGGTGTTGCACCATATGCCTCTGGGAGCTGGTTTGGCAGTTGGATGAGTGTGCAGGCACTGCTCAGCCCCGGCGCACTGAAAGTGCTCAGCCCTGTGACATCCACTCTGCCTGCCCCCAGAAGCAAGGCTGGGCATCTGGCCCTGGCTTGCTGACCACCCCCAGGTGCTGCAGGCCAAGCCCTTTCAGGAACTCCACATTGCCATGGCTTGGCTCCCTGTGGCTAGGACAGACTGCTCGTGGCTGCCTGCCATGAGTGACAGGCCTTGTGCTCCAACATCAGGGTGGGCGTGAGCTCAGCTAACAGTGTCAAATTGAGGGGTCCCAGTATAGGGTTGCAGCCTTAGAGTGGAAAATGCAAAGAAGAGACACAGATCTCTATCCAAGATGTGAATATTAACACAGAGGTTGATTTAAAGGACAAGTTACATATTTTTGTTAGAAGACCGGTGAGGTTTAATTTTCAACATGCTCTAGAACACTCTCTTTTCTTCTACTTCTATTTGATTCATTTCTTCCAACTTCCTCTCTGGGGTAGATTCAGGCCTGGATATCTGCCCTATGTCTTCTAGAGCAAAAACAGGTGCAATGGATTCGTTCCGGCTTCTCTCCAATCTCCACCTCCTTTTTAACCCTCCCTTTCATTCTTTCATTATCAACCACCTCCCTGATGGGTTTTCTGCTTTTGATGTGCCTAGATACATTTTTCTTGTTGCTGGGTTTAGTCATGCACTCCTCATGATCCCTTTTCATAGTCATTGTCAGCATATATTTCCTTCGTTATAGTCTGTGTTCCTTTTGGTTCTCATTTGGGCAAGACTTCCATTTTTGGAAGGAAGCCTTCTTGACTTTTATAGCTGCCTTGACTCCGCTCATGAGTCATTTAGCCCCTGACTGGTGTTTTGTTTAGAAAAAAAATAACAAAAAAGGCCATGCTTCCTATAATATGTGATTTCGCCCCAAACCTGGGAAATAAAGACTGCATGTGCCTTTTCTTTTTCCCTTGAACAATGATTTTACAGAACAATGATTACATCATTCTGGTGTAGATTTGCAACATCTGTTTGGCCCAGTTCTTTGAGAGAACAATCCTAACCTGGAGTTAGGCTGGCACAGTTAGGCCAGCAAAGTTTGGCCAGTGCAAGGGACACCATAAAGTATGTTTGGACCACTCTTGAAGTCAGAGAGGCCAGCACATTGACGTGCACCATCCTCCCTGACTCTGAGAGAGGTCCAAAAGTGGTAGCCCTTGCGCCAGCCAAACTGCTGGCCTAACTTCAGGTTAGGATTGTGCCCCAAATCTTCTTCATTTGAGCAATTTGATTCTAGTTTCCTTCTGGACAATGCCAGTTATTTATGGCATAAATAATGTCGGGATCATCCATCCACAATTTTTTTTTTTGTGCCTTACAAAACCAGCTCAAAGGGAGCTTCTTTTTCTTGAATGTGGATATTACATCTGCACATTTTCTTACAGGCACGTTCTGTGTCCATTTCTACAGAAGCTTAGAGCTACCAGGTGTACTCGTGGGATTTCCCCTTCTTATAACACGAGATAAAAACTGTAAGGCACTTTGCACTCTGATTGGTACTATAAAACAATTAGTAGTGCAAATAATGGGATTGATTCACATGACTGCTACCAAGAAAGTAGCCAAAGTAGAGGGTGGGGGATGGAGATGTAGCTTAGTGGCAGAGTGCATGGTTGCATGCAAAAGGTCCCAGATTTAATCCCCAACATCTTTCGGAAGGTGTGGGAAAGAGTCTTGTGTAGAACTCTGGAAAACTGAAGCCATTAGAGCAGTGGTTCCCAAATGATTTACCACTTTTAAAAATAAGAAGAGCCAAACTGGATCAGGCCAAAGGCCCATCTAGTCCAACTTCTTGTATCTCTCAGTGGCCCACTAGATGCCTCAGGGAACACACAAGACAACTAGATACCCGCATCTTGTTGCCACTCCTCTGCATCCAGAACTCCAGGTAGCCTACCTCTAAAATAAGGAAGTTGCACTAACCATCACGGCCTGTAGCCTGTGATAGACTTCTCCTCCAGAAATCTGTCCAGTCAACCTTTAAAGGCTCCTAGGCCAGATGCCATCACCACCTCCTGTGGCAAGGAGTTCCACAGATGGGTGAAAAAGTATTTCCTTTTATCTGTTCTCATTCTCCCAACACTCAATTTTAGTTGATTTAGTTGATGTAGGAAAAATGATACTCACTTGGGACCCAGCTAGCTTTATGAAACTAAAAAAAGAAGTTTCATTTTACCAGCAGCTCACACTGTGGTGAAGGGAGAGGGACCACCTTCTGGAGCATTTGTTGAGCTCCACGTTCATCAGATTGGAACCATTCTGGTGTTTTTGTGTTCCCCTTTGCCTGGCCTTCAATAAGACCCAAGGCACGTTTGCCTGCCTACAAGTAAACTTATGCTTGTGGCTCAGTTTTGCTTTCCATAGGGCTCAATACATTTTCCTTTTCAGTTATCAGCTTGTCAGTTTCGCGACCCACCAAAAATTGGGTCACGACCCCCAGTTTGGGAACCAGTGCACTAGAGACAATGCCAAGCTACAGGAATGAATAATCAAGACGATGGAAGGCTGCTCTGTTTTGCATCCTTCTTTGAGTCCCGCAGACAGATATCCGTTGACTGTCCAGAATGGTTGAGGGGAAGCTGCTACCTCGACTGCATGTTAATTAGCATTCTTTATTGGTGATCCAGCCATGCCACCATTTTGATTGACAGATTAGCCCTGCTAAGGTATGCAAAATACGCGTAATTGTGTGTGAGTTGTGTTTTTGCATTGCAGCATGCATGGCTTTCTGCAAGGCCTGTTTCTAGAGATCTTGCTTTGGCTGAATCAGGCACTTTGGCTGAATCAGACTGGGGCTTGCTGGATCTTATCAGACAGACTCATGCCAGTATGCATTTATCACTGTTGCATTAAGGAGGTATTTCAGGCATCTACTATTGCAGGCAGCATCTCCAACAAAGAAAAGCCTTTACTGAAAAGGGACATAGAAGTGCGGAGATTCCACTGCCCCATGTTAACTAGAGTTGGGCATTGGTTAAGGGATTATTCATCTGTCTACTGAAATGTAGCTTGGGGTGCCCAATTACCCCAATTGTACTTGGAAATCTTTTTTTGAGCAGCCCATTTGCTTCTCTAACCTCACTTAGCACATCCATCCCAGGCGCAGCATGTTATGATTTTTTTTTCCTTCTCTCATTGCTTCCTACACAATGCCAGTCCCAGGTTGTGGACCTGGGCCAAAGATCCGCCTGGGTCTCTCCCACTGCAGCTGGTACTGAGGATTCAGAGTTCAGCCCAGCCAGGTGCCCCCTGATGGGTATGCCTGACACATCCCTGCTCTATTATGCTGTGTGGTAAGCACACCAAAGCAATTTACCAGGGGTGATGGTACAGAGAGGAGGAGATGCCAATTTGAATCTTCTTTGCAACATGAATACTGAAGGATATGTGATCCCTGAAAATAGAAATGTATTTGGATGCTTGTGATCTATGTTTACTCTGGTGTAAGTGCCATTGAATGGAATAGAACAGTGCTCCTCAAAGTGGTGGGTCATGACTCACCATTGGGAGCATTACATAGGCCATTCCCCCTTAAGGGGAGTGGCCCGGAAATGGGTGCCAGATGGCACCGCAGAGATTGCCACAGCCCCTTCTGCGGGTCTTCCCCAATGTGTAAAATAGCTCCATTTTTTTTATTGGAGCCCACTTCTGGGGCTTGTACGAAAAAAGTATTTGCCAGCTGGGTTTTGTGCAGTGCTTTACTTTCTAGAATGGATCCCCCGCATTATGAGAGGTACACTGCCTAGGGGTGGTTGCATAGGTGTTTTGCACTGATACAGTTTATGGGCTGGCAAGAGCTGCCTGTTTTGACCCCTGTGTGTACCAACTTCCAGACAAATCCCCAGAACAGGACAAGTACATGCAGTATCTTGGGGAGCTGGTGTACCACTGCACTTGTTAAGGTATATAGCCCTCTTCTCATCCAGCAGAGGGAGTGGCAGTAGGAGCAGAAACTGGCTTTAGATGAGACTGGACGTGCAGTTCCAGGATATGGATAAGAGTGCAGAGGGAAGACTCAGTTTTAGGACTTTAGCAATAAAACCTGAGTCCTGCAGCTGTACCTCTGGACAGAGTTCTAAGGAAAAAATACTTAAGGGTAGATTTGCATGTTTGCTCAGTATACTGCTTATTTTTCCTCTGCACGCTGCTTGATTTATACTGGCATGCACTAGTATCCGGTGGGGTTCTGTTCTGGACACCACTGTGGATACTTGAAACTGTGGATACTAAAGATAGGAGAACATAAGTAGTTTTGCTGCAACAAGGTAAAAAAAAAAGAGATTTATTTCATGTTGCCCTATCTTTTTAATAGGCAGCCCAGTATTCATAGTATCTGTGGATAACTGAAACAGTGGTTACCAAATCACTGGATACCGGGGCACACCTGTATACAGTACTGTGCATTGCTCTGCACCATCACACATGCCTAGGCAAATTTGCATGCAGACCATATCACTACAATGCATCCGCATTTCCATCCAGCCCGATGTGACAAGGCATGGACAGAAATGCATGGTAGTGAGAGGCTGAAGAAAAATAAGCTGATTTAGTGCAGAGAGTATACACAATTCACAAGATGAGACCCTGTTCAATTTCTGCTCAGCCCATGTTCGTCAGTATGAACTGTGATATTGGCTACTTTCAAATTAAACTGTGGAACTCCTTGCCACAGGAGGTGGTGATGGCATCTGGCCTAGATGCTTTTAAAAGGGGACTGGACAGATTTCTGGAGGAAAAGTCCATCACAGTCTACAGGCCATGATGGTTAGTGCAACCTCCTTACTTTAGAGTCAGGCTACCTCAGAGTACCGGATGCAGGGGAATGGCAACAAGATGCACGTGTCTTGTGTATTCCCTGAGGCATCTGGTGGGCCACTGCAAGATGCAGGAAGCTGGACTAGATGGGCCTTTGGCCTGATCCAGTGGGGCTCTTCTTATGTTCTTATGTTAACTGTGTAGACCTTGCAGAACTGAGGAGCTTCATCAAGAGGCATGATTTCTTGGTCATAATTATTATGATGAATTCATAATAGCAATGATTTATCCAGCTCTGTTTGCCTTGTTGATGGTGAGATAATGTGATAAAAGACAAACAGCTGCTAAGACTTTCCACTCCCAGGTCTAGGAGAAGAACTGTATTACAGCTACTCAGGTCTGTAAACAACTGAAGTCAATGAGAATGAGCAGGGCCGCGATGGCTGTGTAAGCGAGGCAATGTGTATGGGTGGACTCGAGAGTTATAGGAGTGTTTCTGGCTGACACTGTATATGACTGTAATAGTGAATCAGGAAAAGCCTCTGAGCACTTCCTGAGTACCTGATTTACATTGCAAACTGGAGATAATGGTCATGCTGTTGCTTGTTTTGCGTAGGTTTCCAAGCTGAGAGGGACAGGAGGTGGTTCTCTAGAGGTTACATAACTGTCCAGATCCTTATCTTCTTCCTGGCATCATGAGAGATGAGTCTCACACGTGTGAGAGAACAGGAAGGGCTTGGCAAGGAAAAATAATCTTGTATCAAAAGGACATTTGATTTGAATGGCTCAGCCGCAGTCTCTCTGCTAGGTCTCTTTTCCTTCACTGCACCAACAGGAAACAGCCACAATTTAGAATAATGAGTCAAAGCGCTCTCAGCACTGTCTGCCTAGGACACCCCTACTGACTAGAGCAGTGGTATTCAAACTTTTTAGACTGGGACTCACTTTTCAGAATGGCACTTGTGTAGGGAACCACCGGAAGTGATGCCATTAACCTGAAAGTAATAGTGTGCCAGGAAGTGACATCACCAAGCAGGAAGTGCTGTCATTGCAACATAATGAAATGACACTCCTGAAATGCAAATTGGCATTCTTGGATTTCAGCAACTGTACAACCATGAAACATCCCTGACAGAAAGCAAGATTAGGACAAAATATCAATCTCTATCTCAATCTCTAGTATTTATATACCGCTTTTCAACACAAAGTTCACAAAGCGGTTTACAGGCAAATAGTAACATTAAAGTTAAATGGCTCCCTGTCCCAAAAGGGCTCACAATCTAAATACACTTATGATGTAAAAGCAATGAAAACAATTTTTTTTAAAAAAAAACCTCACTTGAAAATTCAAACTGTTAACACTCACAATCAGAATATAATAAGAGTAAGGCCTGCAGTTTCCAAGATGGCTGCTTCTAGCTTTCCATGACCCACCTGACATCAAGTCGCGACCCACCAAGTGGGTACTGCCTTCTAATCAAAAGAAAATAAAGCATGACCACATGTAAGCCAGCAGTCCCCAAAGTTTTTCGACTGGCAGTCTCCTTGACCTGAAGTATAGGGCTTCAAACCTATACAGAGGGCAGCGAGCTGGTTTTTTTGGTGACGATTCCTCAGTTCTCCTGGCTGGTTGCCACAGCTCCCCAGGGAGCCACGGCTCACAGTTTGGGAACCACTGATGTAAGCCACAGCCAGATGCCCCACCTCATTTTGAGGTTATGCCATTTAACACGTCCAGAGGTTGGCTTTTCTGCTTGTAACTCAGTTGCCCACTTGAGTTGATCACACTCGAGGGTTGAACGAGGTGGCTGCCCTGTATGTTTTCTCTGGGAGTAAACCCCATAGTAAGCAGTGCACGGGATTGCATTGTGGGTTTCCTACTTTCAAAGGATCTTTGAGAGTCCAATCCTGTCTAACTTTCTAGGTCCAATGCAGCTGTGCCAACAGGGCGCGTGATGCATTCCGAGGTGAAGGAGCAATCATGGAGGCCTCTTCAAGGAAAGGAAGCATTTGTTCTCTTCCCTCAGGGCTGCATTGCAGCTGCCTCAGTGCTGGAGGGTTGGATAGGATTGGGCCCTGAGACACTGACGGCCAGCAAGCCCTGATATAACACCAGCACTCTCCATAGCTCTGCCTGGCACCCTCCCTGGAGAAAGCGTTTAGCAGAAGCACGCCATCCTTGTGGAGAGGATATGCACACAATTCAGAAGGCTGGAACCCCAGGAATGAAGCTTCCCTGTTTTTTTTTCCTCTCAGGTTTCTGAAACCAACATTTAGCACAGGCTTCCCCAGATTTTCTTGCATAAACTATCTCAAGTTTATGAGATAAACATGGACGCCTCCCTTTCCGCCCACCCCTGTTGCCAAAAAGTATAACTGAAACATAAACAACTGTATCCTGGTTGCCTCCCTGAACGTGCCCTGGAGTATTCTCCTCATCCTCCTAGGCCAAGCTTTTCCCTATTTGCACTTTCCCTCAGTTGTGTTTAAATTTAGGTCTTCTCTGGAGAGCTCATTTCTCCCATTCTCTCCCTTCCTGCCTTTGACCTTTACAGGCCTCCTGATATCGTTAACACAGCCTGAGAGAGCTGAGCGTCTGCTGCTGCGTCATGCTCCAGCAGCGCCCTGACGCCTCTTCCCTTGCCCCTTTGTCTGGTTTTGTTTATATTAGACACACACAGTCCCATCAACACGCTCCTACCAGCCGCTGCACAAAACATCTTCCTTTTATGGCCCAACACCAGCTTCTCCCTGCCTCCTTCTTGTCCTCCCACCCCCGACCTCCAATGACATGGCAGCTTGTCTGCAGTATGTATGTCCTTCATGCCAAATAATCTCGTTTGCAAGCCAATAGAAAATACGGTGCAATATAAAGTGACACATGCAGATAATGGGGGCGGGGGAAGAGACTTCAGTGGGAAATCAGCACTGGGGGAGAAGGGGGAGAACGGTTGAGTCTTCTCCTTATCATCACCATGGTCCCAATTTAGTTTGGGGCTGCATTTGTAAAGAAAAATATATGGGGAATCCAAATGTGCCATTAAAATAACACCGAGGGCGCAATCCTAACCAACTTTGGATCAGGCCAAAGGCCCATCTAGTCCAGCTTCCTGTATCTCACAGTGGCTCACCAGGTGTCTCAGGGAGCTCAGTAGACAACAAGATGCCCCCATCCTGTTGCCACTCCCTTGCACCTGGCATTCTGAAGTAGCCTACTATTAATGTAAGGAGGTTGCACCACCCATCATGGCATATAGCCCACTATGGATTTTCCTTCCAGAAATCTGTCCAGTCCCCTTTTAAAGGCTCTAGGCCAGATGCCATCACCACCTCCCATGGCAAGGACTTTCATAGCTTAATTCTCCCAACACTCAATTTCAGTGGATGTCTTCTGCTTCTGGAATTGTGAGAGAGGGAAAAGAACATCCCTCTATCGACTCTAACCCTCCTGTGCATAATTTTGTATGTTTCAATCATGTCCCCCCTCAGGTGCCTTTTTTCCAGTCTGAATAGCCCCAAACACTGCTGTCTTTCTTCATAAGAGAGGTGACCCAGCCTCGTAATCATTTTTGTCGCTCTCTTCTGCACCTTTTCCAGCTCCACTATGTCCTTTTTGAGATGTGGTGTACATAATACTCTAGATGTGTCCTTACCATCGATTTGTACAATGGCATGATAATATTGGCTGTTTTATTCTCAACCCCTTTTTTAATTACCCCAAGCATGGAATTGGCCTTCTTAATTGCTGCCGCACACTGGGCTGACACCTTCATTGAGTTGTCCACCAGCACCCCAAGATCTCTCTCCTGAGCTGTCACAGACAACTCAGTACCCATTAGCCTATAAATGAAGTTTTGATTTTTTGCCCCAATGTGCATCACTTTACACTTGTCAACGTTGAAACGCATCTGCCATTTGGCTGTCCATTCCCCCAACTTGGAGAGATCCTTCTGGAGCTCTTCACAATCCCTTCTGGTTTTCACCACCCGGAAAAGTTTTGTGTCATCTGCAAACTTGGCCACCTCACTAATATGCCTGTTTCCAGGTCATTTATGAGCAAGTTGAAAAGCACCGGCCCCAAGACAGATCCCTGGGGCACTCCGCTTTTCACCTCTCTCCATTCTGAAAATTGCCCATTGACCCCCACTCTCTGTTTCCTGGCCCTCAACCAATTCTGGATCCATAAGAGAACCTCTTATTCCCTGATTGTGAAGTTTCCTCAGCAGCCTTTGGTGGGGGACTCTGTCAAACGCTTTCTGAAAATCCAGGTATATGATATCCACAGGTTCTCCCACATCCACGTTCCTGTTGACCATTTCAAAGAATTCCAAAAGGTTTGTAAGGCAAGACTTACCCTTACAGAAGCCATGCTGACTTTCCTTCAGCAACATTTGTTCCTCTATGTGTTTTAGGATTTTATCTTTGAGGAGGCTTTCCACCATCTTACCTGGAACAGATGTTAGGCTGACCGGCCTGTAGTTTCCAGGGTCCCCCCCATGCTCCCTTTTTTAAAGATTGGCGTGACATTGGCTATCCTCCAATCCTCTGGCACCGTGGCTGTTTGAGGGGACAAGTTGCATACTCTAGTTAAGAGGTCGGCAACTTCATTCTTTAGTTCCTTGATTTGTTTCCTCATTTCAAGGTTCCCTTCAAGTTTTTGATCCAGAAGACGATAGCATACCCCTACATTGCTCTTTTGTCCTGGTAGTTTAACCCACAGTGACTCTATGGTGGAGTCAGGCCCACCTTCAATTTCTACTCTGCTGGATTCTATCCCTTCTTTGACATAGATGGCCACCCTACCGCCAACAAGCCCTTCCCTGCCTCCTCAAGGTAAAGGAATATTGGTTTCCGTGCTTTCCTGTTAAAGGACCAAACTAGGGGCACAATCCTAACTAAATTTCCAGCACTGGGGTAAGGGCAATGCAGCTCCAGGACAAGGGAATATTTGTTCCCTTTCCCCAGAACTGCATTGCCCTTACTCTGGTGCTGGAAATTTGGTTAGGATTGTGCCCCTAGTTTGGTCCTTTAACAGGAAAGCCAAATGGAATGCAATCATGCTGTATAGATGAAATATAGTAATTCATTTTGGTGTGCTGGTCTGGCATCTGCCAAGGGCTCTTGCCCATCAGACGGCCACCTGGCTAGGTCAACTCCTGAACATGCTGTATTTGTCATGGTGGTAGCACTAAATCTACTGTCAGGGAGTGGGCATAGGCCCTATGTGGGCCCCCAGTCCAGGGCTTTGCTTCAAGGCCAACCTGATGCTGCATGTTAACACCACACATGTTTTCCTGTTGTGCCCGCGCTGTGCCTCCATTGCATTGGTTGAAGCTGGCCGGTGCAAGGGAGACACCATTGTTGGACGGGGGAGGAAGTGGGTGGGGGGAGGGCGATCCTGGGAGGGATGTGGGTGGGATGGCAGCCATGCTGGCCCGGGAGGCCATAAGGCCGAATCCAAGGCCGAATCCCAAGGCCACGTGGCTCCAATTCGGGCCGTGTAGTCTCCTTGGATCTGCGCCTGCTGTTTAGTAGGTGCAGATCCGAGGAGCGCATGGGCTACGGTAAGAGCACGAACGTGCCCTTGCCATGGGGAGGCTCCAGCCTCGCCTATACTGCGCTGGATTTGGTGCAGGCCGGCCGGCCTCGTTAATCCAGCGCAGTATATGATTGCACTCTGAGTGAGGTTGATCCTCACCACTGCTACTAGAAAACGTTCCATGACACTGGATTTGGTAGGTAGCAAACCTAACATTTGTTAGATTATAGCTGCAGTCCTAAATTTACTTTTGAGTAAGCCCCATTGAACTCAATTCTAATTCTGAGTGAAGTGGCTGATAATGAGACCGAACGACTATTAGAGACCAACAACAGCATTTTCAGAGTGTTGAAGGTATGGTGGAGGCATGTTTGTGTAATGCTTTGATACCAACAGTATCTGTTTGACCAAAGAAGGTAGTGGAAAAAAAATGAGTGTGTCTATCATGGGCAGGGCCCATGAGGGGTGGTGGTGCAGGGGGTACATTGTACCCAGGTACAATGTACCCCCTGCACCCCTCTCTCATGGGATCAAAAAGAGAGTCTGAGAGCCAAAGAAGAAGAGTCAGAAATTTCCTGGGATCTCAGAAAATATTTGCATATATTGTGTGAAGACTAACAATCACATTTTGAGTAAGCCAGCGATTCGAGAACCACTGTAAGTGTTTGTGGGATGGGGGATGGCAGAGATGCGTGCGCTACGATTGCGGAGCTTCAGAACACATATTGGGGCTGGGGGGACTTAGCACTGGCTGCCCCAGCATCTGGGAGGGTTGGGGAGCCCTGCGCCCCTCTCTGCAGGGCTCTCGGTGCATTAGTAAAGTAAATAAAAACTATCGCAACCCACTTTCTGATTGCAATCGTGAAACTGGAAGTGTTGAGACAACAAGATGCTTGCATCTTGTTGCTATTCCCTTGCATCTGACATTCTGAAGTAGTATAGCCTAATGTAAGGAGGTTGCACCACCCATTATGGCCTATAGGCCACGATGGAAGTGTCTTCAGCCTGGTTTAACCCAAAGGAAACAGCTGAGAAATTTAGAAGGCTGGATCAAGGCTCTCTCTCTCTCTCTCTCTCTCTCTCTCTCTCTCTCTGTGTGTGTGTGTGTGTGTGTGTGTGTGTGAAATTACTAAAACGTTCAGTATGCCTACTGATATTTACTGTATGCTTACTGATACTTACTGTCTTACTATAGTGAAGACAAAAAAAAGTTGCAAACTCAGGTTATCCAAGGATATGCAGATTGTGACAGACAGGCCTTGTGTTTTGAGATATCAACAGAATCCATGTGCATGCAAGTTTACGTCTGTCTGGAGACAAACTGGAATTGGGAAATTCCAAGAATCTGGAGCCATATGCCTGCTGTAGGACTGTGAAACAAATGGCACATCCCATCTCTTCCCCCCCCCCCAGCTCAGCTATTCATGACAACTTGGAACAACTGTGAGTAGATAGCAAAAGAGCCCAGTATAGCAGTATTCAACCTTTTTGAGAGCTGGGGCCAATCAACCATCTCAACCAACCTGCTACATTGAACCCACTTTGTCATGGTTTGCTATTGCTGCGAAAGTGGAATTTGATGTGTGAAGGAATCTTGAACCAAGAGGTTGATTTGGTATAAATCAGCTACCTGTGTTCATTTCTGACTCTTATTTTCTAAAAAGTTGTGAGAGTAGAGCAAAGCTAGTGCACTGGGGCATGACGCCGTGAAGCCAGTCGTCGATGCGTGGCAACTGATACAGTTTTAAACTTTTTAAAAATCTTTATATCAGATAGTCATTGGGTGGACAACTGATTTCTATCATGCTGACTTTCTGGGCTGGCAGGACCTGGTGGGCTGAAGGAAAGTCAAAAAATGTCATATGGTGGGTCAGAGACAGGACGGGACCGGACTGGGTAGACTGGACTGGTAGCAAAATCCAGCACGCCACTTTTCAGACTACACTGCTAGTTACCCTCACAGAACGCAATTTTAGGGAGCAGACCAATAAAGTCCTGGCCAGCTGGCAGCCCTAAATAGTAGCATGCAGAAACAGCCACCTTGTCTGTCATTGCAGGCTGTTCTGTTCAACTTGTTTACCCTCGGCCGCTTGAGAATGGTTGTTATAGCCTTTGATTTTTGATATATGAGCTCTCTCTCTCTCTCTCTCTCTCTCTCTCTCTCTCTCTCTCTCACACACACACACACACACACACACACACACACACACACACACACTTGTCTCTGGTCAAAGGGACACTTAGAAGGTGAAAGCTGCTGAATCATACTCCTGACTCTGCAAATATGTCACTCAGCCAGTGTTGGCAGAACACTGTGCCTACTTGCCTCAGAGCACAATCCTAACCTGGAGTTCAGCGGGCACAGTTAGGCCAGCAAAGTTTGGCCAGCACAAGGACCACTGTAAAGGGCATTTGGACCACTCTCGGAGTCAGGGAGGATGGCGCACGGCTGTGTGCTAGCCTCTCTGACTCTGAGAGTGGTTCAAACATCAAGTATCCTTTGTGCCAGGCAAACTTTGCTGGCCTAACTGTGCCAGCCTAACTTCAGGTTAGGATGGTGTTCTCCGTGTCCTTATTGTAAAAGGAGACAAAAATGGCATGTACATCAATCTCTTTACACAGGAAATGCTTTTCTTTCGTTGTTTAGAAGCTTGGCCTGTTCCTGCCCTCTCTTTGCTGTGAAGAGAACCTCCCCACCCCCAGCAGTGTTTTTCAAGGTACCTAATCCAGTCATGACCACTTCAGAATGTGGCTCTCTCATGTCTTTTTCCATTGGCTCACTTCAGTGAACAATAGAGTATGGCAGTGAGCTTTGCATGGGCATCTTCAGTGTATCTTGCCTTGCTGATAAAGGGTGCTTACCTGTGACTGAAGGACATGCTTAAAAATAAACTGCCCTAAGAACATAAGAAGATTCCGCTGAATCTGGCCAAAAGCCCATCTAGTCCTGCCTCCTGTATCTCACAGTGGCACATGAAGTGCCTCAGGGAGCACACAAGACAATAAGATGCCTGCATTCTGTTGCTACTTCCTTGCACCTGGTATTCTGAGGCAGCCTACTTCTAAAACCAGGAGGTTGAACATACCTATCGCATCTTATATCCTGTGATGGAATTTCCTCCTAGAAATCTTTCCAATTCCGTTTAAAAGGCATCCAGGCCAGATGCCATCACCACATCCTGTAGCAAGGGGTTCCACAGATCAATTACCCACTCGGTAAAACAGTATTTTATCTGCTAACTCTGCCAACACTCAATTTTAGTGGATGCGCCCTGGTTTTGATGTTGTGAGAAAGGGTAAAGAACATCCCTCTATCAATACCTTGCATAATTTTATATGTCTCAGGTACCTTTTTTTTCCTAGACTGAAGAGAGCCCCAACTGTCTGTCTCTCTTTGATGAATGCCAGCTCATCCTATGAAGAACTGAACCTGCTTGCATGGATCTAAGGAACTGCAGAGAGACACTTTCCGATACTGCCTGATACTGCCAGGCATTTCTGGCTGGAGCTGCTCTGAGAGCTGCAGGGTGGCATTAGAGGGCACTGTGGGGCTGGAGGAAGGGTCTCTGCAAGAGGATTTGTGCTTCAGGAAGCATTCCTGATCAAATTCCCTGAGAACATAATCAAAGTCCTTCTGGATCAGGCCAAGGACCTATGGAATCCAGCATCAAGGAAGGACAGAGACGCTGAAAGGCAGCAGTGAGGGGAGGAACACCTAGTGGTTAGCTTTTAGTCACCCCTTCCTGCAGTTCCCTTTGTACTCCGGGTGACCAGATACAATGGAGGAGAGAGTGCCTGTACCTTTAACCACTGTATAGAAGAGGGAATTCTGGCAGGTGCAGCTCAATGTGGAAAGGTTTTAAAGCCATACCGGCCGAATTCTATCTTCTATATAATGGTTAAAGGTATAGGCACTCTGTCTGGCACTGGATCTGTATGTATTGGATCAGCAGCTTGGGGGGGGGGCAGATGACAACTGTTAGATCTGTTACCATAATCACAGGCTAAAGAAACCAAGCAGAGGGAGGCCATCTGGGAAACCAAACCAAACCATCCTCTTCTGTATCTTTTCCAGCTATACAATATTCTTTTTTAGATGTGGAAGCCAGATTGTATTCCAAATGTGGCCACCAACAGATTTGGATGAGGGAACAACAACAACAATCTTATTGTGATCCATTTTCTGATGACTCCTAACATGAAATTTGCCTTAAGAACCTAAGAACCTAAGAAGAGCCCTGCTGGATCAGGCCAAAGGCCCATCTAGTCCAGCTTCCTGTATCTCACAGCGGCCCACCAGGGGGGCATAAGACAACAAGATGCTTGGATCCTGTTGCCACTCCCTTGCACCCAGTATTCTGAAGTAGCCTACTACTAATGTAAGGAGGTTACAACCCATCATTGCCTATAGCCCACGATGGACATTTCTCCTAGAAATCTGTCCAATCCCCTCTTAAAGGCATCAAGACCAGATGCCATCACCACCTCCTATGGCAAAGAGTTCCACAGATTAACTACCCGCTGGGTAAAAAAGTACTTCCTTTTATCTGTTTTAATTCTCCCAACACTCAGTTTTAGTGGATGCCCCCTGGTTCTGGTGTTGTGAGAGAGGGAAAAGAACATCCCTTTATCGACTCTATCCCTTCCATGCATAATTTTGTATGTCTCAATCATGTCCCCCCTCAGGCGCCTTTTTTCTAGACTGAAGAGCCCCAAACACTGCAGTCTTTCTTCATAAGGGAGGTGCCCCAGCCCTGTAATCATTTTTGTCGCTCTCTTCTGCACCTTTTCCAGCTCCACTATGTCCTTTTTGAGATGCGGCGCCCAGAACTGGACACAATATTCCAGGTGTGGCCTTACCATCGATTTGTACAATGGCATGATAATATTGGCTGTTTTATTCTCAACCCCTTTTTTAATGACCCCAAGCATGGAATTGGCCTTCTTAATTGCTGCCGCACACTGGGTCGATACCTTCATTGAATTGTCCACCAGCACCCCAAGATCTCTCTCCTGAGCTGTCACGGACAGCTCAGAACCCATTAGCCTATAGGTGAAGTTGTGTTTTTTTGCCCCAACGTGCATCACTTTACATTTGTCTATGTTGAAATGCATCTGCCATTTGGCTGCCCATTCCCCCAACTTGGAGAGATCCTTCTGGAGCTCTTCACAATCCTTTCTGGTTTTCACCACTCGGAAAAGTTTTGTGTCATCTGCAGACTTGGCCACCTTGCTGCTTATCCCTGTCTCTAGGTCATTTATGAATAAACTGAAAAGCACGGGCCCCAAGACAGATCCCTGGGGCACTCCACTTTTCACCTCTCTCCATTGTGAAAATTGCCCATTGACCCCACACTCTCTGTTTCCTGGCCCTCAACCAATTCTGAATCCATAAGAAGACATGCCCGCTTATTCCCTGATTGTGAAGTTTCTTCAGCAGCCTTTGGTGGGGGACTTTGTCAAACGCCTTCTGAAAATCCAGGTATAGGATATCCACAGGTTCACCCACATCCACGTGCCTGTTGACCTTTTCAAAGAATTCCAAAAGATTTGTGAGGCAAGACTTACCCTTACAGAAGTCATGCTGACTTTCCTTTAGCAGACTTTCCTTCTCTACAGCTGCTGCACACTGGATCAGTGTTTTTTGTTTGTGTTGAGCCATCCATCCACCATGATTGCTAAGGTTTCTTTCCTGGTTTGTCACCCACAACCCAGACTCTATCATAATGATATACGTATCATTATGTATGTGAAGGTGGGATTTTTTGCCCCAATGTGTACAGTTATTCTCCCCACCCCCCCACTGGTGCAGCCATGCCAAAAAGGAGTATGCTGTAGGGAGGCATGTGGATCAGGAGGATTTAAATCCCCTTACCTCTCTGTAAGCCTCCTGTTCTGCAATAGATCTCCTAGGACCGCTGCCTGCTAAAGGAAAGAAAGGGGGTGTGGAGGCTGCTGACCGATGGGATAGGATCTGGCATTGGCTCCACTTCTTCCTGCTGCTTCCCCATCCCATTTCTCCCCTCCCTGCCCCGTTTTGTCTTCTCCCTGGCTCCCTGCTTTCTTAACCTGCTCCAGCCGCTGTGGCAGGGTCTGGTGATGGATAGGGAGTGCTGCAGCCTCTTGTGGCAGTGCTCCCAAAATGGCTGCCGACCAGTGGTGTCATTCAAATGATTTAGGAACAGGAACTCACTTTTGATTGGCACTTGTCGGGAAGCCGGAACCAGCCATGGAGCCCGTTAGGATCCGGAACGCCCGTTCTGGTCCGTTCCCCCTGAATGACATCACTGCTGCCGACGGAGCACTCTGCACACTGTCAGCAGCCATTTCATGACAGTGGAACTCTGTCACAAAGAGCAAACAGTGGAACTTCCACCCAATAGCACAATCCTGCAAGGATTCTGCTGTTATTGACCTTGAACTACATATGCACTCTTGTTGCCCATTCACCCCGTTTGAAGAGATCCTTTTGTATCTCAGCCTACTTTCATCTTGACCACCTTGAATAGTTTTGACTCTCTGCAAACCTGGCCACTGTACTGTTTACCACTATCTCCAGGTCATTTTCAAATGAGTCAAAAAGCACCCGACCCAATCTTTGTGGGGCTTTGTGAAGATCTTTGTGAAGATCTTTGTGCTTGCTTCCTTCCAGTTCGAACTCTTAGTCCATGCCTGCTATATTTATTCAAGAGCCTTTGCTAAGGAACCTTGTCAAAGGCTTTTTGGAAGTTCTAGTATACAGTGACACCTGGATCACCACATGCCTGTTGACACTCTCAAAGAACTCTGGAAAGTTAGTGAGGCAGGACTTTCTACCAGTTTACCCAGAACAGACTTGAAACTGACCAGTCAGGGAGGGCCAGCACACAGATGTGCACCTTCCTCCCCAACTCTGAGAGTGGTCCAAATACTTTATGGTGGCCCTTGTGCCAGCCAAACTTCGCTGGCCTAACTGTTCCAGCCTATTTCCAGGTTAGGATTGCGCTCTAAATGTGGCACATAACCAATGATCCATGGTTGTTGTTGTTCAGTCGCTAAGTCGTGTCTGACTCTTCGTGACCCCATGGACCACAGCACGCCAGGCCTCCCTGTCCTCTACTAGCTTCTGGAGTTCGCCCAATTTCAAGTTCATTGCTTTGGTGACACTATCTAACCACCTCATCCTCTGCCGCCCCCTTCTCCTTTTGCCTTCAATCTTTCCCAGCATGAGGGTCTTTTCTAAAGAGTCCTCTCTTCTCATGAGGTGGCCAAAGTATTTGAGCTTCAGCTTCGGTAGTGGTTCTACCAGGGAGCAGTCAGGCTTGACTTCCGGTAGGATTGACTGATTTGATCTCCTTGCGGTCCAGGGGTCTCTCGGGAGTCTTCTCCAACACATTTCAAAAACATGTATTCTTTGGCGCTCTGCCTTCCTTATGGTCCAGCTCTCCAGCCATACATTACTACTGGGAAAATTATAGTACTAAAGCGAAACTGTGCAGATTGACAGAAGGCTGTACTAGTTTTTAAAAAAGGAATGTAACTGCTCTCCACAGGCCATTTTTGACTGAGACCTCAATTAATGAGAATTATCTCTATCTTATAATAAAAAATGAGTTGTTTGTTAAGACTTGTAACCCATCATGTCTCCAGAGGGCAGGAACATTTGTAAAGGCAACTTTTGATTGTGACAATGATGATCTAATTCTGTTCTATTGTACCATTCAGCTTACAACATTATTTGTAACTAGCTGTTTGTGACCCGGCGTTGCCCGGGGGACAAAGGACCCTGAGGCTCTATGAGGAGAAGGAATGAATGCTACCTGCAGTATCACAGTTAAGGACACAGGCACACAATCACGAAAGAGAGCGAAAGTAAACAGTAACACTTACTGAACCCTGTCTGCAGGCACTGTGGCAGGATAGCAGTGAAGCAGGAGATAGGGGAACAGGTGCCCAGGTAGCTGTGTGGAAATGTGTCCCTGTACCATCCGAGTGGGTGCTGGAAAAGTGTGGAACGTGCTGCTTCCAGCCCCAGTAGTTTCAGTTTCGCTTCTGCCTAGTTCTACAGCAGCTGTACCTGAGACCCTGCAGAATCGTCTGTGACCACAGGGTGGCAGCAGACCTGTAGTCCAATGCGATCCCCTTGGTTCCTGACTATCTGGGCCCCCTCCCCAAAAACGGGGGGCTGTAGGGGGGTCTCACCCCCGCAGTGTTTGTTGCCAGGCCACAAGGTACGTGCGTGGCGAGTTTCATGCGGCCCGGTCCCAGCGTCGCGAAGCCTATTCAGAACATACACATCCACACACCCACCCACGTCCGTTTTTATATATATAGATTCTTATATATTCTTTCCCTACAACTTCCTTATGAAATAGATTAGGGCAGAGAATTAAAATGCTTCCAGGTGACTGGTTTCCCAGCTGCAGCCCTGGAAATTATTATCAGGGGGTGGTTTAAAAAAAAATTATAGAACTCAATCTGAGCTAGTGCTTCTCAAACTGATGCTTCTAGGTGGCTGTGGGACAGCCATAAAACACAGTCAGGTCTCATTCTGTGGTCCTTCACTGATAGCTGCGTTTGCAGAACCCTACACCACCATCGTCTCCATGCTTTATCATTCATACTCATTGTTACTTGCACAATCTTATTCTCATAACTGGAAAATTGTCATCACGAGAAATATAGCATCCACATACTATACCTGTTATCTAACGTTAGGTACCATTTTATTGTATTGTTTTATAAGCCATGGGTGTGGGGCTTTTGGCTAAAAGTGGCCTAGATATTTTAATCTAAATGAAATTACAGTGCTGTGTATATTTGTTGTATTTGTACAACAAATTATAATGTAGTATGTAACTGCCCATCACAGGTTATAAGCCATGATGACTAAATGCAACCTCTGGATTTTAGTGGTAGCCTATCTCTGAATGCAAGATGCAAAGGAGTGCAACAGGATACAGGTGTCTTGGTGTGATAGCCTGGAGACATCTGGTGGACCAATGGGAGATACAGGAAGCTGAACTAGATGGGCCCTTGGCTCTTCTTATGTATTGCAGGCCTGGATTGTTCCAAAATCACTATGAAACCTGCTAGGACCATCAAATCCTAACATTGCTGCTGGAATTACCAAAATGTGACATACCACTAATTAACAGAGATGTGTACATAGAATTAGTGCATGTTAAAAATATTTATATGCATAGATGGCCAGTAAAGACCGTATTCTTGACAGTTCCACTATCATGGCAGTTCGCAAACAAATATATTTTAGGATTTGTAAATGAAACAGAAGACAAGTAAGGGATGAAGACTCTTCTGTGTGTGCTTGTTTATGAGCAAGTCTTGGGTGTATCTACACAGTGCATATTACAGTTGTTCTCCCTTTTAAGAGAGCCATGAGAGTCATAGGGCCAAACTAGTGGTGATGGAGGCACACCAATGTATCAGAATTTAACCATTGTCACATCTCTGTAAAATAGGATCTGGAGGACTGCCACTGAGTGAGTGCACAGGCTGGTAACCTCTGTCATACATTCCCCCCCCCCAAATGGTACAGCTGTTTTTCTCTTGGTAGAGGGTCCATGGTGGAAGTCATCTCTTCTAGGAGAAAGAGGACTAAAGGATTGTTTTGGAAAAAAGTGAGTGGAAGAGATAAAGTTTCACCTCCCTAGTGCAGTTCAAAATGTAGGAATTTGGCACACCTGTATTGGGTTGTATAACGTCCCATTTAGTGTGGCCTGTCATTATGTAAAGCAGTGGTTCCCAATCTTTTTTGCATCAGGACCCACCTAAAAATGGTTTCACTCCAGCCGCTCCAGCCTCTGTGTCAATAATGGTGATTGGGCAGCAGCACTCCCTGCTAGTAGCAGGTAGTTTAACCCTTGATGCACATAGGCTAGCCTGCCCTGTCAGTTTCTCAAACCACCAAAAATTGGGTCATGGCCCACTGGTCGGTCATGGACCCACAGTTTGGGAACCATTGATGCAAAGAGAGGAGAACTTTCATGTTTATCAGAATTTTCAGCACCTCGCTGGAATTCCCTGAATTCTTTGGGAGGAGGAAACCAGAGCAGAGAGATGGAAAGCCAAGAGGGGTTTATTTATGAGCGCAAGTCATTGCAGATGTAAAAACATAAAATAAATGCATTTTGAAATTGTACGTGGGGCCTTATAACCTGAAGCTCTCCCTGGCTCTATATATCCAGTGTGGCAAGGCCTATGACCTTTTTATCCTGTGATCCAAAGTCACATGACCTGGCTTGGGATGGCACGACAGGACAGCTGGAATGTGCTCCTGGGCATGCACAGAAAGCGCGCAAAGCTTGAAGACTTGAGCAAATTCAGGGCAGGTTTTGTGAGGTGAAGAGGCAGGTAGCCTGAGAATATGTAGACACACAGCTGTTCCAGGGGATTAGCAGGCAAAGAACATGTGTCCAGTTGCAAAATAATTTTGCTAAATAGAATCAATGGCATTGATGCTGGCCACAAAACAAGCAAAACGTTTAGCAGATAAGCCCTCAGCCCATGCCCTTTGAGATCCTGACATAACATGACGTTCTTTTATCTTCTGCCCTTCTGAGTTTCCCTTTGTCCCACATTTGGGTCATAGTGTGAGTTCAGCAACAAAATAAAGGACCAAAATAAAAAAAACTTTCCATGTCTATTTGAAGGACTGACCTGAAAACCTCCTTAAAGAATAGATGTTCGAGCCGTCTTAAGGAGTTCACTCTTCGATGGCGAATGAATGCGTAATAGGCTTGGCAGGGACACATGTGCTAGCCCTGACCCCGCTGGTGGTGACACATGCGTGCTAGCCTGGCCCTGCCCCCTGCATTTGGGGTTTGTTTCTGCAGACAAAAGCTGAACACTGTGAGAGCAGGTGCAAGGCTGGCTTGCAGGTATCGTTAGCTGGAAGAGTGGAACTCGTCCCCGTTGTTAAGCGTTTCACGTGTTTGCTCTCTGTTGGAGAGTGGGTGCCTGAAAAGGGCTTTGCTCTTTGAACATAAAACAGGAGAAATAAGAACTGGAGAATAGACTGAAATCTTCAAAAAGTATAAATGGAGAAAATTCCATCACCTCTAGTCAGGGGCGGACCTAGTCAAAATGGCGCCTGGAACACCCAGTAGAAATGCGCCCCCATGGGAACCCAGGTCTACCTACCAGAAACAGCCGCGAGTAGACCTGGGCTCCCCTTGCAGGAGCCCAGGTCTACCCATTAGAAACAGTCGTGAGTAGACCTGGGTTCCCCTCGCGGGAGCCCTAGTCTACCCATTAGAAACAGCTGCGGGTAGACCTGGGCTCCCTTGAAGGGAGCCCAGGTCTACTCTTGGCTGGCCCCAGTGGGTAGACCTGGGCTCTGGAGCCCAGGTCTACCCACACAATGTTGCAGGGGCCACTGGCGCCCCCCTAGACAGCCCCAAGATGGCGCCCAGGGCTCTTGCCCCCCCGCCACCCCCTAGATCCGCCACTGCCTCTAGTCTGGCACCTGTTTCCCTTGGGAGTACAGTATAAACATAGGACATAGTTGAACCTGGGGCATAGCTAAAGAAGTGCAGGGGGTTGCAATTGCACTAGGCAGCATGCTTTAGGGGGGGCAACAAACTAAGCTTGACATTAGTGGCCAAAATTGTGAAAACATTGGTATGTATGAATACTACCATCATGTTATATACCATTTGATACGGAATTTAATGCAAAATGCAATGAAACAAATTGGAGTGTAATATCTTCATTCTATCAAATATTGTGGCCCAAAAAATGAAAATACAACTGTGATGTCACTTCCTGTTATGATGTCACTTCCTGTTATGATGTCATTTTGCCCTGTGCACCAGGCTACACTTTCATTAGCTACATCAGTGAGTTGAACTAGTTACAAAAGCTTAGAAGCCCAACATGAAGGGAAGGGAAGGGAAGGGAAGGGGAAGGGAAGGGAAGGGAAGGGAGAAGCCCAGAGGCTATAAAAATTTGCAGTTGCTTTCCTCCATTCATTTTTCACTAGTGGCCTTCTAAACTGTGTTCTCTTGCAAGCAGGGATACTAGTTCAACATAATGAAATGATTTCTTCTGGTGGTATGTGCTAGTTTGCTCTATTTCCAACAGCCTTCCAGGATGCCGTGCTGCTGTTCCTAATGTTTGACTTACACATCAGGAAGAAGAAAGTTAAGGAATAAATTAGACATATATAATTCCAGGCAGATGCTTCTGCAAGCATACCAATAGGATATGAAGGTAATGGCCTTCCTCTCTCGTCTGCTCTCACCATCTGGTATTCAGAGGGATTCTGTCTCAGCTCATGTAAGCATTCAGAGGGATTCTGCCTTCTGCTAATCACCATGGAAGATAATGGGGGAACACAATGATATACAAGCCCATAATCTGATAGGAAATGTCATGACTACCAATTTCCGATACAGAGAAGTGGTGGCTGAATCTCCTTCAATGAACAATTTTGATGAGTACAGGCAGGGACCCATATCCACAGATCCAGTATCTATGGTTTCAAATATACACAGATTGGGGGTGGGGGTGGAGGGTGGCCCTTAGCTTTCTTTCTTTTTTACTTTGGGTCACTAAAAAACCTTGCTTTTACAGGTTGCTAAACGGAGAGACTAATTGAACATAAACAGGAAGCTGCTTCTTGTTAATGTTTTGACCGTCTCTCTCTCTCTCTCTCTCTCTCTCTCTCTCTCTCTCTCTCTCTCTCTC
>JAJKFI010000004.1:27431131-27459551 GCA_029204185.1 Lerista edwardsae | reverse complement strand
GATGTCTCTCTCTCTCTCTCTCTCTCTCTCTCTCTCTCTCTGTGTGTGTGTGCGCACGTGTGTGCGTTCCAGCATAACTCTGGAATGCCTGCAGCGATTTACACCAAACTTGGTACACATATGCCTTACAATCTGGAAAGAAATAGTGCAGGGGTAAGACACCCCTAGCACCCCTAGGGGTGGGAAAGGGGTGACATGTAAAAATAATCGAAAACGACCAATATTAGTGTCGAATCCATAGTTTTCGGGATCGCTGAGATGAATAGTGACACTCCCGATGCCATTTAAGTCCACGTTCAGCCCTCATCAGCATGGGAGTGAGAAGAGGTGAAAAATAAAATGTCCAAAATGACCGACATTAGTGTCAAATCCATAGTTTTCGGGGTTGCTAAGCTGATTGGTCCCGATGACATTTAAGCCCAAGTGTAGTTGAACAGAATGAATAGAACTCTGTAAAACCTTCTGGAAATTTTTAGAAATCATTATTCTTGGACTCTTCGACTCCAATCAAATACTTGCCATGTTACCAGGCATAGTCACTGAATACAAGTCTATCAATACTGTAGTAGATGCCGATGAGGTTGTCAGTTTCCCATCAGACTTCCTAAACTCACTTGATCCGGCTGGATTGCCACCACATTGTTTTTTACTTACAGTGGGATCTCCAATTATTTTACTACAGAACCTCGACCCGCCAAAACTTGGCAACGTCACAAGGCTGTGTGTCAAGAAGATGCTGGGTACTATAATTGAAGCGACCATCTTAACAAGAAAGGGAGAGGGTGAAACAGTTTTTATCCCACAGATAACACTCATTCCAACGGATCTCCCTTTTAATTTTAAGGGATTGCAATTTCCAGTGAGACTTGCATTCTCAATCACGATCAACAAGTCACAGGGCAGTCAATAGATACTGTCTATTGTCAATAGTCAAAAGTACTGCGGAGTGGATTTGAGATCGCCAAGATTCTCCCACAGACAACTTTATGTTGCTTGCTCAAGGGTGGGTTCACCCAATAATTTATTTATTCTTGCTCCTGGAGGTGAAACTAAAAACGTTGTTTATAATCAAGTTCTGAATTAAATTACTATTATAGTGAATTTGTAAAAGATTTTACTTTATAATTTTTATACTGTACTTATACTTTTAATTTCCTGTACATAAAATTACTTCGATTTTACACTATAGATAGAATTCATTCCTTTTCCTGTCTAATAGAAGCTTGGGATAAATAAATACCCGGGCAATGGCGGGTAAGGACAAGCTAGTAAAATATAAATAAATAAAATCTCCACCCAAAGTCACGTGGACAGTCCCAGACTCTCAATTCTGACCTAACAGCTCTTTGTGTGATCCATATAAAGGAGGACAGAGCTATAATACTTGTTGTAGGAGTATTACATATCCTAGACTTGAGTAGCTGTAATATGGCCTTGCAGGCTAAACAACTGGAACGCCTCTATTCTTGCCATTTGGCTTGTCTGATCACCAAATCCTGAGAAACAAAACCTTCAGCATCCCAGTCTGATGCACACTTAATTTGGAAATGCCACTGAGTTTGGTGGTATTTGCTTCTGCGTAAATGTGCTAAGGGTTATAAAAACGTCCCAACACTTCTGCCATTTCTGGCAAGAAACTTGGCATGGAAAACAAAATTCACAGCTGCCATTTGAGATGCTAAGTAATGACTCAGGGATTCTACCATCCAGCTGTCCCCCTGTGGCCGGAAACTGACTAACACCTGCAGCAAAGAAACCTCTGTAGGTTCGTTCAGCTGCCTAATGGTTGAATGACTGATGGGCCCAGCTGATATGGCAAGTCTCTGGCACCAGCACGTTGAGGACGATTTATATAACCTGAGCGGTGTTTGCCAAGGAAGACACTGAAACATCTCTCATTAAACCACAGGGACGAAGACATCTTAAACTACACAGAGAACAATCTGTCCTGTGTTTTTAATCAGCTTGGATTCTATTCTGTTTGAAAAATAATCTAGATAGCAAAGATGATAGGGAGAGGGGGGGGAAAAGGTGGTAATCTGATGTCGACTTTAATGAAGGCAATTCCAGAGTTGCGAAAAGACACTCCCCCACAACAATTGGGATGTAGCCTTATCACTGGCCATTAGCCCAGTAAATCAGGGAAGAATTGTAGCTCATGTTTTGCATGCAGAAGGTCTCAAGTGCCATCCTTGGCATTTCCAGGTAGGGCTGGGAAATCTGGGAGAGGTGCTACCAGTTAGTAGAGATAGTCCTGAGCCTATTGGACCAAGGGATCTGGCTAAGTAGAAAGCAGGTTCTGATGTAAATCAGCACAAGTAGAAAATCACACAGGCCCAAATCCTAACCAGCTTTCAAGCACTGACATAGCTGTGCCAGTGGGGCATGTGCTGCATTCTGCAGTGGAGTAGTAGCCAGGGAGACCTCCTCAAGGTAAGGGAAGGCTTGTTCCTTTACCTTGGAGCTGCATTGCCCTTACCCTGCTGCTGGAAAATTGGTTAGGATTGCACAGATAATCTCACTGACGTCTTGTTTGTGTCTGGAACCAACAAAGGCTCCTGGTTCTTACATTTGAAGCCCTTCATGACTTCAAACCCAGCCCGCACTTCTTGGCTCTCATATCCCACTGTTCTCTTGCCAGTAATCTTTACTCTTTCAGCCTCAACCATCCAAACGATTCCTACTTCCCCAACTCTGTCCTTTCTTTCTTTCTTCCTGTTCCTTATGCCTGCAACTACCTCCTTGGAGACCAGAAGAGTTCAGCCTCAACCCTCAAATCCCATCAGAAAACCCACTTTTTTCCAGGAAGTCTTTGGTATCACACCTTAGTCTGCAGTTCCTACAATAACTTTGCTGAAGTGTGTAAAACTTCAGACTCTCCTCTGCTTCCCACCTCTTTCCCCTTCCTTCCCCCTATGTCAGTGGTTCCCAAACTGTGGGTTGGGAACCACTTTCAGGTGGGATGCAAAGCACCTAGAGCAGCCATATTGAAACTATGGGAAGATGAATTGCTGGAAAGGGGAATGGCTGTGTGGTTGTTTTGCTTGTGTCAATGTGGTAAATAGTTTTTATCTTTCTGATTCACTTTGCTAGCTGAGAAATAACATGGCTGAGAAATAATGTGATTTATTGCTGCATTCTCAGGGAAACAGCAGTCTCTGGCATCACAGTGGCGCACCTCTGGCCAAGACATCACTTCTGGTGGGTCCTGGAAAGATTGTCATTCTAAAAAGTGGGTCCTGGTGCATAAAAGTTCAAGAACCGCTGCCCTATGTTGTATCCAGCGGTGTTATTGCTGCCGGAACGCTGGGCGGGACATCCAGGTGATCGACAGCCCGCCCGTCGCGTTCCGGAGTGTTATGCCGTTTGCGTAACCAATTACACCGCTTGCGTATGTTACGCAAATGGCGTAACGCTCCGGAACACGACGGGCAGGCTGTCGATCACCCGGATGTCCCGCCCAGTGTTCCAGCAGCATAACACCGCTGGTTGTATCCCTTAGCAACAGAAACACAGGCTGCAAATCTGGATCCTGCACAGCAGCGTGATTAATGCATTATTGTGCCTATAGTAAAAAAAGTTGGTACCACCGAATACATGTTGGGAGTGGGGCAAATTGATCACTGAGCTTGAATTGGAAAGGGCTGACTGGATATGATGAAGCAAAGCATTTTGGCTCCTGTTTCTTCTGCTCTGAATAGAAATCTGAGAAAAAATCGTTTTAGGGAAATGATCTTTAGCTAGACTAAACATAAACCAATTACTGAATAGGAAAATATCTTACAACAACACAACAGGAAAAGGGCTTTAAAATGCTGCTGTGGTTGGCCAGCTGATACTCTCTGCTTATTAAAGGATTTAATCTGACTACGGGGTGGTCAACCTTCCAGGATTCGCCTGGTGACTCCAGGAATCAGCATCAATTAGATTGTATTAGAGGGGAAAAAACCTAAAGGCCTAGGAATAGCTTCAGTCAGAGTTGGCAACCCTACCTGGCTAAAAAGTGACAAAGCCCTCCTCCCACTCTTATGAAAAGCAGCCGGCCTCCGTTCAAAGAACACCGTGTCTGTTCTTGTGCAAGGGCCGGAACTTGGAGGGCAGCATTTGTGTTTATTATGGAAATGAGCGTGTCTGCAAGGTCTCTCTCTCTTGCTGGAAAGCTAAAAAGCTGAACCAGTAAAATCAGATAAATGTTTGCAGCTGTTATTGCAAAAACTAGCTGAAATAATGCTGTCCGGAAATACCCCAGTCAGTTTGCGCAGTCCTATCTGACTTCCTGTGCGGCGATGCAGTTGTGCCAGTACAGAGTCTGTTGAATCCCATGGGGGAGTTTTGGCTGTGGGAGACCTTGGAGTAAGAGGACTTTTGTTCCTTCCCCCTGAGTGCCCTTGTAGGCCGGCTGGACCAGCACCAGTGATGGTTGCAAGTCCACATTGATCCATGAAAGCGGATCGGTCCCAGGAAGGGGGAATTCCAATCCCAAGACTTTGGCAACTGCTGCCATTGAACTTACCCCTGATCAACCCACCTCCCTGCCCTATCCCTGTTCTGCCCATACCCTGCCCCATTCTGCCCAAGCACACAGACGTGCGCCAGCCTCCCTCACTCCCAAAGTGGTCCAAACGCGCTTTATGGTGTCCCTTGTGCAAGTCAAATTTTGCTGACCTAACTGTGCTGGCCTAACTCCAGGTTAGGATTGCGCCATCAGAGAAATATACTTTGGATTTGGGTACACTAGAACTGCAGCAAGACGTGGAGAGGACTTCCAAAGAAATACAGTGAGACAAATTCTTGGCTGGCTTTTCAACATGGGCACAAACAATAATTTTGTTCTCCACAAAATGGAAAGAAAGTGCACGCCATAGAACGCAAGAGAGTTGGACTAAGAAAAGTTGACCTTGGATGCTCCACCTCATCCTGTCCTAAGGACCACGTTCAGGGGTGCCAACGTGCCCTGATCATTGCGGGGGCTGAGTGGCCACGCCTCCTGACCAGTGGTGGGATCTAAATGATCGAAGAACAGGAACGGTGATCGGGACTCACGTTTGATTGGCACGTGTCGGGACCGTTCAAAGCGGCTCGGCTGCACCCCGCAGCCCGCCCCTTCGGTTCCGCTGCCTTCCTGCCTGCCGTGCGGGCTGCCCTCGGGGACGCGCCCCACCGCCGCTCGCTCAGGCCCCCAGCCCGCCCCCACCTGCCCGCCCGGCAAGCAGGAGCCCCCTCTGAGGCCAGGAGCGTTTCGCCGCGCCATGTCCATCACAGAGCTTGCGACGAATGGCAACAAGTGGGCGGAGCTAGCCCAGATTAGGTTCAGGAATGGCCATTCCGGCGCATTCCTGCTCCATGACATCACTGCCCCTGACGTAGCTGGGGAATTGCGACTACTGCGCATGCTCACGATTTCCGAGAGCCCGAGCATGCTCAGTGGTTGCCTCACGTCGTGACCACTGCGCATGCTCACGTTGCTGCTGTTTGCTGGGGGGCAGTTTATTGGGGTGGCATAGCCACACTCCAGGAATATTGGGAGGGCCGCTGGCCCCGGACCACACCCAACTCGGCGCTACTGACCATGTTACACCGTTATGTTGACAACCGTATGTATCATGCTGTAGCAGCTATGGACAGAGCCTCTGGTTTAACACTTGGTTTAAATTCTACATTCTTGCTAAGGACCATTAAAGAATATAAAAACAGTTTCTTGTTTCAATGCAAGGAGTTGCCAACTCCTAAGCTCCAAGCATCTCTGACTTCTTTTTCCTCTTTATCAGTATCTTGATCAACAATGGATAACAAGATCTGTTCCCACCCCCATTCTATTCTCTTGGATTTTTTGCACAGAATGTCTACCTAGTCAGTTTCATTGCGGGCAGCTTTGTAAATAATGTAAATAATATAAGTGCACTGGTGGCAAGTCTGGGCCTTGCTATAAAAACACATTTAAGAATATGATCAGAATAAAACCAAATGTTAAAATAACTTGGTTCACTTGGTTTTACTTTAAACATGGTACAAGTGCTGGGACTGGGAGTCGGCACCTCAAGGAAAGGGGAAGAAGTCTGTGAATCTCATGTTTAGATTTTTGGCATTTGGTTCATATAAAAACAATAAAATCAAAACTCCTCCCAATGCACGCTCCTGATCCCTACAAAAGCAATTCCTGTAAATGATCACTCCATTACCATGATGAGTTCTGATCCACACTTGGATGTATGCCCTCAAACTACTCCCAGGCAGCCTCAGAAAATAATTAGTAGCATTAGGCCCAGCCCTTTGACAACTGCCTGCAGAACAAGTGCAAACTGTGATATTTCTGGATGGAGGATAGATGACTTCCACTTATCGTGAAGATCTCATCTTTGCCGTCTATTAATAAGAGAGCCTTTGATCAATGTATACTCTAACACAGTGGTTCCCAAACTGTGGGGCAAGGCCCACCAGTGGGTCACAAGCCAATGTCAAGTGGGTTGCGAAGCACCTAGAGCAGCCACATTTAAAATATGGAAAGATGGGATGCTAGAAAGGAGGAGGGCTGTGTGGGTTGTTGTTTTTTGCTTGTGTCAAATAGGCTTTTTTTCCTTCCTGGTTCACTTTGCTATTGGAAAATGGCAGAGAAATAACCCAACCGATTGCTGCATTCTCAGGACAGCAGCAGGCTCTGGTATTGCACTGATGGTGCTTCTTGCTGTGACATCACTTCTGGTGCGTCCTGGACAGATTGCCATTCTAAAAAGTGGGTCCTGGTGCTAAGAGGTTTGAGAACCGCTGCTCTAACCTACTGTACTTCTGCTTGCTGTGTATTCTGTGTCGTTAAGCTCTGTTCCCATGTAATTTGGTCATGACAGGATAGGCCGGAGTCAGGAGTGGTGCATCACTGAGGCCTCCTGCCTTGAGCCTTTAAAGCGATGAGACAAGGCGATTCCATGGTGGAATTTGTAAAGAGAACTCCAGGGTAAACTCACACGATGAAAACACATTTGTAGAGCAGAGGCCTGGAATAATTGTTGACATGAGGAAGTTCTTGCCCCTGTCAGGGATGTCACAGCTCTGGACACTTGGCAATGAGTTTAAACCTGTCAACTGTAAAAAAATTAAAAATAAATCCAGACCAAGCAGGATAATTTTAGTTCACTCCCATAGATCTTTCTTGCTGATGCAGCAAACTCTGTGTACGTGTAGCCAAACGTGTGCTTTGGCTCCAGGCACCAGAAAAAGCTCATAAAACTGAGGATTCATAACCTTATCTAGCAAAACCTTTACCTTTTCCCGTGCAAACAGCTGGAGGCTTTTCTCTTGAAAGGAAACCCAAACAAGCTATAAATAGTTCAAAGGACTTATTAATCTGTTCCCTCATCAGTCTTCGCTTTGCGAGTGTCGCAGGACAGCAACCTTTCCAGCATGTATCACTTGACCTGTTATCCCTTCCTGTGGGTTGTAAACGAGAGCACTTTATTCATGCATTAGTCACACAAAGGAGCAGCAGTTTGATAGCATGAAAACAGAATTCAGCTACCACTGAAATGAACTGTCGGCAGGGGGTGAGGGAGGAGTGGAATCTTGGAACTGAAGCAAATGCTAGCAGTGTCCCAGGGCATGGTCTTTTAAACCATGTTGAGACTAAGAGCGCAATCCTAACCTGGAGTTAGGCCGGCACAGTTAGGCCAGCAAAGTTTGGTCAGCGCAAGGGACACCGTAAAGTATGTTTGGAACACTCTTGGAGTCAGAGAGGCCAACACACAGATGTGCACCATCCTCCCTGATCTGAGAGCGCAATCCTACCCCTCCCCTTGTGTCGACGCTACATCATAGTGTCGACGCAAGGGGCGGAGTGCTGGTGTGTGGGGGCTGAGCAGCACCCCCACATCAGCGCTCCAGCTCTGAAGCTGACACTGCTCGTAGCGTCGGCTTCAGAGCGCCGACGGAGAGCCTCTCTTGCACTGACCGAAGCTGGTTGGTGTGAGGGAGGCTCTGTATTGAGGTGGCACGGGGATTGGAGGGAGGGAGGGAGGCGGGGGTGGGACTTGGGCGGGACATGGGCGGGCTTGGAAGATGGTCATATGGCCACATCCTAAGCCTATCTGCGAGGCCATGAGGCCCCAATTCCTTAGTGCGGACAGATCCGAGGAGCACATAGGAGAGGCTGGAGCCTCCCCTACGGTAAGGGAGCAAACGCTCCCTTGCCACGGGGCGGCTCCAACCTCTCTTAAGCAGCACCGGATATGGCGCTGGCCCCTCGACCTTGCCAGTCCGGCGCTGTTTAGGCTTGCGCCCTGAGAGTGGTCCAAACACTCTTGACAGTGGCCCTTGTGCCAGTCAAACTGTGCTGGCCTAACTGTGCTGGCTTAGGATTGCACCCGAATTATGGCTGTGTCTGATCAACCTCTTAATGGGTGGGTGTCTAGGACCCCATAAAGGCTGCTGAGCTCAATTGAAGAAAGGCAGGAGAAAAATACACTGAATGTGCTTGAAAAAACATTTGAATCCATTTTCTGATATTAGGTCTGCTGGATATAGTTGGCTTCTAAAATATAAAAAAAAAATCAGATGTATCAATTTGCCCTGTTATTATTTAAGGCCATGATAATGTGATGCAGCACACTCAGCAGTGGCTTCAAGAGGCTCCTCCTAATTTAGGGGGGGGGCTGGGAGAGATTCAGGATAGGAAGGGGAAAGGCATGGAGTGGATCACGGGAGGGAGGATCCTGGTGGCACTGACATGTACCAGGATCCTATCCTCCCTTTTTCCACCTGTCTCTCCCCTTTTTGCTCCTCAGGCACATCCCTTAAAATGTATTGCAGTGTGGACCTGGGTCTACTTCATGAGATGCAAATAGCTTAGCAGCCTACACAAACCTGCCAAGATACCCTTGTTAACATGCACAAGACATTTTGATCCACAGGGCTTGTTTTAGTTTTTTAATTATTTTAAAATTGTTTTTAATTACTGTTTTTTAATTGTCAATATTGTATTTTAATTGTTGTAAGCCGCCTTGTGTGCCCATGGGGCAGAAGCCGGAGTATAAATGAAATAAATAGTAAAATAAATAATTTTGTCATCTTTGTCACAACTAATGAATAGCTGCAGCTTGATTCTTCTGGGTAGGACCATGTGTCTACAAGTACTTTGTGTTCAGCATTAGAAGATAAGCCTAGGCACATGTTATCCTGCTGTCTGGCCATTCTACACCATTTGCCTGATATGTGAACAGGGCAAATGGACAATGGAAATGACGGGGAAAACATCCATCTCACTCACATGCTGTTGGGTAGCTTCTTTCCTTTGGGTAATTTTGAAATTGCACTTCGTGTGCAAACTTCAAAGGCATAATATCATGGCATACTGTGTCTCTCACGGACAAGGGAACAGGTGCAGCAACAAGAACATTTGCTAGCATTTCACTGATGGGTCATCAGGCCGTCTGCAGTGAGTAGTAGAAAACCATGTGGCCAAAAGGACTAAGTGGGACATCTGGGAGTGATTGAAGATGGACCCTGAATAATAATAAAAATTGATTGGTGTGACTTTGTTTTGAAAGGTTAAGGGCACAATCCTAACCTAGAGTTAGGCCGGCACAGTTAGGCCAGCAAAGTTTGGCAGGCATAAGGAACACTGTAAAGTATGTTTGGCGCGCTCTCAGAGTCAGAGAGGCCAGCATACAGACATGTGCCATCCTCCCTGACTCTGAGAGTGGTCCAAACACGCTTTACAGGGGCCCTTGTGCTGGCCAAACTTTGCTGGCCTAACTGTGCCAGCCTAACTCCAGGTTAGGATTGCACTCTAAGAGACAGAGTCTATTGGGGCCTCTGCTGATTGGATCTTCTAGTCTAGTGGTTATGGGGAAGGAATGATACTGATGGAGGTCGGTTTCTCAAGGTACTGATGGTGGTCGGTTTCTTGCACTGCATCCTTCTTTTGGTCACACAATTTAGAGTGCAATCCTAAACTGGAGTTAGACCAGCATAAGCATAAGCAGCAAAGTTTGGCCAGCACAAGGGGCACCATAAAGCTTTTTTTTTTTTTGGACCACTCTCAGAGTCAGGGAGGATGGCTCACGTCTGTATGCTGGCCCCTCTGACTCCGAGAGTGGTCCAAACATACTTTACAGTGGCCCTTGTGCTGGCCAAACTTTGCTGGTTTAGCTTATGCTGGCCTCACTCAGTTTAGGATTGTGCCCTGAAAGTGAAAACTCTTCCTGGGAAGCAGTTGCCTGGACTGCTTGCAGCATTACAACTCTGGCAGAAAGAAAGGCAGAACAGGGATGGGGCAAACAGTGTCAATGGAGAGGCGGATACGAGTAAGTGTAGCACTTTGCCGATTTATTGCATTGGCATTCTGCAGTTGAACCAGGGACAGCCCAAGACATCCTGATGCCTGAGGCAGGCTGCTCAGTGCTTCCCCCTTCCCCTGTGATGTGCCAGCCTCTGCTCCTCCCATGCACCAATGTTCTAACTCAGCACTGACCTTCCTTCCACTCTCCTTCTTCCTCTCTGTCCCTCCTTTCCCTTTTCCATTCCAGGGAAGAGGAGGAGAAGGAGGGCCAGTGGAGGCTGGAAGATAAAGAAAGGCATCAACCTGCTGCCCAGTGGTGTCTCTACAGGGAGGGCAGAGCTCTAAGTTTTGCAAGAAGCCTGACCTTGCAGTGGAAATCACTCCTCTCCTGCACCGTTTTAGCCAATCCTCACAGGGAGCAGCAGCATCTTGGCATTGCTTATTGGCTACAGCAGCAAGGGAGAGGAGGGATTTACACGACAGGGTAAGGCTTCTTGCAAAACTTAGAGCTTTGCCCTCCCTGTAGAGACGCCACTGCTGCTGCCTGAGACAACCGCTTCAGTTGACTTTATGGATGGGCCGGCCCTGAGTTGATCATAACTACAGTTGAGTATGCTACTACAGGCTTTCCATTTCCTGGTCAGATGATGGGAAGAGAGCAGTGATGTCATGCAGGGGGAACCTGGGGGAACTCAGTTCCACTAGTTAAAATTAGGGCTGACTCCGCCCACTTCCCTCTCCCCCCTCCCCCTCCCAATTCTTCTGCAAAGCGCTTTTCTTCTTGGTTGGCCGGCACTCAGAGGGTTAAAGGGAGCGACTCCGGATTCCTAGGGGGGCGAAGGCAGTGATGTCATTCACGGGGAACGGACAAGAACGGGCGTTCCGGATCCTAACGGGCTCCGTGGCTGGTTCCAGGTTCCCGACAAGTGCCAATCAAAAGTGAGTTCCTGTTCCTAAATCATTTGAATGACACCACTGGAAGAGAGGTTGAGAGAGATGAAAGGAGAGGTTTGGCTAGAAAAATTGGAGGGCACATAGCTTTCCACTTTCCTGGCATAGTACAGTATCAGGGGTGTAGAAGTGTCCATGGAATAAAGTTTGCTCTTCCCTTCCAGGACATTCCCACAAGCCAGAAGTACACTGTGCAGATGCCACATCCTGCATCAGCTGTGTGGGCTGAGCAGGGCTGGCTTTAAGCCAATGTGACCAATGTCGTCACATCGGGCCCCGCGCTTCAGGGGCCCCCGCACTAGCAGGGGGAACATATTGCCTGTGGCTGCAGCTGGGATCTCTATGGGCTGTAAGTCAGTGGGGTGAGCAGAGCAGCTTTACCTTGGTCTCTCCCACCTGCCTCTGCCTCCAAACAGCCCAAAATGGGCCACCTGGAAGCACCAGGTGTTATGTTATGATGTCACCACCACCTACTTCCACATGCCATGCTTTGCACGTGGCACAAGCAGTGCTCTTCTTGGTGAGTGGGGCCCCCGCAGGAAGGGTTGGGAGCCCCACAGGAATACCCCACATTGGGCCCCGCTGCTGCTAGAGCTGGCCCTGGGGCTGAGGACCAGCCAGCAGCTGCAATCCAAAATGAAACTATTTATTTATTTATTCATTCATTTGAAGAATTCATACCCCACCTTTCCCATGCCGAAGCAAATGCCCAAAGCGGCTTACAGAGAACAACAAAGTACAATGTAACCATAATAAGTAAAAACAAAAACATTTAACATTTAACAGGAACACAATGAGAGATTCAAGAATGAAGCAAGGCCCAATTCTCTTCATCAGGTTGAAGTAGGAGGAAATCAAGCCAATAAGGTGATTTCTCCAGGCCCCTCTCCCTTTAAGCTCAGGGGCCGTCAATGTGAGGTTTAGTTTCCCTAGTGTGCTTTCCCGTCCTGATGTTGCCCCGAAGGACAAAGTTGTTCTGAGCCCAACTCCCCTGATCCCAGCTGGCCCGGGATCCCCTCTCTGTGGCTTACCAGAGCAACACTGGTGGAAAGAAATGCCAGCTGGACTTTGATGTTGCAGAAAGAGAAATACATTACTCACGTATAGGACATCAGTAAAATGGACACACGTTACAATGCCTCCAAGGAGATCACAGAACTTATGCAACTTGTACATTTTGGTTTGATTAGTTATACAGTTGATCATGCAAATGTGGAACTGACAACAAATAAAAACATTGGCCAATTGTTATTGGCCATTTTGGTTATGTGAAACATTTGATTGGTGGTCTTTCTTTGCTGCTGCTCCCCCTCCCCTCTAGTGTGACCCCCAACGAAGGGTCAAGGAGGAGTGATTACAAAGTCAGACGCAGACATAGGTACATTTAGATTACAATAGGTTGGCACATTCAGACACAAAAGCAGACAGGAGACATTTAAAATAGACAAATTTAGCCACAAGTGCTTGACATATTTGCTTGATACAACAGTTATCAACGTGGTAAGTACTTTAAGAGTCAGAATCTTTCCCTCCCCACCTTGATCCAATCACCTTGATAAAATGCTGCTCTGGAGTGCCTGGAAGGGAGTTTGCATTTGAATAGTGGTGATAAGATTGATAAGGCAGGTATAGTTTTACTTTAATGCTCTAGTCTTTCTGTTGCTGTTTTGAACTTTGGTGGGGAAACCTTTTTGGCTTAATCTAAAGAAGACTTTTTCAGGTAATCCTGGGCAGATTAGGCTGCAATGGTCCTTACTATGCTCTCAGATATCAGATTTGCATTACAAGACCCTGAGGGAGGGAGACATCTGAATGTCCCTTGGCACCAATTCTTAATGGTCTGTGTTGTCTCTCAAGCATTACCTCTGTGACCTCTTTGCAGGGAAGCAGTTTCCAGGATGAAATCCAAAATGGAGTCAGACCTGTACACGTTCAAGGGAAGGAGAGGGTGTTCTCAGCACTGCCCTCCCCTCGATGGGGTCCATACCTGTTCCCATCACATTCTGGTCTTACCTCTTCACCATTACAGGTCCTGTATTATGTGCATCTGGTTAGACCTCCATCTGACCATTATGAGCATAGCAATCACCAGTGTTACCTGTAGGCCAAAATAACCTCAATGGGGTACAGAGCCACGTTAAGGAGGCTCTTAACAGTTTGACTTCAGCCAAAAGTGTTTTCCCACCAAGAGCTGCTGCTTCTACTGTTACCAGAACCTCTATTGTTTGCTAGAGAGTTGAAAGTGGTTAGCAGGAGCTCGGGGTGTCTTGGCTGGGTTGGGTGCTTGCAGCCAGGTTGAGGAAGCATGGCGGTTTTAGCATGTCTGGACTGTTTGCCTGCAACCAAGTGAAAGGAGCTTGGTGGTTATAGCGTGGCTGGGCTGAGTGCCGGCAGCCAGGAGAGAAGCTTGGTGGTTTCTGAGAGAATCACCGGGGGGGGGGGTTGTCCTCCTACATCAAGGTCCTTGGAAGGTGGAAGGGAAAGAACACACACACACACACACACACACACACACACACACACTGGGAAACACTTGCATGAACACTTAAGGACCACTTTGCAGTCTGGCCCTTTTGTGGGAAGGTGAGTACAGTTCAGTACTGAATCAGGAATAAATATACCTTTAATTCTTCCATTGGGTTAACAAGGGCTGTTTTTTCCACTGAGGACAATAGGGGTACTGATGTATTTGGGGATCTGGCTGCGTAAAAGCGGTGTCACTCCCTCATCACAGCTGACGTCAGTCTATTGTTCCAAGAATGATTTTGGAGATCAAAGACACTGCAGTCTCCAAGGATTGTTGGTTCATCCCAATGTTATTCTGCTGGTGTGTTCTTGCCCCTTTGATAGGTAAGCTCATGTATTTCCATTGCTGGACCTGCCAGTTGGCGCCAGGTGGGTCTGTGAGATAATAATCCGAATGCTGGAAAAGGAGAAGCAGAAAATGAAAGCAAGAACATCAGCCAGCTTGCTCTGTGGTAGTCATAAAAGGGAGCAGACATCAGTTCAATGCAGAAGAGCATGAGTGTTCTTGATGCATATATAATCCTCTCACTTTGAACACATCATCCATTGCCAAGAAACATCATGCATCATCCTTTGGGGGGTATCCTTTGTATGCATTCTGGGGACACATACTCTAGAAGAGGAGTGGCCATTGGCCAAACTTGATTAACGTAAAAGCCACATATGATAAACTTTAGATGTTTGAGAGCCACAATCTCAGGCATTTGAATTCTTAAATACATTTACCCATCATAAACTTTATTTTGTAATCCACTGAATGCTCAGATTATACTTGGTAAACAATTATAAACCTTTAAATGTACCTTTTATACGAATTGTGCTGCAAAAAAAAGCTCAGCCAACATATTTCTATGAGCAGCACATTATATGTCAAAGAGCTACATGTGGCTCACAAGCCACAGTTTGGCCACTCCTGCTCTAGAATAAATCAAATGAACGGGGTGAGAAGTAGAATTACCAAAAATATCAACACCTATGGATTGCTGAAGTACTTCCACCTTTTAAAAAAATGTTCTACAAATTGTATTATTCCAGAATGCATTTTTTTCTTGGTTGCATCCTTCATCCATACCAGTAGCAAAGGTCCTTTAGGACCTTATGATCAGGTCTTAAGGACTAAGAATGGCAGTAATTGTGTTGGCCTGTTAGATGATTGCCAGCCCAATCCTGGCTGAGGGAGCAATCCTAAACTGAGTGAGGCCAGCATAAGCTAAGCCGGCAGTTTGGCCAGCACAAGGGCCACCATAAAGTATGTTTGGACCACTCTCGGAGTCAGAGAGGCCAGCACACAGATATGCGCCATCCTCCTTGACTCCGAGAGTAGTCCAAAAATGCTTTATGGTGTCCCTTGTACTGGCCAAACTCTGCTGGTCTAGCTTATGCTGGCCTAACTCCAGTTTAGGATTGTTCTCTGAGGCCCCAATCCTATCAAATTTTCAGCACCTGGTACAGCCACAATGCAGCCCTGAGGTAAGGAAACAAATGCAAGGAAACAAATGCTTCCATACCTTGAAAAGACCTCTGTAACTGCTGCCCCACCACAGAATGCAGCTACACCGGCACTGGAAAATTGGATAGGATTGAGCCTTTAAGCTTTGCGCAGCAATGCAGGATGCGCTGCTGCGTCTTCCACTGTATCCTGTGTGGGGGGTGGGTGGGGGGGTTGGCCACTGAAGGCCTCCTTGGTGTAAGAGAACATGAGGTCCCTGCCCCCAGGGTCACTCCCAGCAGTTGCTATGGCAGTGATGGCAAACCTTTTGGCTTTGCTGTGTTAAAAATGCCTACCTTGACTTAACTGGTGTGTCACTCCCCACCCCCAACAAAAGAGAAACTTTTTTTAACATATTCATTTGTTTTTTTAAATACAATCTAATCATGTGTGGGGCTATACATTATATAAAGAAACTTCAAATCATTACAAAATATTACCCCAAAAATCCTCAGTTGTTTTTGGGTGTTGGCGAATGCTGGTATGTCACCCAAAATGTCGTGGCATGTTCACCTTTCACTCGTGTGTCACAGGTTCGCCATCACTGTGCTATGGGTCAAGCCAGGCCTGCGTCAATCACTCAATTGCTGGCACAAGTCCACGTTGATCCATGAAGGCAGATCAGGCCCAGGAAGGAGGTCAAAATTTGGTGTGCATTGCCACAACACACGCCCTTCCTAGCCCACCCTCCTCCCTGCCCCCATTACAGAGGTGCAGGGGGCCTGCAAGGGCAGAACAGGTGACACAGAAATCCACAAATCTCAATCATCAGCGTGCCACCTGTGTGAATTTCCCCTCCAGCTCCTTATTAAAGTGAGCAGGCAAAGGCTGGAGAGAGGCTTTGCTGGGTGGGGGTTAGGGTGGCAGCGATAGGCTTGTTGAGCCATTCCCTATGCTGTCTGCTCACAGCTAATCTATAATTATGGTTGTATGGTTTCTCTCCCCACTTTCCTGGCCCCATGTTCAGTCTTGCTGCTTGCCTTGGTTAAGGGGCATGTTTATGGAGAAGTAATTGAAGGGAGCTGCTAAGAGCGGACTCCGCTGCTAAGCAGTTCAAAGAAGGATCAGGATTTGACAATGTGGGAGGCAAAGAAATCAGACTTCAGCTCTTTGATGTTCATTTCACTGGCAAAGGAGAATTGGAGCAAGGGGGTACAGCGCTTTGGGTTGCAGGCAGAAAAGGTTGCTGTTTTCCTTTGTTCGATCCTGGATCCTTCAGGTTTGTAGTCCCTCCAAGCCTTCCTCTTCTCCCACATGAAACTGGCCATGCAGCTGGGCCAGGCTGCATCTGGTGGCATGGACATGTGGGGGCACCACCACATGCCCAGCTTGCAAACTCAGCTCACACTTACCCTGTTGGCACTCACTTGGATCTCAGCACATTTGTGGGACATGTAAACTGAGTCACGACATGAGCCTGCCTGACGGCAATTCCATCACTGCCTCATCCAGTGCCCTCCGTCATGTGCTCACATCTTTGACATGCCAATGTAGTCACATCAGTCTAGGAAGGGCTCAAATATTTGGCTGCCTTGAACTACACCAATGTGTAGCCTCAACCCGCATAGTAAGGGTGATGCAGCTGGTGACTGTGCAGTGTGATCCAGGGTGTGTTGGTTCAGAAGTAAGACCTAGTGATTTCAGCATGGCTTATTCCTTAGTATGAGTGATAAAGATTGCAGCCTGAGAGTAAGAGTCCAATTCTATCTAGTGTCCCACCACCAATCAATGCAGGGGTTCCATTGCAGAGGTCACCCCTGGGTAAGTGAACAATTCTTCCCTTACCTGGGCATGAACCACCGCAGTGCATGTGGAGGGGGGTTTGCTCAGACCTCTGCTATCAAATTTGCTGGCATGAGCCTGTGTGGACCTACGCCATGGAATCAGGCCTAGGAAAAGGGCTAGGATTTGGTGGCTGCCACTGCCATCAAACACGCCCCCTTCTCTGACCTGATCTACTCTCCCCTGCCCCTGTTGCCTCCTTGTTCTGCCCTCATGCATCCATCCGCCACTGTCTTACTTGCCTTGGTGTGTGACTGGTGATCCCCCGATGCACACAGGAAGGCTCTGGCCTTTCCGCTGGTGCTCTGGCAGTGAACTACTTTACATGCTGTCGGAAGTGCTTTTACAACAGCCATAAAGCAGGTAAGTGCTGGTGGAACACTTGCTCTGCCAGCGCTACGAGTCCAAAGGATTGGGCTTTTAGAGTGTAAAGCTAAGTACAGTTATTAAAGAGTAAGTCCCACTGAACTGAATATGATTGAGGCATCTGGTCGACTACTATGTGATATAGGAGGTTTGGGCAGATCCAGCAGGGCTTTTCTTATAATTGCACAGCAAATGTTGTTTTCTATTCGTTTTGGGAGAGTAACAAATACAGCGGATAGTAACAAGCCTATATAGACCACCAGGATGACACTCTGCATCAGTGTAGCTCTTAGCATAGTTGTAGACTAAGGGCGCCATCCTAACCTGGAGTTAGGCCAGCACAGTTTGCCAGCAAAGTTTGACTGACACAAGGGACACCATAAAGTGTGTTTGGACCACTCTTGGAGTCAGGGAAAATGGTGCCCATCTGTGTGCTGGCCTCCCTGACTCCGAGTGTGGTCCAAACATACTTTACGGTGTCCCTTGTGCCGGCCAAACTTTGCTGGACTAACTGTGCCAGCCTAACTCAAGGTTAGGATTGCACTCTGTATGGGACCTGGTTCAGAAGGCACATGGGCAGTGATGTCATGCAGGGGGAACGCGGGGGAACTCTGTTCCACTAGTTAAAATTAGGGCTGACTCTGCCCACTTCACTCTCCCTCCTCCTCCCTCCCAATTCCTCTGCAAAGAGCTTTTCTTCTTGGTTGGCCGGCACTCAGAGGGTTAAAGGCAGTGATGTCATTCAGGGGGAATGGACCAGAACGGATCCTAACGGGCTCCGTGGCTGGTTCCGGGTTCCCGACAAGTGCCAATCAAAAGTGAGTTCCTGTTCCTAAATCATTTGAATGACACCACTGCACATGGGCCAACTGGCCTTCATTCCATGCATCCACTTTCACCAAGTGCTTGGTGACCTTTGGCTGAGGAAGCAGAAGGCACTGTTGCTACACTTTACAAACTTTCCTCTGGATTTACTGGGATGTTTTTTATGAAGATTAGCCTGACCTAAATCAAATCAGTGTCATGAATTGGGATGACTCAAGCACATCATTCCGATGGCTTTGCATGATTGGCGGAGGCACATTGTGCCAGTTACAGATGCCCTGGGCTGGGCCTGCTGGTAAACAAAGTCGTGTGACACATCCCATGTCAAAGATAATGAGGGGAGGGAGAGGACTCAAAGGGAATTTGGCTGGAAAATCATCAGAGGTTCGAGTAGAACATGTTCTCTATGGCTAATTAAGCACACAGGCACGAGGAAGACGGGGTGTGAAACAAATCTTTGCGTGGGAGTAGCTTTGACAAAAGGGCTCTGCCTCTTTTCCCTAAGTACACACCCCACTTCTTTGTATATCATGGTTTCACCTCTTGCCAAGGGGGAAAGTCCATTTCCTTGAGTGAAATCCATTTGCTGCTTTGCGCAAGTGCCATGTTAGTAATTATGGTGTTCTGGACCCTCTTTGAACGTTTATATGAATGTCTGCATTTATTTTCTTTTAAAGAAAAACAATTCCCCATGTACCAGCAGGTGAACAATTAAAACATGGCGATAAATGCTTGCTAATGTCAGCAGCTCACGCTGCTGTTAAAGACACAGTTAGGACTGCCACCTGAAAGTTTGGCAGTCCTACTAACTAGAGAAGTAGTTCCCAAACTGTGGGTTGGGACCCACCAATAAGTTGTGAGCAGTGGTGTAATCCAAGGCTCTAGGAACCGGAACGCTGACCAGGACTAACCTGTGATTGACAGCCTGTCCGTTCCGGTTCCACTGCCGTCCCGCCTGCCACGCGGGCTGTTCTCGGACAACGCGCCCCACCGCCGCTCACCCAGGCACCCGGCGCGCCCCCCACCCATCCCTCCCGGCGAGCAGGCGCCCCCTCCGCGGCCACGGGCGCTTCGCAGTGCCCCGTCCATCACAGAGCGGGGCGAATGGCGGCGAGTGGGCGGAGCTAGGCCGGCAGCGTGTTCCGGCTACATGACACCACTGGTTGTGAGCCAATTTCAGTGGGTCACGAAGCACCTAGAGTAGCCATATTGAAAAGATGGGATGCTGGATAGGGGGAGGGTTGTATGGTTGTTTGGCTTGTGTCAAGGTTGTAAATAGGCTTTGTAAATAGGCTGTAAATAGGTTGTAAAAAGGTTGTAAATAGGCTTATTGCTGCATTCTCAAGAAAGTAGCAGATTCTGGTGTCACAATGATGGCACTTCAGGCCATGACATCGCCTCTGGTGAGTCCTGCACAGATTGTCATTCTAAAAAGTGGGTCCAAAAGCCCTCAAATGGAAAAAATTCAAACGGAAGCCCTCTCAACTGGATTCGACAGTACTAGGTGTGCATATTGCCGGAAAAAAGTCTGGTGAAAATCCGAATACCAGAAGTGGGCCATTTACAAGATGCCATTCTGAGAATGGGCCAAAATGCATGCAAAATCCTATAAGAAAACTGCGTCAGTCCCAAGCTCGGACACAGTCCAACCACAGGTATGACTGCAGTTTTTCTCAGAGTCTGTAAATGGGCCAAAATGCATGCAAAGTCATGAAACTTCAGACTGGGACCTGGTGGAAATGGCCCACCCCGGGTACTCCAAAGTTCCCGGACTGTCTTTCCTGCAATGTGCACACCCAGCTCTGAGAAAAACTGCAGTCATACCTGTGGTTGGACTGTGTCCGAGCTTGGGACTGGCGCAGTTTTCTTATAGGATTTTGCATGCATTTTGGCCCATTCTCAGAATGGCATCTTGTAAATGGCCCATTTCTGGTACTCGGATTTTCACCGGATTTTTTTCCAGCAATATGCATACCTAGTACTGTCAAATCCAGTTGAGAGGGCTTTCTTTTGACTTCTTTTGATTTGATATGGTAACTGCGCTGGACTATCCCGGTTTTAAAAAGTTTGAGAACCTTTGAACTAGAGAGAAACATCTTCCTTCAGGGCCTGCTTTTCCATGAGGTCAACTGAACTGCCTCCTCGAGCAGATGGGGAGGATGCCCACTTCTATCTGCCCACTCATCTGCACTGCTCCCCTGGATTGTAAAAGGAAGAGGGGGACAGAGTGAGCGGAACAGAAGATAACAGAAGATTAGAGGAGAGTGGTGGGCTAGAGCATCTCACCTCTCCTCCACACTTCCACTCCATCCACCTTTTCTTTTTACTATCCAGCGAGTGGGAGAAACAGAGGTTGGCACATCACCAGGTAAGTTGAGCAGGGGAAACAGCGTGTATCACATCAGGTTCTGGGGGGTCTCGGGTTGGCCCTCTGTTCAACAGCATCACCCTGCTACCTCATCAGCCTTTTCTGGTAAAGCGAACAAGAAAGCAGGCTTCTCATGGCTTCCTGTGGTCATACTATTTTTCTTCTAGGGGCCTCTCCTCCTCTCCAGTAGGAGGAACTATGTCGAGATCAATCCCATGCTGTTTGTACAGGGCCAGTGAAAAGCCTTCACAGCAGATTGACTTTTAGCGATCTCCTTACCAGCGTGGCACTGGGAGCAACGCGTTTAAATAAAAGAGGTGGCTGCATGAACCAATGCTGTAATCATTCCTCAGTGAACCGCATTTTGTCCAACTCATCAGGCAAGAAGAGGGACTAAACAAAAGAAACGCAGCACACTAAGAACAGCAACATGCACGATGTAAAAGGGAAATGGAAATTATAACTTCCTGGACGTTCAGTCATTAATCTCAATTATTCCCTCAGTAGGAGACACACAGGCAAAGATTGGGACGGATTCCAAGGGATAGGTCCTTGAATGAGATAATACGGGCAAAGCCCAGGATGTGCTGGTTGCCTTTATGATTAGCTGTTTTGCAGCTGCCCACTTGATACTGCAGTTCCGGGTGGCCCACAGGGCTTGATCAAAAAGGCCTAGACTCCAACTCCACCCTTGAGATATATGCAGATCTTTGGAAGATTGAAGGGTTGGAGATGCTGCAATTAGATATGGTAATTCTCATATGTTTGAATAACGATGAAAATATGAGGCTGCCTGGTAGGCGGCAAATGCCCCCCCCCATTGCTTACTTTCATAGGCATTGGCTCTCCAGGGGCTTAGACAGAGGGCTTTCCATCACCCTGCTACCTGAACCTTTCAACCAGAGATGTCCGAGATTGAACCTGAGATCTACTGCATACAAAGCATGTGCTGTACCACTGAGTTGTGGGGCCCCAGTGGTGTAGCTAAGGCATTCGCTACCAGGGGCAAAGAAAGTTTTGTAGCCCCCCCCCATGAAATCAAATCTATTATGCAAATAAAAAGTTTTCTGTTTAATTGGCCATAAATTTTGATAGAATACAGATATTTGTTTCATTGCATTCTGCATTAAATTACATTCCCCAAGATATATAACATGATGGTATTATTCATACATACCAAGGTTTTCACAATTTTGGCCATTATTGTCAAGCTCAGCTTGTTGCCCCCCTAAAGCTTGTCGCCTGGTGCAATTGCTACCCCTGCACCCCTTTAGCTATGCCATTGGTGGCCCCACTCCAAGTATCAGTTCTTCTTTTGCCAAAACAAGATGATTCAGATGACGTTGGTTCACTTTCAGGACTATTGTACTGTTCTTTCAAGGGGAGATTTCCAAATTGTATTCTGGGGGCAACTATCAACAGGAAACATATTGGGATTCTTCAGTGCAATGATGAGTAATGCGATGCACTTCTACAAGGGAGTTCATACGTTGTGTATAAAGGCACACTCTCATTAGGGCATAGTGGAAGGGGGCAGAAGGGAGTGGAGCACTTGACCTCTCCGACCACAGGACTGGTGACTTCATTAATAGGGGCATTAAGGAGTTGCTTTCGAAATGTGTTCTGAAGGACTTTAACGAGGAGGAAACATCCGGCTCAGCAGGCGACACACTGAGAAATCTACCTGGGGCATATGCTAACGTCCATGTCATGTCTTTCCCAAGGGTTATTGGAGAGATAGGATATAACTCACATTACATTAAGGCTACAATCCTATGCAAATCGCAGAATAAGTGCTAATGAACACATTGGGGCTTATTTCTGAATAAACATGCCTAGCATAACCCTCTAATACAGTGGTTCCCAAACTGTGGGTCAGGACCCACCAGTGGGCTGTAAGCCAATTTCAGATGGGTCGCAAAGTACCTAGAACAGCCATATTGAAAATATGGGAAGATGGGATGCTTGAAAGGAAGAGGGCTGTGTGGTTGTTTGGCTTGTGTCAAGGTTGTAAATAGGCTTTTTCTTTCTGATTCACTTTGCTATTGGAAAATGGCTGAGAAATAAGCCAACTTCTGGCTGCATTCTCAGGAAAGCAGCAGGCTCTGGCATCGCAACGATAGTACTTCTGCCATAAAATCATTTCCAGTGGGTCCCAGACAGATTGTCATTCTAAAAAGTAGGTCCCAGTGCTAAAAGGTTTGAGAACCACTGCTCTGATATAGCTTTTGTATTTATTTGGGATTCCATTTTTCAGTTTTTATATATTTATTTTAAAATATTGCAGCCCCCTTCAAAAGTCTGAGGTGAAACAAGCTAGTCTTTAAATGAAGTGTCATACTTTTCAAAGTAGAAATCAGTGGCAGGAGAAGAAAATTTCAGGTTGAGATTTTGGTTGCATAGTCTTAGCAAGGTATGGTTCTGGGAGGGGGGTATCATGACAAGCCCTTCGGAATTTACCAGCACACAACTGCTCTCAGGTCAGGGTGGGGGCAGTATGTCTGAACAAGACTGGCCATTGCTCAAGTGAGCTGTGTGTGCACCATAGGACACTTCCCAGAACCTTCCACAACATGCAGGAGACTCCTCAGAAGAAAAGCCAGTGCAGCAAGGTGTCCAGAAAGTTTGACAAATCCCTGCGTAAGACAATCTCTGAGATCACAATCTTAACCTTCTGCTGGTGCAGGGGCTGCTGCACCGGCAGAACGTAGGAATAGGATTGTGCTGTGAAAGAATCAGCCTTTTTTTACCACAGCTTTTAAGCTCTCCATGTGCATCTACGAGCCTGATTTTTTTTAAAAATGCCAGATCAAAGTATGGAATTCTTTGATGAGAGGAGGTGGTGGCCATGACTGCTTCATGGGCCTTCAAGCCCTTTGTGAGCTTCCTGGAGGCATCTGGTTGGCCATTGTAGGAAGCAGGAAGCTAGACTGGATCATGGGCCTCATAGGACAGAGGTCTCATTCTCAGGACCATAGATAGTGTCGGGGCGCACACACTAATGGTCCTACATGCGCTGGATGGGGTGCAAGTCCTTCGGGTACCAAAAACAGCAGAGTAGTCACAGACTCACAAAGCAGGGTCCACAAGGTTGTATCAGGTTCAGGCTATTTTATATAGCGAGTAGGGATTCCACAAAGGAATCAGGCAGACATAATACAGGTAGATAAACACAGTCCACACAGGTAGATGGTAATAGCACACACAGGTAGGCAAGCTGCACCTGTGGGATAAAGTCCAGATACACACCAGGAACAAAGGCCTCTGTTGGCTTCACAGAAGTCTTCCACTGGCTTACTGTCCACGAGTCCTCTTGTCTGTCTGGGTCCAGCTTTCCAGCCACGGCTCCCCAAGCAGATGAACGAATGTAGGACCTCAGCCACGAGCAATCAGCATGAAGCAGAACAATCAGAACAATAGTCCAATAACACGAGCACAGAGCAGATAGCTCTCAGCCACAGTCTCAGAATGAATCCAAACAAGAACAGAACGCAGACGGAATGAAAGAGAGAGAGATTGGGCTTCTCACATGGCTAAAAGCCACTCCAGCGTTAATTGCTCTGAGGTGGTGCTAAACACACCTGCAGGCAGCCAAGAGAGTGAAACACTTCCTTAAAGGCACAAAATTACTTTTGCCAGCTGTTTCACAGCAGCCTGATAGATAGGTCTCATTCAAAAGGCCTCTAGAAGGAATGCAAACATAAAGCAATATATAGGTGGATGATCCCTTATCTGGACATCTGAAATCCAGACTATTCCAAAATCCAGACATCTTTATCCAAGACTTGTTTTTAACTTTCTGTAGAAAGAAGGTCTTGTGCATCACAGGAGGTGGTGATGGCATCTGGTCTTGATGCCTTTAAGAGGGGATTGGATGGATTTCTGGAGGAAAGGTCCATCATGGGCTATAGGCAATGATGGATTGTGCAACCTCCTTACAAAGGTGTTGGGCTACTGGTACCGGGTGCAAGGGAGTGGCAACAGAATGCAAGCATCTTGTTGTCTCATGCCTCCCTGGGGCACCTGGTGGGCCGCTGTGAGATACAGGAAGCTGGACTAGATGGGCCTTTGGCCTGATCCAGCAGGGCTCTTCTTATGTTCTTATGCTCATTCCCACATACAGGCTGTAAGTTCTATTCTCTGCTCAGTAGTGTGTACCTATACAGACATTGCTGAAAAATGTTAGAGGCCAGCAGACACCCAAATGGGTAACAGCGAAAAGAGTAAGAGGAAGCATTTCTTGTCATATTTATGCAATTATTCTGAAATGCAAAAAAATAAAAATAAATCCAAAATCCGGACACCTCCCTGTCCCAAGCAGTCAGGATAAGGGATGATCAACCTATGGGTATAGTATGAAAATCTTTCTAGACAAGGAGATTTTTTTGTGCAGCTAATGTAAACTTGCAAGCGTGTATTTATATCATTATAGAGCAGCATTCAATATATGCTGTCCTGAATGGGAACAGATTAGTCATGCCAGGCAAAAGCCTTTATAAACGATTCACACTGCAAGAAATCTTCACCAAAGTGGGAACCTCTGTTCATTGGAATGCAGCAAAACAGCCTAATGACTGTTCTTAGGTTCACAAAGGAAATTGAATGTATAAATGCAACAGGTCCATCTGCTTGAGCCTGGCTTGGAATTCACAATGTTCATGCCGTATCAACAAGTGTGCAAATCAGCTATAATAAATCTGAGCTATCAGACAGCTATCTAGCAACATATTTCAGGTGCCCTGGTGGTGTTGGCTTGCAGAGCTCTGATTAAGAGCACATCTGGCATACTTCACATTTTGTTTTTGTTTGCATGACCCCTTGGCACTGCTAGCCTATGCCATGTGTCTGCTGTAGGCTGTCTTGTTTCTAGCTTGTGCAATGTTAATTTGGATTGCTTACAAATACAAGTCACATTTCACATGCACTGAGTAAGTTCTAAGCATGGATGACTGTGGCTAGCCTTTAGTCATCTTTTTACATCTTTGTATTTTGTTTTAAAGTCATGGTAAGAATTGTACAATTTACAATTTACAATTGTATTGTTGTTATTGGTGGTGGTATGTGGTGGTGGCGGCAGCAGTAGTTGTAGTATATACCAAAATTTTACTACCACATAGTAATATATCACATTTCAACAAAAATATATACCACTTTTCAAATCAAAGCTTGCCTACCAAATTACAATTACTGTACGTATGATGATGGAGCCTGTTTGTAAACAGGCATCTTCCACATGGTACTTGCTGTGTTGAATCATGGAAGCTCTCAGGATCCATCCAACAAAGAAAGCATAAACAGATAGGGGGGAATCTTCTGAATCTGCAAAAGTTGAACAAGGTAGCAGCAGGCATGAAATGTCAGAGATGACATTTAGGGAGGGCAAAGGGAGGGAACTCCAATGTGTTTTGGACCACCATATGTTTGTTTCCCGGCAGGGGCCGACAACTTGGAATGCTGACCCACACCACTGTTACAGAGCTGGGGGAAAGGAAAAAAGCTTCTTACCATGCTCCTCATGCAATGTTGTTAATCCCGGAAGCGCTAGGCTTTTAGTTTTATTTAAAGGGACAGTGCTGCACACACTGTCCCTGTAAATCAAGCCAGAGCGTCTGCATTTCTGGCTTTAAGGAAACTGCATGGGGAGCCAGTTAAGGAGTGGGGTGATCAGCTTCTCACTTGAGCAAGCAGAAAGTGGAGCATTGCAGCTTCCATCAACTGGCAGCAGCTGACTCAGGGTGAAGTGCACCCTGGATCTGTCACCCTCTGATGTGTTGCAATCCATCACAGATCTGCTTTCCTTTGCCCCATGGTTCAGCCAGCAAAGTATATGACCAAATTTTCTTCGCAGCGAGGAGTTCCAGGAACTGCAGCACAACCCTGGTTTGGGCTTTCTTTGGAGGAGGAATCCCAGGAAACATATGGAGTCTTTGTTATATTTATTTATAAATATACAAGTTTGAGCATTGGCTAGAGTAAGCAGCAGTCTTCTTAAAGAACATCAATAGGATATATTCTCTAAGCACGTCTGCAGCTGCTAGGTCGTGATCTGGACTTGACTTCTTGCACACACTATCTACTGTATTACAAATACAAGCATGTTTGCCTTAATATCTGGCTTAAGGTCTGTGCATATTACACTTGGCCCTAGACTGCCAGAGCTGAAATAGCTAATAGGCAATATCTTCATATCTCATCGTTGCCCACATGCTGTCTCTAGCAGGGATAGGGCAAGTGCTTTCCTCTCGCTGTTTGAACCTGTGAGTGTTTTTGTTTTTGCATTACTTGGAAAAAAAATGTGCTCCAGTCAGCAGGTTAGGATGAAGTTCTGTAGCCTGTTCACTGACATGATGATGAGTCAGGGACTTTCATCTCTTTGGAAAGTGAAAGTTGCTTAAGCCAAGTCAGCCAAGGGCCTTTGAAGAATGCAGCACAGAGATTTAGGGGGATCGGCAGAATCCTTTTGCAAGGCATAATTAATGCCCATCTTTTCCATTTTTTGCATGCAGTCCACACATTGGCCTGGGTCAGGCCCCCAAGTACCTGATGCTGCCTCCTCCAGTGTGCCACTCCTCCCCCCTTCCCACATCACCAGTGTGATCCTCTTCCTATGATGTGGGTGTGCCCTCAACTCAAGAGCTGAAGCTGATAAAAGTTTGGCCAGGTTTTTTCCTGCTTCAAAAATGTTGGCATTTGGGTGCAACACCACTTGCAGGACTCTTGGGTGTGTGTGCAGGAGATGGGCTAGACACCTGATACCCTTTACCTGCCCTCTATGATACCTGTAGGAGGTGTGCCCTTGGTGTAACTTCCTTCCTTTTCTCTTCCTGACCCCTGAAGGAGACAGGATGCAGACTCCAAAGCTCCATCTCCATAATGGCAGACAGCTGTTACTGTGATTTGTCTCTCCTCAGACACAATGAGAACTGTAAAACTATTCATAAAGTACTGTATTTCTTTCAACACCTTAACAACCTGTGCTCCTGCATGTTTATTGAGAGTAGCAAACCAGCTGGATAGTGGCAAGGGTTTGTCTGCTGATGGCTTGCTTGAGAGGGCAATCCTAAACCTGGAGTTAGGTCGGCAAACGTTAGGCTAGCAAAGTTTGGCTAGCACAAGGGCTGCCATAAAGCATGTTTGGACCACTCTTGGAATCAGGAGGGATGGCACACATCTGTGTGCTGGCCCCTCTGAGAGTGGTCCAAACATACTTTATTGTGCCCCTTGTGCCAGCCAAACTTTGCTGGACTGATGGTGCTGACCTAACTCCAGGTTAGGACTGTGCCCTGAGACCCTAGAACTCCCTTTCCCAACCAAAAATGTGTGAAATCACCAGAAGTGAGAGTGATGAACATACATTCTATGATGCCTCTTTCAAACTACCCACACCTTTCCTAAAGAGGTTGCTTTGTCTCCCAACCTCTCCATAACATTGCAGCTATGAACATCTTCAGGAATGTTTTGGCTATCATTGATTTGAAAGACAAGTCAAATCTACAGCAAACCCAGCAATGACTAGGTGTTTTGGGGCAGGCGAGTCTCACTCTAAAGAGCCACCTGATGGCATCAGGTAGGCTGGTTTCCAGGAAACCTTCAATACAAACTGAGTCATTCCTCTGATCCCATTCAAATGGCTCCCTCTGGCTTTAATCATTCTCATTTGCTGCTTTATCTTCTGAAAGAAGCATCAGGAGGCTGCAGTATTCATGATCTGTTGAACAAAGGGATGCTGTCCTCTCCAGTCCCCACAGGACGTGTTTTGAAGGAGAGGCTTTGCTACCCTTGCAATTAATTACCACATCAAAATTGTTTTCATAGCAGGATGGAAATACTCTCCCCCCCGCCCCCC
>JAJKFI010000004.1:27401925-27431121 GCA_029204185.1 Lerista edwardsae | reverse complement strand
TAGCTAGTTAGGAAACCAAACATACAAGGACCAGTACTGTGTTGAACATAATGGGTGGTATCCTGAGTATGCTTCTGCCTTCTGGTAATCTCTCTGCCAGAGGGAGCTCCTGATGGCAGAAGCACTAGTGGGGATGCTTCTCACATTATGCTGTTTGGTTAATCAGTGAAAATATACCCAGTGGTAAATTGTACCTGATGCAGTACACCTTTTACTGTAAAAAAAGTTCTGCTAATGAATTTTGGATTTTCACAATACTATAATGTGGTTCCAGTAATCTAGAAAACTGTTCCCTCTATAAAAGGATGCGCAAGCTCATTTTTGGTGTTCCATTTATTAGAAAGGAGACGTTATTTTTACTAGGAAGGAGAATGGTAATACTTTAGGTCTTTAGTGAGGGTTGGAAAAATTGAAAAATGTAAAAAGTTTTATTTTTTATTACTGCAAAGCACTGTTTGAAGGAACGAAGGTTTTCTTAAACACATTTTTTGTACTGTGGGGACCAATAATAAAATACCTTTTGCAAAGAACTAATGTTGACAATTTTAAGGCAAAGCCATCAGCATAATGATAATGGGACAGTACTGATGAGGAAGCTTCCTTGCGAACATTGTTTGAATTGAGAGTTAGCCTTTCCTGGGTGACATTTATTTGTTAAAGGTGACCTCTGCCCTTCCACTCATACAGCAGTATTGTTTTTTGCAGATGACATACCACACAAATCTTCCATTCATAAGAATCTTTCTTTATCTCAAATGGGGAAATGTTTTTCTCAATTCATGGTCTGTACTTGTAAGGAGAGCAGTTGCAGTCAGCATGTTTTCTAGCAGTTAGAGTGGTGCAGAAGACACCTTTTCTCTACTGACCAGTTGGTGCAGGGCATTTCAGTTCCATTAACAGGCACTGGCTCATCAGTCTCTGTTGCCTTTCTAGCAGATACCAACCCACTGATGTAATGGGATGGCAAAAGTTAGCTTCATTACTCCAGTCAATTTCTTCAACCTATCAAGTTCTCCTTTGGCTCACCCAAGAAGTGAGGCAGGCATATTGACACTTAATTTAAAATACAATTTTCTCTAAACCACTGAACATAGCAAGCAGCAATTTCAGATCCTAGTAGTTTTGCAAATAGAGTTATAGCAAGTATAGACACGATTTTATTGTTAATGGTCTGAGTGATAGGGTGCCGCTGGGCATGTTATAGCTTGAGTTTGGAAAAAGTTGGGCAAAGAATTTCTAATCCTACTTTAAATTCTTCAGCCTTATTTCTTAAATGGAAACGCAATCTGAACCTGACAAATTTGCTTTGTAACTATATGTTGGAGGACTCTGTAATTGCTTTGATATTCTACTTCTGCTTTCCTTCAGCCATACTGGAACAGTTTTAAAAACTTTTTCTTCTTTTGTGTACCAGTTAATTACTAGATATAGAGCTACTGCTATATTCAGTGCTAACACTGGTTTCTTGCTTTCTATCTTCTCCAGGTTTATCAGCCAGGCGCTGGTCAGTTAATGTTTATGAATAAATACCATGGAAGGAAACTTTCAGTCCAAGGATTTAAAGAAGCACTTTATCAGTTCTTTCATAATGGGAAATACCTGCGACGAGAACTCTTTGAACCTGTTTTAAAGAAACTGACTGAATTAAAATCGGTTTTAGAGAAGCAGGAATCTTACCGCTTCTACTCCAGCTCTTTGCTCATCATATATGATGGGAAGGAGTTGCAAGAAGTGGCTGTGGACTCTGACCCAGAAGACCTTGAAGGCCTCTCAGAAGAGTCATCGGACGAGTCGGCAGGGGCATATGCCTACAAGCCCAGCGCCAGCTCTGTCGATGTTCGAATGATAGACTTTGCCCACACAACATGCAGGTATTATGGAGAAGATAGTGTGGTGCATGAGGGTCAAGACACAGGTTATGTTTTTGGACTTCAAAACTTAATAGTTATTATTGAAGAAATAAGGGACGAGAACAGTGAATAAACGTTTAGAATGCAAACCAGTAGAAAGCACTATAGTGACTCTTTGTATTCCAGAAATACTGACCAATTTCTGGTGGTAGCATCCTGTACAGACTCTGCCGGGGTGGCCCCATCGGAGTCAGAGCTGTTCAGAGGAGGGCATTTCCTTTTAGTGGTGCTAGCGTTAGCACTGACACATCTGGGTATCTTTATTATTTATTTTAACTCTCTCGTAAACATTCCATATTTGATTATTCAAATACCTCTGTTATTCTTGTGTGTATATGTACCAATAAAATTCTTTTTGTTCATTGTAAATGTTAATGTTGTTTTTCCAAGGTTCTTGGAACATGCTTGTAAAAAAAATGGTGGGTGATATTGCTTGATTAGGGTGGACAGATTTTCCATCATCTTCCTCGTTTAAAACAAATTTCCACCGTTTTCCTGGCAATTATACGTGCACAGAAACAATGCAGCCTGCCACAAAAGAGGGAAGAAAACGCCCAACATAGAAAAGGATGGGTATTGGAGGCACATCTCTGATCACTATAGTCCATGTTGCACTGCCTGTTCCAAAAGTTGTTGGGGGAAGGCATTATTAGGGATTCTGGAAGTTGACCTACAAAGAGAGAAGCTTGAACAAACTTTCAGATGGTTTTGCTGCAATCAATCTGCTGATGTGTGCAATGCCTCATCCTCCGTAAAGGTGACAAAGCCTGGAGTATCTCCACATCTACAGACAGGCATTTGTGGTGATAGTTCCTCCCAGTTCCCATTTGCCAGACAGATTTGTGTCTGCCTGCATCTTTTCCATCCTCTCTAGGGCAGGGCAGGAATGTAAAATGCCTTTCTCCTTGGCAGTTGCGTTAGGGTACCCTCTTTGAGGGTACTGGAATTAGACTAGGAGCCGAGTAGTGCTTTTAACTATCAGCCTTTTAACCTTCCTGCCTTGGAAGTGTAGTCTTGCTTATCAGCAGGTCTACCCATGACTCATGTATGCCTTGAAGTGGGATCTCTTGCCTTTTCTAAATTGTAGGGATGTTTATCTTCTTGCATGTTTTCAGAGTATGCTATTTCATGTAAAGCCCAAATCAAATCAGTGTGACCTGATGCACCTTAAGTATGCACAACTTGACCAAAAATAGAACAGACACACCTCTCATTTTATGCTAGGGGTAATGTTTTTGAAAAGCAGCATGTATCTCAAAAATGCATAAATTAAAAATATTTTACTATATGAATGTACTGTATGTAAATGATAGTTTAGGGAAAAAGTCATAGAAACGTCTCCATCATCATCACCTGATTGAGCACTTTATCTTCTCAGTGCTGTCTTGAATTGTACAAGCAGTGCTCCCATTTAAACGAAGCATGTGGCCAACTTGTGATACACGTTTTCCTCTCTGAAAGTGGTTGATCGCATCCAATCTCACATAAATTATGATTGCTGTTTGTGGCCTTTTAGCTTTAGGCTCCCCAGACAAGTCAGATGTATGTTTTCCAGACATGATTAATGGGGGAAAATGGAGCTTTATGCAAAAAAACCTGTATGAAATACAACTCAAAAGGCATCACATGCAACTATGCTGCCAGCCAAACACGTGGACAGTATGGGAAGTTTGACTGCATATTCTAAATATTTGTGAGAATAAATTACGTTTTGATATGTATTCAACAAGCGCATTCTTCCAAAAAACATCTAAATGACACATGTTGAAATGAGTACTTGTGTATTTTTCATTTTTTGCTTCAAGGTCAGTTGTCAGAGGCATTGTATCACTAATAATGGGTGGTTTCCTTAATGTTTCTATTAATGGAATTGGATTCCGGGAATGCAAGCTCCTTTCATTTTTGGAGCTTGTGTTCAAGTGTGTTTCCGTTTACAGATTTTGGGTATTGCCCACTGTTTAAAGGATTAACCTTACAGGTGAATTCTGTACAATGGAATTCTGTACACTTGATATAATATTGTGTAATAGGAAACAGTCATATTCCACCTTTTCACACAGTCGGAGATATGTTATACAGGGCCTTTAAGAGAAAATCAGGAAGTTTTTGTTCTGTTTGTTTACGCTAAGGACCACTGAAGTAGGGTATTCTGACTGAGGAGTAGGATGTGGACCTATAGTGGCTATAAGAGATGAAGTTCTCAGGTCCCATCCTGACTGTGTCCAACTGCTCAATACAAGCACCAGCTAATAAGATGCACATTTGATACACAGATGCTGTTAATGAGACTATACCTTTGCATCCCACAGGTGCTTTGTTGTAAACTTCGTTTGGAGTTTTATTTTCATAGTTCTCACTATTTGCTTTAGCTGTAATGATTGCTTTAACAATGTTTTAAAAACAATATGTTGTTTAACACTAGAAAGTGTATCCTTTAAAGCTCTGCACTTCTTGTCAGAAGTGCATAGGAACAGTTTACGCAATCACCTAATGTATGCTTTAGTTTTCTGTATGCAGGGAGTTTGATGCTGAAGCATTGAAATTTGCAGTTTTCCATTTTGCTGTGTGAAATGATTCTGCTAATTTTTGTAATTTGTTGTAGGGTGTGACAACTGCATGTGCCCTCCGGCACTTCTTAACATCCTTGCCATTATCTGTCATGTCTACTACAGAACAAATCACACGCAAAAGTACCATAAGGAGAGGGAAATGAAATAGGGTCCTCCATAAACCTTGATTGCTTCTCACCCTGAACCGATGACCCAGTGCTGATGATTGGAGGCAAAGGACGAGCTGCAGTGACCTTCCTACAGGGGACGGAGCTCCTGTGAAATGCAGCCCCACCCCACACATCTAGAGCCATTTGTGGCTTGGAGATCTGGCTCAGAGGCTTTGCTCAGAAGGCAGACTCAGAAGGCAAGGGGGAGGGGCCGCTTTATGCAGGAGCTCAAGCTCCTGCAAACTTTAGTGTTTTGCGCCCTCCCCTTTTGTAGGAATGCCACTGACTAGCTGCCTACGGTGCTATTTTGAATTACCTTTTATTTTTCAGATTGCTTGCTTCTCTTCCTCCGTGAAGAATTAAACGCTTTGTTGAATCAACAATATTTATATACCGCTTTTCAACACAAAGTTCACAAAGCTGTTACATGCAAATAATAATCATAATAAGGTTACATGGCTCCCTGTCCCAGGGGCTCACAAAAAGAAATGCAGAACACCACTACCAACAGCCACTAGAAAAGAAACTCTGTTGGGATGAATAGGGACAATTAAGTGCCGTAAGGGATGTGCAGTGCAGGCGATAAGCTCCTACTGCCCCCTGCTGCGGCACTGCCAGCCCCTTGCTGCTCGGAGGTGGCGACACAATGTCAGCAAGAGGTAAGGTTACCCCTTGCCTGTGTTGCAGGGATTCTGTGTGGGGAGTGAGTTCCTGGGTGGGAGGGAAGGGTGCGGTAGCCTTGCAATGGGGTGGGAACTGGTGGGGACTTCCACTGCCAGATCTTATCCCAGCGGAGGCCCAGGCAGCCCAACAGGAGGCTGCTCAAATCACCCCCAGGCAGCGGTGAGCCAAGGAGCCTATTGCAGGGAAACCCCCCTTCTCCTGGAGAGGGCCCAGCTCCTGTCTGGCTGCTGCTGGATGCTTTTGGCTACCACTGCGTCCACAGCAGCCAAGCAGTTCTGGATTGGGCTGTTATTCTCCCTCTGCTAACAAAAGGAACACCACTTGAAAAAGTGTCTCTTGCCTCGCTAGCAGGGATCTCGTGAAAGCACTGTATCATCAACTCTCTTGCCAGAGGGCTGAGGCTCAGCCACAGGCCTGCTTGGTCCGAACCAGAAGTGAACGTTGCCAGACAAGACAGGAAGTGAGGGTGGAGAGAGTGTTGCACTTGCTTGTGAAAGGTTGCCCCCACGCTGCTACATTTCCTTATTTTAATCAACATGTATGCAGGGGCGGAGGAAGGGTGTAGCGAGGGGTGGCGGGAGCCATGGGCACCTGCAGCAGCGAGGTGCCATTGCGCGGAAGAACCCGTGCATTTTTTGGCCCTCCCTTCCTCCCTCACTTCTGTCTTGCTCCGTTATGGAGCTATTCTGGGTGCAGGGAGGTGTGACTGGGCGACGCATGGGGGGGGACGCGCTGGGGGCGTGGTTATGTCGCCCTGCCCTGGGCACGTTCGGGGCTTCACGCGTCTCTGCATGTATGGAGAACAAGGCGCTTGAAAAAGGGAAAGGCGGGCTTCATTATTATTAAGAATATTCTTTAGGAACCTCCAGTGTTTGTTGGCACCCCTGTATTCTAAACAAATCAAATAGGTGTCACCAACTCATGTTCACATCACAATCTGAAGCATGCTGATTAAATGGGATTTACTCTAAGGCCCCAATCCTATCCCAGCTTTCCAGCAGCGGTGCAGCCTCAAGGTAAGGGAACACGTTCTCTTACCTTGGGGAGGCCGCTGTGACTGCACCCCCCACCACAGCATGCAGCACACACCCTGTTGGCATAGTTGCATCAGCCCTGGAAAGTTGGATAGGACTGGGCTCTAAGTATGCAGAGGACTGGAGGCCTAGGTGCAAGCCTATGTATACGTACCTTAGGTTCAAACCCCATTGAACCGAATGGGACTTACTTCTAAGTGTGCTTGCATAAGATTGCCCTGTCAATTACCCTCTTTGGAATGTATAAAATTGGTTGCTTTCTACTGAGAATGGCTTTTTTAACGATAGAACATAATCACTCAAGGGTTTGGTTTTTTTTTTTTTTATCACCCACTTCACACAAGTAGGGCTTGCAGAGAGGTTGAATAACATTGTGGCTATTGTGCGAACAAAATTTGTTTTTCTTCCTTGCTTCTTGTTCTGAAATTCTTCCTAGCCGTTCCGCTGTTTGCAGAATGCCAGTTACATAACTGCTTCTTCTTGGTTTGCCAGTGTTAAGCACCATTTGTCTGTGGGTGGAAGTACAGAGTGTGATTATTTAAACAAAGTCTGACTTTCATTGCACAAGTTTCCAGGTGGCACAGACTGCCCCTAATGCCAGCACTAGTTATATTGGAAAGGCTCTGGAGGAGAGGCAGAGATTGGCCTGAGTCACGGAAACCTTCTTCCCACGAGCTGGAGGGGTGGCTGCTCTGGGTTCTGATGGGGGCAGACATCTCTGTGAGTGCAGTCCTAACCTGGAGTTAGGCCAGCAAAGTTTGACGGGCACAAGGGCCATCATAAAGCACGTTTGGGCCACCCTCAGAGTCAGGGAGAGTGGTGCACGTCTGGTCTGCGTGCTGGACTCTCTGACTCCAAGAGTGGTCCAAGCATACTTTATGGGGTCGCTTGTGCCGGCCAAACTCCCAGCCTAACTCCAGGTGTCTCTGTGCAGGACCCCCATGATTAAAGGAACATTTTGTCATTCAAGAGCCTCCTAAATGCTTTGAATTACAAGGATGTCAAAGAAGAAGTGTGAATTTTAATGGTTAACACACTGTTTTATAACTCCAAGCTTTCTAGTGCATGAGCATTTGGTGGGCGGGGGGGGGGGGGGGGGGGGGGACCAGCAGCTTTCCTTAGCAGATCAATGCGGGAATTTGGCTTTCCTTTAGCTCTGTCATCCACAGCCCAGCCAAGAGAGAGATGCAGCAAGGACTCTCCTGCTGCACGTTCTCGGTCACGTTTTGCATCAACGAGGCACATCATCTCTCGGAGCATCAGGGAGTGAAACTGCTGCAGACGATGCAGTTGCAGCAATCTGAGCCTTGTGCCGAGATAGCAGGCACAGCAGCAGAGGAAAGAGTGAAGGCAAGGGAACATCTTCCACTCTTAATACCGGCATCGTTTGGATCATGGTGGCTGGACCCAATGACATCGCAGTCCCCTCCATCTTCTCGATGCCACCGTCCAGTGCAAGTTTAAAATGGTCCTCCCTTGGATAATTCATGAGACACTTGAGGCTGCAGTGAGTGAGTATCAGCTGTCATCACGCAGCTGACTCAGAGCTCTGGATGGGAAATTCCACCTCAGTAAGTAGCTCTCACAGGGACGTGGTGGCGCAGCGAGTTAATCCGCTGCTGCTGGGCTTTCGACCGGAAGCTTGGGAGTTCAAGACTGCGCGACCGAGTGAGCTCCCGTTGCTTGTCCCAGCTCCTGCCAACCTAGCAGTTTGAAAGCACCCAAATGCAAGTAGATAAATAGGGTCCACTTCGGTGGGAAGGGAACGGCGTTCCGTGCGCTACGGCATATAATCATGCGGGCCACATGACCACGGAAGCTTGTCCTCGGACAAAACGCCGGCTCTACAGGCTTTGAAATGGAGATGAGCACCACCCCCTACAGTCGGTCACGACTAGACCATTCGGTCGTGGGGAAACCTGTACCTTTTAAGTAGCTCTCAGAGAAGTACTACGACAAAAAGCAAAAACAAAACCACAACCCACACCCCTCAGCAAAACTGAACAATGGAAGCCTTGGGCCTCAGCTGTAGCCCAGGACTGAGTCTAGATCTGCTTTTTTTCACTAATACATTTGAGGAGGAGAGAACAATTTTACAGGAGGAGAGAACAATTTTACTTCTACAGGTTTTGCTTCAAGAGGTCAGAGGTCCTATGAAAGAAGGGTGTAAAAGCTCTTGCATAAAGCACATATAAGCTGCAAAAGGGAAGCTGCACAAAAATAATGCTGGTCTCCGTGCCTGGTGCGGTGAACTCAGGCAATTGCCTCAACAACAGGCAGAGCGGCCCATTGATAAGGCTGTCTGGGATGGAGAGTTTGTAAGGAGACTTTGATACGCTGAGAAGCAGGAAGGCTGAAGCATGTGTGGGCTCTGGCCACAGGAGTACAGGGCAAGTCTTGCCATTGTAAGGCTGCTTCGTGTATTTTTCTGAAATACCATTGCGTCAGTGTCTCCCTGCCTGCTATCAGCGTTTCCCCCAACCTCTGGTACCCTTCTGTTTTCAACAATTCTATGGATTTTCAGAGCACATGCCAGCTCCCAGAACCGAGATCCTTCGGTGTTTGGGGTACTTCAAAAACCAGTCTCAGGTGTTGTGATGGAAGAGCTTCCACCACACAGTGGCTGCTAGGCAATCTTTAGGGTGCCATGCTAATCAACTTCCCAGCACTGGGAGAAGGGCAGTACAGCTCCAAAGTAAGGGGACAAGCATTCGCTTACTTTGAGGAGGCCTACTCCACTGCAGCATGCAGAAAAGACCCCATTGGCACCAGTGGCGTCTCTACAGGGAGGGCAGAGCTCTAAGTTTTGCAAGGAGCCTTACCCTGTCATGTGAATCCCTCCTCTCCCTTGCTGCTGTAGCCAGTAAGCCACGCCAAGATGTTGCTTTTCTCTGTGAGGATTGGCTAAAACGGTGCAGGAGAGGAGTGATTTCCACTGCAAGGTAAGGCTTCTTGCAAAACGTAGAGCTCTGCCCTCCCTGTAGAGATGCCACTGATTGGCACAGCTATGTCAGTGCTGGAAAGTTGGTTAGGATTGTGCCCTTAGCGTGATTGGAGAAGCCCTGCAGCTGTTTGCTCTGCAACTCTGTACTGATGAGCGAAAACAGTGGGTTTCAGCTAATGGGTACTGACCCACAGCTGTGTTGTATCTTCACCTAAGGTGGATCATAGGTGAAGTACAGCCGCTATTTAAAGTCTTTTGGAGGGGAAGACAGACAACAAGAAGAAGAGAAAGAGCGGAGAAAGATGGGTGATGAAATCTATGCATGTACATGTCTGCAGTGGGCCCCGCTTTGCAGGTTTGGGTTAAAGGTGGGTCCTAGATGTGAGCAGGCTGAAAATTACTACACTTAAGAGAAGTGCAAACAGTCTAAAACCTGCCGTCAGGAATGACCTTCAAAATATGAATGCCTGGGGCTCCAGGCTTTGCAGCTATGCTTAACACTTAAAGATACATAATTTGAAGAAGTTTGTGTTTACAGTGGCAGGAATAAATACAGATTTATATGCAGGCCAGTTTGCTATTTGACATGGCAAGGATAAATGTTGCATCAAAGTTATGCAAAGGGATACAAATGCAATAAAAACAAGGGATTTAAAGGTTCAGCAAACGGAGGGGCTGCTTACAATGCTTCTCACCTGTTCCTAATTTGGACTGGTGCCAGTCCTGAAGACAGGCATCCAAATCAAGGAGGAACTTGGGTTGCTATCCAAAGCAACCATGTGGTACTGGGGGAAGTCCCTTACAAGTGGGAGAGGTGTAGCTTTCTTCCCAAGCCTTGGCATGACAACAGTCTTGAATGACTATGAATACAGTACAGGCATGCCCTGGTATCCGCTAGAGTTCTGTTCCAGACTCCACCATTGATACCTGAAACAGCAGATACTGGGGATGCCCTTTCAAAGATAGGGGAACATCAGGAGTTTTGCTGCAACAACATTTTTTAAAAAAGATTTGTTTAATGTTCCCCTATCTTTTTTAGGGATGTGGTGGCGCAGTGGGTTAATTCACTGCTGCTGGGCTTTCCAACCAGAAGGTTGGGAATTCAAGACTGCGTGATGGAGTGAGGTCCCGTTGCTTGCCCCAGTTCCTGCCAACCTAGCAGTTCAAAAGCACCTAAAAAATGCAAGTAGATAAATAGGGACCACTTCGGTGGGAAGGTAACGGCGTTCCGTGCGCTACGGCGTATAGTCATGCCGGCCACATGACCACGGAAGCCTGTCCTCAGACAAACGCTGGCTCTGCAGGCTTAGAAACGGAGATGAGCACCGCCCCCTACAGTCGGTCACGACTAGGCCATTCGGTCTTGGGGAAACTTTTACCTTTACCATATCTTTTTAATAGGCATCCCCGTATTCATGGTATTCATGGATAACTGAAACAGTGGATATTGAATCAGTGGATACTGGGGCATGCCTGTTGGTGTGATGGCAAACATTCATCAACAATGAATCTAAAATGGAAAGTTGGAGTTGTTTGATAACACTTGCAGGGTTCCTTTCTCCTGTTAATCCATTCCAGCGATGTCAAATGATAAGTGCAGACAATGCCCCCCAAGGGGAAAAAAACTTGTTCTTGGACAGACCCGCCCCTGTTCCTTTCATGGTTCTAGACTAATCAACATTAGGCCAATCAACACGGTTCTAGGCTAATCAACACTGGCCCCTGGGAGATTCTTTTGAGTCCAATGTAGTGGGTCACCATGTGAATCTCAACTTTCTCATAGAGCTGCTGCAGACGTTTAACAGCAGCTTGCTAGCCCCACAAACTGTTTGTGGGGTTAGCTGCAGTGAATGTAAACAGTTTAATGTCAGAACTTAACATTACATCATTGCTGCCCTAGTGGATACGAAAATCATGGTTCATGATTATAGGTGGGCAGTGTGCTAACTCGCCAGTAAATATCAGAAAACATATTGTGGTCTTTATCTAATCTGAGGTTTTTGAAGTAACTCAACTTTATGTTTGCCCTGCAGAGATCGTTACTGGGTACAAGCTTATAATTAATTCACAGTGGAGAATGCAGCCCTGCCCCCCCCCAACCCAGTATTGAAGCTCCAAAAGAATGGCTTTCATGGGATTTGTTTAATCTTCAGCCGTATTTTAAGCAAAACAGTTCTACATGGTGCCCCACTTTGTCCTCCAAGGAGCTCAGGGCAGGATTCACAAGCCATCCCATTTTGTCCTCACAATACCCAAGCAAGGTAGGCTGGAGCAAATAACCTCAATCTCTGCACAATAATTCAAATCTAGGGGCCAAATCCTATCCAACGTTCTGGCACTGATTCAGCTGTGCCAATGGGGTGCATGCTGCATCCTGCAGAGGGGGAGCAGTCACAGAGGCCTCCTCAAAGTGCAGGGTGTCCACAAAGTCTCTTTACAATTTCAAACTTGTATTACCAAAACAAATGAAGAGATACATGTATGGAAAGTATACAATATTAGGAGTATATATTGAAGTTCATTCTGCATCAATTAATAAACCTCTATATGTGCACCATTGGTTGCACGCAGCACATCAAGGCGATAATCGATTTCCTGCCATGTTCTCTGTAGCATAGTCTCATCAATGGTGACAACAGCCAGTAATGTCCCGCGTCTTTGTTCTGTACATGATGTCTTTAACGTTGCCCCACAGAAAGAAATCCAGGGGCGTGATATCATTAACACATCTCATCATTTGCATTTTTCATGATTTTTTGCAATTGTAAAGAGACTTTGTGGACACCCTGTACTTTATTCCTCTACCTTGCGGCTGCACTGAGGCTGAAAAATTGGATAGGATTGGGCCCTAGATCTCCCTGGGCTGTCCAGTGTACTCTACGATTCACAGCTGTGGCTCACTGGGATATATAAGAATATGGTTGCCTAGATGCTGCTATATAATCTCTGCCCAGTTGCTTCCTTGCTACTTCCCCTGTAGAAACCTATTTCAAACGTTGGATGAGCAAGCATAAGGGCTTAGTCTGAACTGGGGACAGAATCCTGAGATTAGCAGGGGAGGAGTGTCCATTGAAATAGCAGAGTTTGAAGAGTAAGGTTCTCTGAGGGATGGGCTTTCAGGGTCACATGGACCATTGCCCCAAATGAGCAACCCTATCAAGATTCTCCAGAAGAATGTCTCTAATCAGAAACAGAGAAACTAGTAGCTTTCAACAACAGTGTTTAGGATTCTGCACAAACCTGGCAAGAAGACTTTATCCAGGGTTTCAAAGCCATCGCAAGAAAGATAATTATTGGCGGAGGAATTTCTCTTGAATGAGGTCAGCACACTTCCAGATCTTGACAGAATGAGGTCCTTGAAGAAAGCCAGGCTGCAATCCTAAACACTCCTGCTTGGGAGTAAGCGCCATTGCACAAAATGGGAGTTACTTCTGAGTAAAAACACACATCGGCTTGTGCTTAATTGGGTTACCAGTCATGTCCTTGCAGAAAGAGAGGGCAATTGCTGATACAATGTGCCTAGACTGTCTTGCTCAAAATCAGCCTTGTTGTTGGACTCCTTCTTGAACAAGAAGATTCTGGTTGCTCCTTCCAAGTAAACATGCCTGAGCTTGCTATACCAGCCACACAGGATTCTTTGTTATCTCTCTGGTTGGGCCCAGTGCAGTTTGCGGTCAATTCCTGGCTACACTTCTGTGCCTTTCTCTTGCATTGTTCTTTCTTTCGTTGCTGCTTATTAAGTAAAGGGAAAAGGGAAAAATACTGGACCTCCCCCTCTGTTCATGACTTAGGTGGAAGAGGGGATATGGCCTTTCCAACTCAGCAGTGAACATCTGCTCTTATAATCAGTCCACACTGGGGAAGTGCTAAGCTCTGTGTAATGTTAGCACTTGCTAATGAGACTGTCCTTGCATCCGGAGGTCATTATAGTCCGCCACTTGAAAATGTGTCTGCCCTGTACACAAGGCTTGGACACCCTATAAGCTTAGACCCACTGTGGATGAGACTTAGAATGGCCCATCCTAATTGCCTGGGGGAGAAGTGAGAGCATGCATCTTCTCCCCCACCTGGCACATTGGTCCTGCCCCTGCCTAATCACACAACAGGGTGTGCTGTGTCAGAACCACTCCTTCATGGGCAAATTGAACTCTACTCTCAAGTAGTATTCAATCCACACACTGCGGGAAAATTTGGATGCGGGCGCAATCCTGACCTGGCGTTAGGTCGGCACAGTTAAGCCAGCAACGTTTGACTGGCACAAGGGCACATTTGGACCACTCTCGGAGTCAGGGAGGATGGCGCACATCTGTGTGCTGGCCTCTCTGACTCTGTGAGTGGTCCAAACATACTTTGTGGTGTCCCTTGTGCAGGCCAAACTTTGCTGGCCTAACTGTGTCGGCCTAACACCAAGTTAGGATTGCACCCTGAGACACCTTCCCCTGACATAATTAGGCATCTGCATGCTGGTGCCCCAAATTGTGGGGAAATTCACACACTCAAGCTTCCACATGAAGGAGAGAACTTGTCAGAATACCAGCCAAACCAGCCCTATGTATTAAATACAGGCATTTTTGGATTTTGAGCTGCAGACAATGTTAGGGTAGGGGTGGAAATCTAAGAATAATTTTTATAGTTTTTCTAGCTTGGTGTTATATTCTAGCATTTCTTCCTCTTAGGGAGCAAGATGACAAAATCATTGCAGATGATTCAGATGGTCCGAAATGGTCCAAACGTGCTTTACGGTGTGCCAGCCAAACTGTGCTGGCCTAACTGTGCCAGCCTAACTCCAGGTTGGAATAGCGCTCTGTGTGAGGTCCTACAGTTTTAACAAATACTGTATACCTTTTGGTCCCAGCCTGTCACAGCAGGCTGGAGGTTCTTTGTGATCTGATGAAGGAGCGAGTCCCGTCCAAGGCTGAAGGGTAAAACAGTTTATTGCACGACAGACAAAGTGAGACAAACAAAAGGAAACTTACAGAGTGCTGCTGGACGGCGTGAAGTGGCCGAGGGTCGGGGTGTGCGCGTACTGTGAGGTTAGTGCCAGGCTATATGGGAAAGTGCTGCCTTAACAGGTGCCTAATTTGTGCCAATTCAACAAATGGTGGGGGAGTAAGGCTGTTGCGGGGGTGATTTCATATGTGCACAGGTAGCACATGGAGATTCCCACGGCCAGGGGAGCGGGGCTTTGTTGCAGGTGCTAGCAATGAGGCCCGGCTGGCCATGTCCAATCAGCAGTGGACAGGTCCCTTGGCTTGTGCCCAAGTCTCTGCTGCCTCCCATAGCAACAGAGCCGATGAGGACTCTGGGCTGTTGGGAGGCAGGCAGTCTCTGGGCCCTGCACACCTTTAAATACATATTTAAGCATGCAGATAAAAAAGCCTATTGCTGTGGAATGAGAGTGACTGTGGGTATGTGCGGCTGCCTTTGAGCACTGTCAGACAGTGCTATCAACACAATGAGGAATGGCCTGTTAGAGAGGCAAGCAGTAAAGCCAAAGCACTAGAGGAATGTGACACACGCTCTATTACAAAGAGATGAAAGGGAAGGCAGAAGTGGCTTTAATGTTCAGAGAAATCTTGTGGGTGATCTCGATCAACCTTGCGTCTGCCTTAAAACCAACTGGGTGACCTTGGGACTGGTTTGCTCAGACTTGCGACTACTGTATCTCATCGCCGCCTGAAATCGCTACTACAAATACCGAGCGTTGTGCAGGTGACGCACCAGGTCCACCGCCGCGCCTTTGCTTACGTCACCCTGAAGTTTGCCTCTGGCCCTGGAGTTGGTCCAGCCTGAGATGAAAAGGCTTCCGCTAGCAGGTCCACATTCTTCTTGCCCCTTTGCCCTGACAAGAGGCAGTTATTAAATCCACACGTGAGGGAGCAAAGGAGACAGAATGTGAACATCCACAAACAACTATATTGAGAGCGAATACGAGATGCTGCTTGGCACCTGCTTTAAGGGCTAAGCTCTTGGGAATGACGCCGCCTGGCTTGGAGCCCTGATCTCTCAGACCCAATTGGTATTTAACCTTCTGAGGAGAATGGAGGGATGGAAAGTTCCTATTGGCTCACAGCCAACCTTTCCCCTAACCCATTTGAAGCTGACAAGCATTGGGGCAGCAACATCTCACCTGACTTCCCTGAGGCCAAACTCTTCAGGAGTCTAATATCCACTAGGCTTCAAAGTTAAATTCCCAGAAAAAATCCCAGAAGAGGAGGCACCCCACAGCAACTACACTGTCATAGACCAATGTATTGTCAGAGGTTTGTTAGAGTGGAATGCCTTAACAACTCCAAAACGTAGTCCAGGGCTGGCCCAAGTTCTCCTGAGGTGGAATGACAACAATTCCTCACTCTTTTTACCTGAATGTGCTTCTGCCTACTCTCCCTGGTTTTGAAAAGGAGTAAGGGAAGGGATCAGACGTCTAGAAAGAAGAGAAGAGTGGTAGGCTACAGCAGTGGTTCTCAAACCTTTTGGCACCGAGACTCACTTTTTAGAATGACAATCTGTCTGGGACCATTGAAAGTGATGCCATGGCCAGAAGTGCATTGTGATTCTCATTCTCATTGTGATTCTAGAGCCTGCTGCTTCAGAAGGCAGCAAAATGTTGGGCTATTTCTCAGCCGTTTTCCAACAGCAAAGTGAATCAAAAAGAAAAAAAACACTATTTACAACCTTGACACAAGCAAAGGAATCACACAACCCTCTCTCTTTCCATCACCCCATCATCCCATATTTTCAATATAGCTGCCCTAGGTGCTTTGTGGCCCACCTGAAATTGGCTCACGACCCACTGGTGGGTCCCAACCCACAATTTGGGAACCAATGGGCTAGAGTGTTTGAAAAGCTCTAGCCCACCCTTCATTTCTTCTTCTGCTCCATTCCCCTTGTCCTTTTTGAATGCAGGGAGGAGGAAGGGGGAGCTGTGGGGTGCAGGCATGTTACCAAATGTGCTCTGAGACATGTGCACATGAGGGAAAATGTACTACATGTGCAGGGATTGAGAGAGCAATCCTCTATCCCCATTGCGCCGGCGCTACCCTTTTGTGATGGCAAACGTGCCGTTAAGCGCATCAGCGTTGGTGGTACAGTGCTGGACCGGCGCAAGCAGCAGCACCAATGCTCAGGCACCGCAGCAACCATCAGCAGTGCCAGTCTTGTGCTGGTCAAATGTCGGCAGCGCACGGTTGGGGCTGGGCCTCTCCAAGGGCGTTCCAGAGGTGTGCTGAGGACGTAACTGGGCGGCACAGTGGACGGAGATGAGGGTTGTGATGCAGGACGGCCGTAGGGCTAAATCCTAAACCCCAGCCTCGGGGGCCCCAATTTGAGCTGCTCCTGCGCACGTGCACCTGCAAAACAGCAAGCGCAGATCCGAGCAGCCCCATTGGGATGACTTATGCGGGTGTAAGGGGAAAACCTCCCCTTGGCCTGCACTTTGCTGCTGCTGCCTCCTAATGGGCTTTAGGATGCAGCCCTGCTATGTCGGCCTCACTGTGTTGGCTTTACTTAGGATTGGGCTGCCCGTGCAGTGCCTTACGGCAAAACTCACTGGATTGGCATTAAATAAGGAGAAAGACAAGGTTAAAGGTGCAACAAGAAACTGTATCTAGGTAATGAGGTAAATATACATAATTTAATATATATCTAGGTAGATCTAGTCAAGTCATGATGCTAACAGTGAGTAGTTGATGCACAGGGGCCTCTGTCCATCAGAACCAGCACAGCAGTTGACAAGGCGATATGCGCATGGCGGGATTACTGTCCGTGTTCTTGATTGATTTAATGTGAGGCTCCAATTTTGAGTGGGACTGAGGTGTTGGCTGGGGGGCTTTAACTACCTGCTTCCATTGAGTCCGACTCCAGGTCGCCACAGCTGCTACTGACCCAGTAGCAACGTTCCTGCGGGTGCCAAGACGAGAAGCCAATAAGGGGAGAGTGGATTCTGCCTCCGACACTGGAGGTAAATCGCGGTCCAGTGAAGCCTTTTCCCTTCATCTTCACTTGGCAATGAGGGCAATGTTTGTCAGACCGGAGACGTAATTAAATCTGAACAATTCAGGCCCAGCTGTAGGGAGGACATTTGGTATGGAACATGCATCCCCCGTGGGAGAGAATTCAGGCAGCGCTAACACAAAGAGGAAGTCGAGAGTCAAGAGCGCTCACGAAGGTCGAGGCTGGCTGCAAGCACAGCTCCTGGTCTCCGTTCAGCAATTCCCAGAGCAGTCTTCAGTGGCTGCAAAACGTGAGGAGGCCGAAGCTTCCCCCAGGAGAGCCAAAAAGTTAAAATCTGCTTTTTCCAGGAGATGGGTCCACATCATGACACACACACACACACACACACACACACACACACCAGTGGCCCTTACATAAATTTTCCTTCTCCGAACCCTCCAGAACCGAGCTTTTATTTGCGTTTTTGTTTGCATATTATTTGTATTTTATACTATACGTTTTCATTTGTATTCTAAGGATATCATTAACAGCCGCAATGCTAACCTGCACTGGTACAGCCAGGCTGCTTGGCCTGCGCTGTAACCAATGCAGGTTAGGAGGTGCTTAAAGGTCAGCTCAGAGTTAGGGATTATTTTTTCCCTTATCCTGTGTAACGCTCCCGCCATCCCTATGGGGTTTCTCAGGTCTAAAGTAACCCAAGTTGGCCAGGAGGGGTGTGAGGATATGATGTGAACTGCAGCCACCAATCCCACCCGCTCCCAGGCCTGATCCTCCCCCCACATTCCACCCTTTTCCAGCCAAGAACGCCCCCCTGCCTCTGAGCCACCATCACGCCACCCTCTTCCACCCCCTGCACCACCCATTTCAGCCAGCACTGTGTCCTACCTGTGTCAGCAGGCTCTGGTGCTGGATGTGGCACCAGCAGGCTGGCCCATCGCTTTGTGCTGGCACGGCTGGCTTCCTAGTAGGTGCAAATGTGCTTAATGTCCTTAATGTCTGTGACAGTCGGAGCTGGCAAGTGAGACCTGCACTGGCACAATGGATTGGCCTGCCCGTTGCTGCCTTATATAGATTAACATCAGACCTGGGCCGTCTTTGTGCTGCCCTCTGTGCTGCTATTTCTCTTGCCTCCCAAAGCTCGTGTACACACACACACACACACACACACGTTGTGCTTGGTTTCTTCCTCCGTGTGGGCACTTTACATGAAACAGGAAGTTTCATGAAACAGCAACAGCTTTACCTGAAACAGCAATCCCAGCATGCCCCTTGCCTTCTCACCTGGGTTATTGCCCAGACTATAGCAATCTTGTTCCCTCTTTTGCACAGGCTTTTTAAATGAAAGAGGAGATGTGGAGCATACCCTTTGTTTAAACAGCCTGTGGGCAAAGAAAAGGGCAGGTGAAGAGACCTGCTCTGTTGGTTGTGGTGGACTGGAGGGAGGCAGTGGGTGTCCGCAGCTTCCCCCCCCCCAGCCACAAATAGTATTGTTCACTTTATAGATGAGCTGGCCGTGCATCAGACCATCTCATCCAGCAAATAAAATAGTGTATGGTGACTGACTAAGGGTGGCTCATCTCCAGGCACACTGAACAATAATTATTTCACATTAAAAGCAACCTAACTGTAACTTCCAGTGCTTTAGACCTTGTCATTTCCAGCTTTTGGCCAAACAGTGTCCACCTGTGTCTTAACTTCTGTTTCTTCAGGTTCTCTCCTTTTCCCAGTTGCGTTTGCTATATCTTGGGATTAAGCACATGGAATAGAAAGCAGATTTGTAATGTTGCCAACATCATATAGGACCTTTGTACCCCTGGAATTTGCAGTTTTGCTAACAGGAATCAAATGCTCTTAAAAAAGGAAAATACTATGTACAGAGGGTGCTTGTGTATGTGTGTGAATGAAATGTGTGTGTGTGTGAGAGAGAGAGTTTGAGTGTCTGTGTGCACACATGCAAGGGAGGCATCTGAAAGCAAAAATATGATTTCTACATTTAATTGTGTACAAAGCAGGCAGGCAAGCAAGCAAGCAAGGAAGGAAGACTGAGCAGAATGGCCTGTGGAAATTGTGGAAATCTACTCTTCACAGAATGCTCTCTCATAAGGAAGTCATAATTATGCGGTTGGAGCTATGAAGCTGAGCCTAGAGGCAATGGTCACAGTGCCCCAAAGACCATACAAATGTGCTTTCATTGGACTACCCAGGAAGTAACAAGTGCCATAGTTAGGGAGGTGGTCACACCACTGTACATGAAATTTATAAAATTAATGCTTGGCTGCTGGATGTCTGCAAAAGACTTCAAGGTCTTCCAGGGGGATGAACTCCATGAGGACAATAGCTTCAAACAATGGGAACCGGACAAGAGAAGCAGCAATAGAAGATCATCTTAAGCAATGGAGAATTCCTCTTAAGTTGTGTGCTGGCGTGTTATTTGTTGACCTTTAGAGCACTTCCCCTATACATTCTGTGCTCAAAATGATTAATACAGTTTCTGATCGTTTGCACAGTTCTTTTGTTCTTGGTCGCAAAAACTGGATTGTAGCAAAGCCTGGAGTGACCGAGCATGTTGAAGAAATGGTGATGGAAACAAAGACAACATGGAGCTCTTCTCAACAGGTGGCTACCATGACTCCACCCTCCCCAGATGAATTATGCAGATCATGAGACAGCGTCATTCTGAGGGGGCTTCTGAGGAAAAAATGGCAGCTGCCTGTAGGTTGAGACACTTCTCAGAATGTGTTAGTGGCATGGAGGTATTATACACTGGAGAGGACATGACATCATTTTCTTGAAGCCATGGGTCTATCAATATAGCTGACTCAGATCATCGCCGCGAAGGAGGAGGATTGCAGTGAATTCACGAATAAAACTCTCCCTGCATGCGTGTAAAAGTTAATTTCAACCTCTTTAAGCATGCCTGCGTGTTCTGCATACGGGTGTGCGAATCGCTGTACGAAAAATGGGATTTAATTTCCACGGAAAGATTCATGTATTCACATTACATCGGTTCAATAAAACTACCGTTCAGTGAGTACAGAATTTTTTTTTATGCGGCATGACCGTTTTATTTTTGCTTGTGTAGATTTCAAAAAATAAGTCTGTCAAAATAGTGCAATCCGAGCTGCAGTGGTTGTGAAAGCCGGCAGCAACCCATGCGTAAACCGGGGCTGAGAAACGCCGCTCACACGCCTTTTGCGTGCCTCGGTTCCAAGCCGGCGGCTCAGCTCTTGCACAGGTGGCGTAGCGGGCTACGAGAATAATACATGTTTTTATGTTGGTAAGTTTTTACTTCAGGAGTAAACTATTCAGTCCTAAACAGTACACGCAAAGCAATCTGAAATGCTTGGAATCAGCATTGTTTTGAGTTCAAAAACATGGCCGCTAAGCCCGTCCCCTGGCTTCAATTCTGCCGCATTACTTCTTAAGGCAGGGCCATGGGTTGGTTAGTGGCCCCCTCAATTACCAAAATTGGCTCCCCATTTTTGCTTCCTGAGTATGTGGCAAGACAACGGGGAAGGCATTTTGGATCAACCGTATGATGAAGGCTGCTTCCACTCCAGGAGTAGCCTGGAGTCTCCAGAAATCTCTACTTTGATCTGCAAGTTACAACTGTAAACAGTCCTGGAGACGGTAACAGGGCCTCCTCGGCTTAACAACATTTGGTCAGGTTGGAAAACAAAACCTCTAGGAATAGCTTCAATTAGCATTGGCAATCCTGCTTATGATCAAAAGGACTGAACAGCTGCTATCGAAAATTAGAGCTGAAACTTTTGTTATAACAACCACAATGTTGTGTCTGATCCAACAGAGTAAAAAAAGCACTACCTTTTTTTCTTCTGTGGAGTGTTGCCGAAAAGCTGCAATCAGTACCAGGTTAACATTTTGTTCACAGTTGTTTGCTCATGGGACAGGTTGTCCTTATCCTCCATATCCTTTTAAGCATGGCTTCAGAGAGCCTTCTCTAAGCATTAGAAATGTCAGGCCTGAATGCCTGGCCTCTCTGATGGGAGGGGAGTTTGTTCAAGTGACTGAGAAATGGAGCTGACTTGGAGCTGGGAAATGTCTTCTGCTGAGTGAGGGTTTCAAGTAACCATGGTCCAATAAGTAACCTAAGCCTGTATACTTCCTTTTGGAAATGGACGTGCAGCTTTGACAGACCAGATGCCTGGAGGATTACCATACCAGAGTCCCCCGCCAAAGGCTGCTGTGGAAACTTCACAGTCAGGGAATAAGAGGGCAGGTTCTCTTATGGATTCAGCATTGGTTGAGGACCAGGAAACAGAGAGTGGGGGTCAGTGGGCAATTTTCACAATGGAGAGAGGTGAAAAGCGGAGTGCCCCAAGGATCTGTCTTGGGGCCGGTGCTTTTCAACTTGTTCATAAATGACCTGGAGACAGGGATAAGCAGCGAGGTGGCCAAGTTTGCAGATGACACAAAACTTTTCCGGGTGGTGAAAACCAGAAGGGATTGTGAAGCGCTCCAGAAGGATCTCTCCAAGTTTGGGGAATGGGCAGCAAAATGGCAGATGCGTTTCAACGTAGACAAGTGTAAAGTGATGCACATTGGGGCAAAAACCCAAAACTTCACCTATAGGCTAATGGTTTCTGAGCTGTCTGTGACAGCTCAGGAGAGAGATCTTGGGGTGCTGGTGGACATCTTGATGAAGGTGTCGACCCAGTGTGTGGTAGCAATTAAGAAAGCCAATTCGATGCTTGGGGTAGTTAAAAAGGGGGTTGAGAATAAAACAGCCAAAATTATTATGCTGTATAAATCAACGGTAAGGTCACATCTAGAATATTGCGTACAATTCTGGTCACCACATCTCAAAAAGGACATAGTGGAAAGGTGCAGAACAGAGCGAAGAAAATGATTATGGGGTTGGGGCACTTCTCTTATGAAGAAAGACTGCAGTGTTTTGGGCTCTTCAGTCTGGAAAAAAGGTGCCTGAGGGGGGACATGATTGAGACATACAAAATTATGCACGGGAGGGATAGAGTCGATAGAGGGATGTTCTTTTCCCTCTCTCAAAGTACCAGAACCAGGGGACATCCACTGAAATTGAGTGTTGGGAGAGTTAAAACAGATGAAAGGAAATACTTTTTTTACCCAGCTGGTAATTAATCTATGGAACTTCTTATGAACTTAAGCTATGGCCTAAATACCTTTAAAGGGACTGGACAGATTTCTGGAGGAAAAGTCCATCATGGGCTATATGCCATGATGGGTGGTACAACCTCCTTACATTAATAGTAGGCTACCTCAGAATGTCAGGTGCAAGGGAGTGGCAGCAGGATGCAAGCATCTTGTTGTGTACTGAGCTCCCTTAGGCACCTGGTGGGGCACTGTGAGATACAGGAAGCTGGAGTAGATGGGCCCTTGGCCTGATCCAGCAGGGCTCTTCTTATGTTCTTATGTTCTTAGGATTTGCTTGGTATAAATAAAGAATGTCTTTCAATCCATGTCTTTCCGGCTGTACACACCCTTCGCCCAGGGAAAGGAAGTGGGCAGACGTAAGAGTTGTGTTGGATTACCTGTGATTCAGACAGGATTAGAAAGGCTACTGAGTCAGGTTGATGATGGGAGTTGGCCTTGGAACATATAATGCTAATTTCACTTGTCTTGGTGCTTAGCTGGTTTCCAGGTCTGGTTCAAAGTGCTGGTGCTTGTCATTCAATCCCTACATGGACTTGGGTCTTGGATAGTTGAAATGTTGCCCTCTCGTATATGAGCCAACCCGACCTGCAGTCACCATCTTCTTTGGAGGTCCAGCTCCCCGTGCTGTCTCTGATTATGGTGGGTGGCTACATGGGGTATGGCCTTCTCACTAGTGATGCAAACATTGTAAGACTTCGTATGTCTGGACCACTCTTGTAGTCAGGGAGGATGGTGCGTGTCTGTGTGCTGACCTCTCTGACTCCAAGAGTGGTCCAAACATACTTTACGGTGTCCCTTGTGCCGGCCAAACTTTGCTGGCCTAACTGTGCCAGCCTAACTCCGGGTTAGGATTGCGCCCTTAGTGAGATGATAGAAAGTATAGCGTGCCACTGTCCACTTGTTTTCTGAAATCTGTTAATTGATACTACTATCTCAGATGTGGAAGGGGGCTTAGAATATCTTCAACAGATAGAGGTGGAAGGGGGAGAACTGGTCATTGTGCCCAATAGTCTTGTGATAAACTGGTATCTTCAAAATTCTTCTCTCTCAATCACCTTTGGCGACAAGATGTGTGATCCCTCAGCATGTTTACTCAGAAAAATGTTCTACTTAGTTCAGTGGAATTCCTTGGGAATTTTTGCTTAAGTGTGCTGTTTCAGTATGGTTGACCCTCCCTTATTTTTCAGCCATCTGATCATTTTTATTGCCCTCTAGCTCTACAATATGGTGACTAGAACAGTACATAGGGTTATATAGGGTCAACATAATATTAGCAGTCTTATTCTCAGTTTCTTTCTTACAGTCCGATCCTAACTCCCTGCATCCATTTGGACCTGGTGGTCCCTTTCCTTCATAGTTGTGTACATTCAAGTTGAGCATTTGCTATTATGGTGTTAAATGACCTCCATGTTCTCCGGAGAGATTGACATTTCCTTAGTTTCATTTTTACTAGTTTTCTCACTTTTGAGAACATTTTGTTTCTGAAGACAAATGTGTTTGTGCTGACTTCCTTGGAAACATTCCAGTTACGTATCAGTTCAACAACACTTAGGGCCCAATCCTATCCAACGTTCCAGACCCAGTGCAGCCGTGCCATGGAGGTATGCGCTGCATCCTGCAGTAGGGAGGCAGTCATGGAGGCCTCTTCAAGGTAAGGGCATGTTTGTTTCTTTACCTTGGAGCTGCATTGTGTCTGCATTGGTGTGGGAAAGTTAGATAGGATTGGGCTCTACGTATCTTGCTGAACACCAGTTTGGATTAATTCTAGGCTACCTCCCCTCTGGTTGGGTTCCAAGACAGGCAGCCCAATCCTAAGTAAGGCCGACATAGTAAGGTCGACATAACAGGACTGTATCCTAAAACCCATTAGGAGGCAGCAGCAGTGAAGTGCAGGCCAAGGGGAGGTTTTCCCCTTACACCTACATAAGCCCCAGTCATCCCAATGGGCTGCTCGGATCTGCGCCTGCTGTTTTGCAGGCGCAGGTGTACATGCACAGGAGTATCCTGAATCAGGGCTGCCGAGGCTGGGGATGGGGTTTAGGATTTGGCACTACGGCCGTCCTGCGTCACAATCCTTGTCTCTGCCCACTACGCCGCCCAGTTATGCCCCCAGCATGCCTCTGGAACGCCTACAGCAAGGCCCAGCGCAGACCCTGCACCGCCAAAGGTCAACCGGCACAAGGCCTGAGGTTGCAGCAGTGCCTGAGCATTGGTGCTGCTGCTTCCACCGGTCCAGCGCCATACTGGTGACACTGATGCACTTGATGGCACGTTTGCGACAGCGTTCGGCCAGTGCAAGAGCATAGCGCCGGCGCAATGGGGGTATAAGAGTGCGTTCCAAGTATTGTAGAGCACAGCTTATGAGAAGATACGCATGGCAAATGGGAGATCTAAGAATATTCTGCTCTTAATGTGCTTCATTCACTTCACATCACAGCCTGATTATTTCCTCATGCAAGACTTTTTGTTCAAACACAGTCATAAAAATAAGTACAGTACTAGACTGCTGACATGCTGCTTTAATAGAGCTGGAGCTATCCCCTCAGGATTTGTTTTTACAGAAACTGGTCCCAGTTTCAATGGTGGGCCTGCAAATTTATTGCTGGGCATTTAACTTTACAATTAGTTTCAGCCTGCCTGCAAAAACTGCCTATCCCTTATGTGAGCTACTCATGGTGCTACAGAATGTTCGCAAATATTCTTATTGATGAGGGAGAAGGGTGAATCATACATTACTGGTATCTTCAATGTAGCTTCTCTGAAGAAGGTGACATTTCAGTTTTGTTATGGAATACCCTCTCACAGGGCTTAAGGACAGGCATGGAATTTCAGGTCGCTGATTGGAAAGAGAGTCTAAGGGTCAACAGCTAAGAACAACGATTAAGCAAAGAGAGAGGCTAAAGAAAGGGGGATAGTATAGTCTGTGAGTTGAAAAGTGAAGGGCAGAAGGAAAGGCAGATGGAGACCGCAGGTTAAAGGGGTGTAATCCGGAAACAGAAGATGAGGGAAACAACAGGCCAGGAGATAGGGGATGTTCCTTCCATGTGGAAATATCTGTATTGATTTGGTAACCACTACAAATCTGCATGTCTTCAAAATCTGTGCCTTTCTGATTGTGCTATTGTTTATTCCTGAATGTATATCACCCTTTTTTCTGCCCTCCTCTTGAGCTCAGCTAGAGTTTTCCTGTCACAATTAGTTGAGTCAGTAACCATACCAATGTTGTAATTCTGTTAAATTCCCTAAAATGCATTGTCTGTTTTCCTGGAAGAAAGCTCAATGGATGTTCAGGAAGGATTTGGCAATAATTTGACCCCCCCCCCAGGTGCTGTGATGCCATTTTACCTTAAAAGGAATTATCCCCATAATGAAGGCATGTTTTTTTTTAAATGAAGTCATCTTTTCCCCCAGTTCCATTCAACACCTGCTGCCTGATTGTCTTTGCCACATGGAATAAAAGGGATTTGCACCTTCTACAATGCTCTAAGTGACCATTGATTCAACATTCTTTAAAACTGAAACCTGATTCATCTATGTCAACCAGTGAGTATTTCAGCCCAATCCTAAACATTTTTATGCAGCTAAGGCCTGATCCTGTCAGGCTTAATGTGGGTGGTGCGCTTCTACTGCCCATGTTCTTGTCATACAAGGTGCCATAAAGCACCTCCAGCGCCATTGGTAAGCCATTAACGCTGGCGCTGGGGTGACACCACGGAAACGCTGGCCCCACGCAGCCTGGAGGGAGCATGGCAAGCCGGTGAGCGGTGAATCCTCCAGTCGCTGGCATTGCGGCCTTTCCAGGCAGGGTGGATAGGCGTTCTGGGTCGGGGAGGAGTGGAATCGGGGTGGGACCGGCAGCAGATCCTGCTCTCTGTATAGGGCCTTACACAGAGGGTCTCACCTTTGCGCCTGCTAAATAGCCAGTGCAGAGGTGAATAGAGCTCTCGCCCGCCCTGTGCCCTACAGCAGGGAAAGGGGACGAACATCCCCTTCCCCTGCAGAGCCTCCTGCGGCTGCTTGGCTGTTGCGGGATACAGCGGTAGCTGCCCAGCTGCTGCTGCGCACCCAGGCAGTTGGGCAATTTAGGATTGGGCTGTAAGTCCTGATAGTCATAACACCAACATTTGAAATTCTCTGGTCCAGAATACAAACATTGACAAGCTGGTACTGCTCAGCTGAATGCTCAAGCAGCAGGTCCATCCCCCCCCCGCCCCAGCTTTTCTCCAGTTTAGAGCATCAAATGAGATACTGCACCTATGTGGCCTGTATGCAGCAGACCAGGTGCTGAAAGCCAACTGCTTTATAGGCACTGCGCAAATGGGTTTGTTTGTTTGTTTGTTTGTTTGTTTGTTTGTCAAGGCTTTTAACACTCCTTGATTACTATACCACAAAACTACATGATCAGCTGGGGGGTGCAGGGACGTTTTCTCCCTTCGCGATTCCCATTTGCTTTCATTGCTAAAACTCTCGTTTGTTTGGTTGCTCATGGTTAAAACTGCTTTTGTTCCAAATGCATGCCGCCCATGTTCATTGCATAGTCCGCCCACTCTTTTCTGTAACAGAGGGACTATAGCACGGCAAAGTGGCAGGCAATTTTTGACACTCTGCCACTCTGTTCTTTTAAAAATAATCGCATCTAATTTTGAAGGAGTGGCAAAGCTCCTTTTGGCAGCTGCCGCCTGTCAGCCTCTGAATGAGTGTTTGTGAATATTCCTGCCCACCTGGGTGTCAGAGAGCTGTCACAGTCTTGCTTGTGGGTGTTGGAGAGTCGTATTCAAAGCATTTCCAGTAGTGCCACCACAATCCTGAAGGACACCTATAGCATCGAGACAGGTCATTGTTTCCAATAACATTAACTCATGAGGAACTGTAGTTGGAGCCTTCAGTTCTCAACGGCGAAGTGAGTTTTGGCATGTTTAGCCTCACTACTGATTCGACTAGCTGTGGCTGCTGTCTCCCCTGCCTTGGTTTTTTTTCTGGTCCATCTTCTCCGGTTCTCCCCACCTTTGAAGCAAGAGATTGCTATCTCTTGGCAACCAATCCATGTGGTCTCTGCAATCATGCAAGGTTTTGGTATCCCTGACCCACAACACCCCCCACCCCCACAATATCTTCTGTGTCTCATGTGCAAGTAAACTGACCCCATGCCCATTAGTGTTTCTTTCCTTTTCTCATTTGTTGTGCATGTGGGAGTCTTTTTACTAGTTAAGGGCGAGACCTACAGATTTGTCCCAGACCTCCAGGGCCCAATTCTGCTTTTCAGATCACTCAAAGACTCCAGGGACTGAGGAGTCGTCCTTCTGGTAGACCTCTATCTTGAAGACTATCACAACCCACCAAGGGGCTCCCTCCCTTCCTGTGTTTCTGGTTCAGGCTACAGAGAAAACGGATCAAGCCTCAGGGTGCAATCCAACACCCTCTGTTGGGCCGACATGATGCGCTAGCTTCAGCCCAATGTCACTAGCGCTGATGTGGGGGCACCAGCCAGCGCTAGTGTTGGCACCACGTCGACGTGAGTGCTACCGTCAGCGCTTGTAGGCCGTGCCCAAGCCTCCACCCCCAGGCTCCACGATTCAGGCTCCTCCTCAGCTGTGCGCCTGCTATTCAGCAGGCACAGATCCAAGGAAACATATGAGTAGGCTGGAGCCTCCCTGGGGCAAGGGCGTGAATGTGCCCTTGTCCCGAGGAGACTCCCCAGTGCATCTAAGGCGCGCTGGATATGGCGCAGGTCCTCACCATTCCAGCGCACCTTCGGATTGCGCTCTCAGTCTGGACCTTTGGTGCTTCCCTGCATCTTCTCTTCCTTTCCCTGGTCTTCCTCCTCTCCCCTCTCCCCCTCCACTGATTCTTCAGCCATCCCCCAGGATAATCCATCTCCCTGCATTACCAAAGATATGAACATTCTGCTCCTCCTCCTTTCTCCCCTTCTCCGTTTGCACCATTGCATTTATACCCCTTCTCTTTACAATTATGTCCATTTTCTCTTTCTTCGTGCCTAGAAACAGCTGATGTTTAGGATGATGTTTCCTGACTGATTATTGTGGTCATGGCATTGTTCTATTATCTTTTTGACCCTGATTGCAGTCTTATCCCCACAGTGAAAGCGAGCTATGGTTGCAGCCGTGCCTCCCTCCTCAGTTTGTGCCTCAGTTCTTTTGAGTTGAGTTGTCCTTGGAGCACTGCCCTTGGTCCACACACATGCAATAGATTTCCTTCATGCACTTCTGTTACGTGGGTCTTAGGGTGCAATCCTAACCTGTGCTTGCTATTCAGTGCTATAACAGATGGCTTGCTATTCAGTGCAGGTTCAGAGTGCCCTGGAGCCTCCATGGGGCTGCCCTGATGGGCTTGCTTGGATCTGCGCCTGCTGTTTAGTAGGCACAAGTCCAAGCACGCTGCGTGGCCTGACTCTGGCTCCACCCCCCTTCCCGGGCCAGCCCACACTCTGGAACACCTTCCTCCTGTTCCGCCCTCCCTCCTGCCTTCCCCTTGCCCTGCAGCAGTGACTTACCTCGAGCGTTCCCAGCGCTGCAGGGCTGACACAACTGCTTGCAGTAGCACAGCGTTCCTTAACGCTGGCGCGAAAGTTTTTTCAACGGCCCTTTTGCAACACCACAGGGCTGATGCAAGCAGCTTGTGTCAGCCTTGGATGCTTTAGGATTGTGCCCTTAGAGCCCACCTGGTAATAGTGTAGTCAGACCAAAGGGTCAAGGCAGGACATTCAAGACCAATGTAATACAATATTCCATATGCAATCTCTCTCTCTCTCTCTCTCTCTCTCTCTCTCTCTCTCTCTCT